>JAIXMQ010000025.1:0-395253 GCA_025716855.1 Pilaira anomala
TGGAAGGAGAGAACCCTCCAGCAACATCTGTACCTAATCCAACCTTGACACCTTTATCCAAAAATCGTCTCACGTCACATACACCACTATGTAACGAAAAGTTAGAGTTTGCACAATGAGCAACACCTGTCTTTCTATCTGCCAAAACAGTGATTTCTTCGTCAGTCATATGAACACAATGAGCCATATAAGAACGTTCAGTTAATAACTGATGATCATCATAGATACTAGTATAATCCTTTGAATCCTTGAATAAAGAACAAGAGAAATCGATTTCATCATGGTTTTCACATAAATGAGTTTGAATAGGTACATTGTAATCATTTGCTAATTGACCTAAACCTTGCATTAATTCAGTAGAACAGGTAATAGCAAAACGAGGAGTTACAACAGGAGTCACTAAATGATTTTTCTTTTCTTGAACGTATTCGATAAATGCGCGGGTATCATCTAAACTGGATTCAGTGGATTCGATATAATAATCAGGAGAATTTTGATCCATGTTGACTTTTCCAATATATGCACGTTGACCTAAATCCTCGATAATATCCACCAATTTCTTACATGCGCCGAGATGAATTGTAGCAAACCAACTGCAAGTAGTTGTACCATTTAAAAGGAAACGTTTAATTACTTTTGTATATGCAGTAGTAGCATGTTCAACATCTTTAAAAGCGGATTCACAAGGAAATACATGTGATTCAAGCCATTCAAGAAGTTGAAGATCCATACCCGATCCTGCAAACATATATTGAGGGGCATGCTATTTAAAAAAAAAAGCAAAGGGAAGGTTATTATCATGTAAAAAAAATAGTCGAGAAGCATGAGTGAAAAATTTACCGCATGAGTATCAACGAAACCAGGAACAAGGAACTGTTCATCGCCTAATTTGTGTACCTGCATAATATAAATATTAATTTTAAATTGCTTTTCTTTTATTTATCATTGTTATTTACCTGAGCGTTTTGGTATAAACTGGTTTCTAAATAGTCATCGAGATCATTGACATCCTTTTCAACTTGAACGATGACACCTTTCTCGTTATCAACAACCAACACGCCGTTCTTCACAATTTCTAGTTCTGTGAGAGATAAAGAGTGTACAAGTGTACCGTAATAAATTGTGTAAGTCATTGTAACAAAGAAAAGAAAAGTACAAGAGAAAGGAAAGAAGAAGAAGAAGAAGAAGAAGAAAAGGTACTCTTTTTTTTTAAAAAAAAGAACGCTGTTTTAAAAAATTGATTGGATAAAAATAACAAAAATACCAAGTATATTATGACAAAAGACCTAATAGAATATAAAGATACCTAATAAAGATAGCTTATCATTAGTACAAAGCTGTATCTATTTTTTTCTGCAGAAATAGGCGTGAGAACTTTAAAACAAATGTAATCATCTTTTTACCTATCACTCTTTTGATTAATTTTTAACTATCTATGTAAACCTACTTTAGCAGTAATTTTACATGTAATAATATGCCGGTTTTTAAAGAGAGTTTCTCCAACAGGAGAGAAGGTACAGTGTGCGTCCACTTTCTTTTGGGTCAGTCTTTCAAAATTAAATTTCCCATAAATAGTTTCAAGCTTTTTCCCTCTTGAAACACTTTTTTTTTTTTATATATATATATATTTTTTAAAAAACAAAAAGTCATCACAAGTTTTCAAGTAGTAAAAGACTTTATGTAAAAAGGAGATTTTATATGAATTCATGGTTATTTCAAGACCAAAGATATCTTTATACAACGAGCTCTTTTGAAATTACCGCTACTTAACTTACATATGAAAATTTGTTTTTGATAAAGAAAAGAAGAGGAATAACTTTCAGGGGGGAATAAAATAACAGTTTTAAACGCTTCTATGTTTGTAGGTGTAGCCTTTAGTTAGTCTTTAAGAAACTTTTACTTTAGAAAAGATCATAAAATCAACATGTTAACGATAATACCTAAAAAGACCTTAGATATAACAACCCATTTAAAAAAAAAAAAAAAAAAAAAAAAAAAAAAAAAAAAAAAAAAAAAAAAAAAAAAAAAAAAAGTACAAAATGGAGTATATTTTAGAATAAAAGATCATCAAAAACAGAATTCTTTGGTTTGGATGGTTGCGCTTGTTGTTGGTTACTGCTAGCCCAATTATTCCAATCAGCTTGAACACTAGAGCTCTTCAATGCATTCATCGAAGGACCTTTACTCGGCATATTTTGATTGGTTTTCTTTCCTAAAGAATCAAGGGAGACGACAAAATCGGAGGCTTGAGCCCACATACCGGTAGGTGTACTCACAGCAGCAGCAGCAGCAGCAGCAGGAACATCATTCGAATGATCATCCACACGTGATGATGGTTGTGTTTGTTTTTGTTGTTGTTGGTATCCTGATGAAGGAACAATAGGTTGAGAACTGAAATCCCCAAATTGGTTTGTATTATTACTATCACCCAAAAGATCAAAAAGATCTTGTTGTTTTTTTGTTGTAGTAGGTTCATTTGGTACTGCATATTGAAAATCAGAGAAATCATCATCAAATAAAGCATTTGATTTTGTGTTTACAGGAGGTTCGGGTTGAACCTCTCCACAAGCAAAATCTCCCCAATCGTCATCGTTATCAAATGTAGAATTCTTCTTGTTGCTCGAACTAAAATCATCATCATTGGAGCCAAATAAATCCTGTTCCTTTGGTGCTGGTGTGTTTGATTTAGATGGGGAGTTATTAGAATCGCTGTGGTATAAGCCATCATCATTATCATCTTCTTCATCGTATTTTCCAGTAGAAGATGGTTTAGGATAGCCAACAAGTTCACCATAACTCAAAGCATCACCATTGAAACTTATGCCACCACCTCCATTACCATACGCTCCACTACCAAATCCAGTATATCTATTATTACCTAATCCAGTAGATGTTCCAACCGTAGAAGAAAATCCCATTGATCTACTACTAGGTCCACTATCTGATCCAACACCAATGTACTTGTTGCGATTCTTTTTTGCTAATTTTCGTTCTGCTCTAATTTTATCCGTACTACTTAATAATTCGACGATTTCCTTTGCTCGGTTACGAACTAAAAAATATTGTTGTTTGAATGAGTTTTATCTCTATATATTTTTTAAGAAAGAAAGAAAGAAAAAAAAAAGGGGGTGGGGCGGGTTTCTACTTATATACCATTTAATCCTTCATCTTTTCCTTTATCATCAATATAATAAAAGTTACGCATTACTTTAATCATGGATACATGTGAGCGAGCATCATCTACTACACGTTCAGATCCATTTTTAATAAGATATTCCAATAATACTAATGCCTAATTTTTGCATAATATATATATTTTAATGAAACTTTAATTTTTTTTTATTTGATTTTTATTTTTTACCTTGTAAATTTGTCTCCATTGTTTCGATTCCTTTTCAGTAAATCTTCTGTAAACAGTAGGCATGATTTCATTAAAATATTGGCTGATAATAATTCAGTTATTTCTGGCATGTGCTTTTTTTTTTTTAAATATATATACTTTACTAGTTGTAAGTGCCTTGAGCAAGTTCCTGCATAAGTGTACTTGAAGCTCCCCAAGGGTCATTACTTGTCGCTTCATGTACTTTAGCTTCCATCTCTGTGTAGTTCAAAACTACACTCTTCCTATCGTATTTAAAAAAAAATTGAGTTTTCTTTTCTTTTTCTTTAAGCTTGTTGACAAGTAATAATGAAATATTACATTTTGTTAATGACATCCTATATAAATAATAAATAAACTTGACATCTTGTTCAAAAAAAAAAAATACCTTTACTTCCCATACATCGGGAATTTGAAAATTAGCCAAGTTATTCATTTATTTTTTGAAAGAGAGAAAAAAAAAACCCCCCTCATTGTCCTTCTTTGCTATATTATTCTCTTGTCTCAAAAAGCTTGTAATACAAGGAATTTTCAATTAGCCAATCATACCATGTCCACGTCATTGAAAAGAGTATTTGCATTGAAAGAACGCTTTTCACACAAAGTTTTTGTTAAAGGGGTTAATTGAGGCCATAATATCTCGATAACTTTTTCTTTCTCTCACACACACACACATACATACATATATATACAGGTAATAGCTTACCAAATCTATCATGAGAACCTTTCAGAGTATCACGTTGCTCAGGGAACTCTCTCTTTGATTCGCTCTAACCTAGCAACTGCTGAAAGACGTTAGTTGCTAAGCTAAAAAAAAAAAAAAATAGAATTACAGAAGCAATGTGTATTTTTTTTTTTTCCTTTCACTCTTAAAGATAACTACTAAAATGCATTTCTTTTAATCTCAAATCGAATTGAAGAATATGTTATTAATAAATGATATACAGGTATTTACTTTAATTTCGTCATTATGTTTCAAGTGTAATAATTTAGTGCTGGTTTTTTAAAAAAAAAAAAAAAAGAAACGCTTCTGAGTCTTTTCAAAAATATAGTGTGTCTTCTATGACTAGTTTTTAATTGAATGAAAAAAAAAAGAAACTGTTGTCCAAGAAAAGTGACCCTTACAAAAATTTGTAATCTATACTTTGAAATCTGTGGGGGGGGGGAGGGTTTTTTTTTTTTAAAGTTTTTATGTAACATTGAACTAAAATTACGTTCATGCTTTTTTACAAAAAGTAACATAAAAAATGGTCTATATTTGATCAAGAGGAGCCTTAATATATTTTAATGCTCTGACGCCATTATTATCTTTTTGCTCATTGTGAAATCAGTTTTTTTTTTTTTTAGGGTCTAGATGATATCTTTTAGGGTAGAAAGAAGCGAAGGATAATGAAATTTACAAGTTATTTCTTTCAACTGAATTTTCTTGTTTTAACATGATTTTAGAGTTAGATACATATAGATCGCAGAAAAAAAAAAGGCGAGTTTTTTTGCTTGTGGAACACCGTGTAATTTTTAAACCCCCATTATTTTGAATAAAATAATAATAAAAAGATCTTCTTTTTCTTTCATTATCAGTAACTAAATCATCTCTACTTTTTTTTTGTTTGGGACCGTGCGGGTAGATGAGGTAAGAGATTTGGGGATGGTGTAACTAATACAGATTATATTTTAGATTCGTTCTATTTAGTACCACTCTATTTATACAATAAAAAACTATAATTAATATTCAATCATGTTGCAGTAAGATTTTAATATGTGTATAATAAAAAGACTTTTAATAGAACCTTTATATAAAGTAAAAACCTGTTATTATATAATTCATTCTTAGCATTTTGTTTAAAAAAGCAAATGACCTTAATCGGGTTTTGATCAATACAAAAAAAAAAATCCCGGGATTTAAATAAGGATTAATGACTTAAAAGTAAAAAAAAAAGTATGGCGGAGTAAACAAAATGTATTTTGGAGACTATTTTACTTTTTGGTATAAAAAGGGTAGATACTTTTTTTTAAAAAAAAAAATTGTACTATATTGTTTCTTTCTTCTATATAAATCAAAAAAAAAAAAATGTCTTTTGCTAGAAAACCCTCTGCTGTTGGTAACGACCGTCATCATCCTCATACTCTCTCTACTCTTGTAAGAAAATATAACGCGTTAAAAAAAAAAAGAAAATAATCTCCTAAAAACCCTTTTTTTTTTTTTTTTTTTTTCCTATTAGGATTTCCAAGGTGCTAGTTCTGCTGCTGCTGCTAAAGCTATGAAATCCGAATTAGCTCAGTTAGCTTCTCAAATTCAAAATGAAGAAGAACGCAAGGTAAGAAAAATATATATATATATTTATGCAACAAAAAAAAAAAAGCGCGTTTTTTTTTTTTAACGTGAAAATAATAGTACTTCTCTCAAGAAATGGATGGTTTTTATATGCTTTTCACTCGTTTCTTGGATGAAAAGACAAAGGGAAAGAAATTGTAAGAGGGTTTTTTTTTTTTTTTTTTTTTTTGGAAGAAAAATTTATTTATTTGTTATTTCTATTAGGGAATGGGAAAAGATCCAAACTCCTTCCAATGAACAAATTGTTCCTTATTCCACTATTCCTGAAGTCACTGATACTTCTGATCTCGAGAAATTAGCTGTTTTAAAGTTAAATGGTGGTTTAGGTACAACCATGGGTTGTGTTGGTCCTAAATCTGCTATTGAAGTTCGTGACGGTATGACGTTTTTGGATTTAAGTGTTCGTCAAATTGAGGTATAATATAAACAAATAAAAAATCTCTCTCTCTGTGTGTGTGTGAATGAGTTGATACTAACTTTGTTTTATTATAGTACTTGAACAAAAAGAACGATGTTAGCGTTCCTTTCATTTTGATGAACTCTTTCAATACGGATGATGATACGAAGCGTATCGTTCAAAAGTATGCTACACATAACGTTGATATCATCACTTTCAACCAAAGTCGTCATCCTCGTATCAATAAGGAATCCATGTTACCCGTTCCTCGTTCTCCCGCTTCTCCCATTGAACAATGGTAAGTGTTTCATAAAGTATATTTTAAAGAGTTTGTATTCATAATTCTGTTTTTTTTTTAGGTATCCTCCTGGTCATGGTGATTTATATGAATCCATCTATAACTCAGGTCTCCTTGATCAACTTATTGCTCAAGGTAAAGAATATCTCTTTGTTTCCAACGTAGATAACTTGGGTGCCACTGTTGATCTCAACATTCTTCATCATATGGTTGAATCTGGTGCCGAATTCATTATGGAAGTCACTGATAAGACCAAGGCTGATATTAAGGGTGGTACCCTTGTTGACGACGATGGTCATATTCGTCTTTTAGAAATTGCTCAAGTTCCTGATGAACATGTTGAAGACTTCAAGTCTGTCAAGAAGTTCAAGATTTTCAATACGAATAACTTATGGATTAACTTGAAGGCTATTAAGCGTGTGATGGATGAAGAGGCTATGGATCTTGAGATCATTGTAAACAATAAGACAACTCCTCAAGGTGAAAAGGTCATTCAACTTGAAACTGCTGTTGGTGCTGCTATCAAACATTTCAAGAATGCTCATGGTGTAAACGTACCTCGTACTCGTTTCTTACCTGTTAAATCTACTTCTGATTTATTCCTTGTTACTTCCAACTTGTATTCCCTTGTTCATGGTCGTCTTATCGTTAACCCTGATCGTATGTTCAGTAATGTTCCTCTTGTCAAATTGGGTGATCATTTCAAGAAGGTCAATGATTTCTTGACTCGTTTCAAAACCATTCCCAAGATTTTGGAACTTGATCATTTAACTGTGACTGGTGATGTTTGTTTTGGTTCCAAGGTAGAGCTTCGTGGTACTGTCATTATTGTTGCTAATCATGGTGAACATATTGATATTCCTTCTGGTACTGTTTTGGAAAATAAGGTTGTTACTGGTTGTTTGCGTATTCTCGACCATTAAATTTTATATTTATATATATATATATATTTTTTTTTTTTTTTTTTTTTACTTAATATTCCCTTTCTCGCTCTCACCACAACACAAATCACTCACATATATATATATATCTGCATTTAATTGTTTAAGAAAAAAAAAAAAAAACTCATTTTTATATAAATATAAATTAATCCATATTCTTTTGAATTTTTGCAAGTAAAACATCCATTTGTGATGCCATCTTGGGTTGACCTCTTTTAGTTTTAGCCAACATCTTTGAACGTTCTTCTTTTCTATCTTTAAAGTATTTCTTTCTGGCCTCGTTTTCCTCTTTAATTTTCTTTTGACGTTCCTTCTTTTCTTCCTCTGATTCCTTCTTACGTCTTTCGCGTTCGTCTAATTGTGATTTAAAAGGGTTGGGTTTGGGTAACTTGGACATGGCTTCAATTCTCTTTTGTCTTTTATTTAATCTTTGCTTTTCTTCTCCCTCTTCTTCCTCTTCCTCTTCAGAAGATTCTTGGTCTAAATCAAATTCTTCTTCTTCTTCTTCTTCTACTTCCTCTTTCTTTAACTCGACTACGTTACCGTTATTATCAATCGTACGCTCTGGTGCACCAAAGATCTACAAGTAAATAAATAAAAATTGTTTTGCATCAATAACTAAGTCCCTTTTTTTTTTTTCTTGAATGAAACCGAGATCTTACATCTTTCACGTAATCAGGTGTATCGTCAGCATCCTTTTCCTTATTTAGTGTTTTATAATATTGACTTTTGACAGTTGCTTTATGAATGAGTTCATACTTTCTTTTTTGCTCTATTGATATATAAATTAGGGTTAGTAATGGAATTGAAGAATAAACTAGCTACATCATACGTTTTCTCTGTAAAGGAGTTAATGGCTTTCTATGTTTCTTAGGTTGAGGTTTAGGAGGCATGATAAAAAATAAATAAATTAAAAAAAAATTATAAAAAAAAAAAAAAAAAAAACCAGTCAGTGTGTATTTAAAGAATTCATGCATTAGATAAGCCACCACAATTTTTTTGTGAATAAAAGCTTGTTATGAATAAAAGCTCGCCATGAATAAAAGCTCGCCATGAATAAAAGCTCGCCATGAGTAGATAATTAGGCACAGGATAACTTATTAAATTGCAAAGAATAAGGAGATTTTAAGTTGCATGAATCAGGATTGTCATACAAAAAAAACTTGTAAATTTACTCTCTTTATTTAGTTCTGTCAAATCCACTTTCAACCGACATAAGTTCCATATCAGCAAAATCCGTTGCTAAACTTTTAGCATCATGTGTTTGATAAATAACAAAAATAATGCATGCAGATAACCCTGAAGATCCCACAAAAATAACATCTGACCAACGTTGAAAAAAGTCAAATTCCACCGATTGTAAAGAAGAAGAAATCAAGTACCTTAAAGAATAAGTGAGTTGTTTAATAAATAAAATCACTCCCTTTTTTTTTTTAAAAACAAGTACCTGTATTCAGCTGGTAAACTCATTTGCATCATTAAAACCGAACTTAGGAAATACATGCCCATCATATGCGTCACAAACAAAAGTAAATTAGTTGTAGAAAAAGTGACTTTCAACATGAACACGCGAAGCACACCACGTGTTAATAACTTTAAAAATCCTCGAACGGATCCAAACACAATCATACCCGCAAACCAAAAACTAAGTTGTTGTGACCAAAATGATACATCGATCTTGTAATCTAGATTGTTCTTGTCTAATTGTGCCATCATTAATGATAACATTTTTGTAATAGGGTCTGTTGATCCACTTCGTTGTAATAAAACATTCAATGTAGTCTTTATATACAGAGAGAGAGAGAAAAAAGTTAATATAGGTTTGTATTGCAAAAAAAAATGCAAATATAATAACTTACTGTAATTAACTTGTATGTACAATAAATTGCAAAGATGAAATCAATTACGTTCCATATTTTACCTTTCCAAGTTTGTGAAAATCTATTCTTGGCCTTTTTTTTTTTTTTTTTTTTTTTAATTGCATGCATTTTTTTTTTTTTTTTTTTTTTTTTTTACAAATACACTACTTACTCTTCCTCGCTCTAATTCATCTAAATCTGATTTCATATTAACCGCAAGTCCTTCCAATTGCTCAATTTCAGTTTGTAAAAGAAAAATCTCTAATGTAAGTGTTTACTAAAAAAAAAAAAAAAAAAAATGATATCTGTAAATATATATATATCAACCTACCACTTTGATCTGAGCCACTAAAGACAGAAGACACTTTATTCAAAAACCCTTTCACTGGTTTATCTTTCCTACTATCCAAACCATCTTGTTGACTTTGCATTCTCTCTAAAAGAGCTCTTTTTTCCTTGATGATGGAATCCGTTTGACGATACGCATGTTCGGCCACAACATAATCTTGCTCACTTACTTTTCTTTTATACGAATACCAAGTATTAAACGGTGTATTTACTACACCAAATCCAGACAAGATAGAAATCAATGTGATACCAATAATACTAACTCGAACAATCCCAAGTTCTATCCATGATGTCGTAACTGCTAAAAAAAAAATTATAAACTGAGGTTTAAAAAAAAATATAGTTTCTTTTTTTTACCTAATGTAGTGTATTGGTTTATTTGGCTGAATAGATAAAGATAGATCATCCATAAGATAGTTGTAAGGTAAATAGATGGTTTTTGCCTCCAACCTATATATATATATATTTAGATATGAGATGTTTTTTTTTTATGAATTTTTTATTCAGTATATACTGACCTCGAGTGATATGAAAAAATGCATAAAATTGAAACCAAGGGATAATTAGAATGACAAGCAGTAATAGAATATCCAAGTTGAATTTCCAATACTGTGACCTTGCACTAAAATAAACAAGTTAAGAAAAGGCCAAAAAAAAAAAAAAAAAAAAGAGTCGAATAAAATGTCTTTTTTTTTTTTACGTGTTTGAAAATAAATGTACAATTTCACTAAAGACTAGTAAGAATAAAGTACATGAACTACTTAAAGTCAAAGAGAATAAAACGTGAGGTATGTATAAAGGGTTATTGAACTGGGTTAGTTTAGGTGGTTGATAATCATTAAATAGTAACTGGGCCACTTTTTTTGAACCGATAGTGAATAAGCCTATTTGAATAGAAATAAATATAATATTATCTAATGCAGCCATTTATGTACAAAAAAAAAGGGAAAAGAAAAAGAGAGAGAGAGAAAGGAGTGACTTTACAGGATTTTAGTCTTAATTGGTACGGTTGATTTTTTTTTTCTGGTACACTTCATTTTTTTTTTTTGGCACACATCACTTTTTTTTTGGCACACTTCTTTTTTTTTCGGCACACTTCTTTTTTTTTGGCACACTTCTTTTTTTTTCGGTACACTTCTTTTTTTTTGGCACACTTCTTTTTTTTTTCGGCACACTTCTTTTTTTTTTTTTTTTGCACACACTTTTTTTTTTTGGTATGATTTGAAAATAGAAATTGGGACGGGTTACTTTTTTTTTTTTTGGTGAGTCTGAAGAACAGATGGGAAGATGTCGCCTTACTCTATCAATACGGCGACATTGAAAAGATAAATTGAACTTCGATTCAGCTACCGAAATACCCAAAAAAAAGTGGACTCAATTATCATGAAGGAGATCGACACACTCACTTTTACGGAAAAAAAAACTTAAAAATTGTAGTAAATCTATTATTGACAGAACGGTAGTAGCAAAAAAAAGTACAAGAAAAGTATTATACGTCCGAGCAAAAGTACGCAAATGTTCGTAAAAAAAAAATAATTGCAAGACGAAGGCACTACTACTGAGTATTTAATTTTTTTTTTTTTTTTTTTATTGTATTTACAAAGACTGTCTCCATTCTACGTAGTCATCAAATAATACTGGCCCTAAATTATGTAATGACAGATGAATTGGTTGCTATAGATACGCATGTTATCTATTTTTTTTTAAAAAAAAAAAAAAAAAAAAAAAAAAAAAAAAAAAAAACTTACATGATGATGTGCTATCGTAATTTTGAAGATCCTCTGGTACTGCTTTACAGAAGTCTAACATACTTGACCATTGATCCTTATTAATGACTTTGACAGGTTTTGAATTCTATTATAGAATATAATTTAGCTTTTTTTTTTTTTTTTTTTTATATAAAATATGCGAAATAAAAAATGAAAAATAAAAAAAAACTTACTTGTAAGAACTGAACAAATGATTTAATAATAGGGTATTTCTCTTCCAACATAATTTGCCAAAGTGCAATGGCAGTCTATGCACGTAAAAAAAAAAAATGTTATCAAAACGACGAAAAAGAGAAAAGAGACGCGTTTCTTTTTTTTTTTTACCTCGACATCCATACTTTTTTGCGTAGTAGATTTAGCATAATTATATGTAAATAAATAGAACTGTTTATATTCTTCCTTATTATTTTTAATTGATGTTTCCCAATCTACCACTGTTTGTACAAATCGACTGACATCTTTTTCATCACTACAGGGGAAAAAAAACAGCACACACATGTCAGCCCTCTATCTATTCAAAAAAAAAAAAAAAAGTCAATTATAAAAATCTTACAATAACCCTGATTTCATCGTATTTAACCACTCTTCCCAAGTAATATATCCCATTCGTTTTGATTTCATTTTATATCCAATAATGATCGGTTGAATCTAACCATGTATGAAAATTGAATTAAACTGAATTATTACATTCCCTCTCTCTCTCTTCTTCTTACACTTTCTAATGAAACGCCAATATCAGTAAAGAACGATTGACAGCCATCAGGTCCTATCAACTCTCGATTATCTTTGTCTGCATATTTCTCGAACCATTGCCTACATTTATCTGTGTGGCTTTTATTCTATATATATATATATGTTAATAACTTGTTTAGAAATAAAACTGGTAAAACATACCGCAGCTGTACTATTTCAGAGAGAGAGAGAGAGAGAGAGAGAGAAAAAAAAGGCATTAGTTTCTTTTTTGGTCAAGATAAAGAGAGAAAGAAGACGATAACATGCCATGGCATTTACTCACTCTTGTTTTTTCTTTACAATTTTTAATTTTCTCGGAACTAATATGGCTTCGTTTACTGCAACTGCAGCCTTTCGTTTCGGAGGCATTTTTTTTTAAAAAAAAAAAAGAAAAGAAAAGAAAAAAAGAGGATGATGACCACATTAATACACACACAAAAATATAAGGCATGCAGACTTAAAAACAGAGTCATGTATAGACAGTCACCCACATGATTGTACGATGAAAGTTTTATTTGGTAAATTATGAAGAAAGAGAAGAAAAAAAAAAAAGGGTAGTAGAGAATCTGTACAGAGATGAGGGTTATGATGAAAAATTAGTAAATGCAACGAATTAATTAAAGGAGAGTAATTAGTAATAGTAATAGTAGTAGTAATAGTAGTAGTAGTGGTAGTAGTAGTAGTAGAGAGAGTAAAGAGTAGTGGGAAAAAAAAAAAAAAAAGGAACCGAGAAAAAAAAAACAAAATCTAGTTCAATTTCTTTGCTGCCTTGGCTGCCTTGGCTTCTGCCTTGGCTTTCATGACTTGGCTGTATTCTGTATGCAAAAGTGTATCCCAAAATGTAAAGAAAGGTTGAGCGTAATTTGTCTTGATACCTTGAACTTGATGATGAAGATCATGACTAAAAAATGATATATTTAGTTTTTATGTATCACCTTATGATAAAAGAAAAACTTACTAGTTGACATTATTTCCAAAGCAAACAGTTAAAGGATCCCAAGGGAATGAATATCCACAATGATCATTCACTAAAGATAAAGTAAAAAAAAAAAAATTTTTTTTTTTTAGTATACATGTATTTTGTAAATCATCTAAACACACACACACACAAATAAACAAAAAATAATAGACTTACCAGTTTTAATAGTAGAGAACACAAAAAAATACATACCAAGACGTGGTGACATACCTGTTACCTCAAATGCAATAGCAGCCCCACAAGTATCTAATAAAAATCCTTCTACAGGATGATTATAAAGAGCACCAAAAGCATAAGGAACGTTAAGACGATGATGATGAGAGTGCATATATTTGTACATGAAAGAATAACTATGAGCTAAACGATGAAGAACATATTGGTGAGTATCAACGATAACCCTATTATAAAAAAAAAAAGATAGATACTATTAGAACAAAAAAAAAAAAAAAAAAAGGCCCCCATGCATAATGTATGTTTATAGCTTACATTGCAATAAAGAATCGAATACAAGGTAAAAGATAGTTTTGATAGTGTATAGCGATAGAATTAGCCAGATTGAAAGCAGAAGATTGAGTATAACCAAGCTTGACAAAAGCATAAAGTAAGATACTTGTACAGTTGTTGATAGAATTTTGATGTCTCATTTCATCTCCAACAGGATCAAAATTCTCCATCAAAGCAAACCCTAAAACCAGTTGAACAACATGTTGAAGGGCTACCATGATTAATACTTTTGAAAATGACACTTTGTTTTTCTTCTGTCTATCTTCGGGTGTATGAATCCGATATTGTTCAAAAAAGGGAATTTCAAGGCTCATTAAAATTTCATATAAACTACATTGAATCCAATATACTGCAATAGGTGCCCAAAGTGCTAATACTTGATCTGACCATATATCAAAGCTTAATCCACCTTGAAATTGTGTTGACTTTTTTACATATGTTGCATTCATTTTTTTTTTTTTATATATTATATTATTATTATTATTATTACTATTATTATTAAACAAAAAGAAAGAAGAAGAAGGGAAAAAAAAAAAAAAAAAATATTTGTGGTCTCATAAATACAAATCTCGGCAAAATCATAAGCGGAAGATGAATATATTTGAAAATGTTTTTTTTTTTTTTTTTTTAAAGTTCAAAATGACATACACTTTTCGAAATAAACCTTGTTATTGTTATTATTACTGTGCAGTTCTCAGCGATTCTGTTTCTGATAAAGTACCTTTTCTCAGTCGACTCAGCAAATGATTGTTTACATAATTTCAAAAAAAAAAAAAAAAAAAAAAAAAAAAAAAAAAAAGTTCGGTATTTTATTTATCAACTCTCACTCTCTTTTCCGACCGGGTTTTAATACGTGAAGGCATTTTTGTTTCACTCTTTCTAGCTTTTCGTAAAAAAAAAAAAAAAAAGCTATTTTTGACACAGTCATGATGACATGGTATCATAGATACTATTCTGCGTTCAACCTAGTTTGTTTGTTTGAGGTCAATCGTTTTTTTTTTTTTTTTTTTTTTTTTTTATCACGCCATGTATATATACACAACTATTATTTCTTTTCCGGAAACTGCCCTTTTTCTTGTTAGATTCAACTACTAAACTGATTAAAAACAAAAAATCACTTAGTTATTTAACACGTCTTTTCAAAAATATACAAAAAAGTTATATATATATATATATATATTACACAATGACATCACGATACAGTCTTTTTTTTTTGTTTTTTTTTTTCTAGCACTTATGTAGTATTGTGCTCTTTTGATTGTCCTATTTTTGAAAATCATTGCTACGATCATCATCATTTTGTTTGAAAAATAGCTTAAGGGTTCCATTTTCAATGATTCACATTTTACTTTTTTGTAAACTTGATTTTTAATATAAAATTAAAACTCACTTCCAAAAAAAAAAAAAAAAAAAAAAAAAATGCCTCACGGAAAACTAAAACAATTGCTACTGAATATGCTAAATCATCAGTATATAATTGCAAGTTTTATTGTTTTCTCGGTATAGCTTTTTTATTTCTCGGCGCATAATGTTTTTTTTTCGCATTACATTAGGCAAAACAAAACAAAAAAAGTCTCGGCCGATATTAAATGGATTGGTGCGAAGCCCCGTTTCATTTTTTTTTTTTTTTTTTTTTTTTTTTTTTTAGCTTGTGTATCAAAATTCATTTTAAAAAAAAACTTTTTACGGATATTTAATTTAAGCATTTTTTCACTTTCATAAATTGTGCATTCTGTCAGTTCATAAGTACTTTAATCTTTTTTCCTTTTCCTTTTTTCTTTTTCTTAACGTTTAGGAAAGAGAAAAAAAAAAGTGAGTTATAAAAAAAAAAAGGGAAAAAAAATAACTTTCTGTGTCACATTCTATTTAACCAAAAAAAACACAATTGTCAAAGCTAAGCTCAAAATGAATGATCACTTTAATAATGCAAAAAAAAAAAAAACAAGTCATTCCCTCTCTCTCTTAACCCATGATGAATGATAACATAATTACCCATCTCTCTCTTTTTCTTTTTCTTAAATGCCCAGCAGCAGCAGTCCGGATATAACAGTTCAAAAGTTTTCTTTCTAAATGTTACACACGGAAATGAATTAACCGAAAAAAACACATTTTTTTTTTTTTCCCGCTTAATTATTCGGCACTTGTATACTTTATAAATCTTGGTACGACTTTTGTTAAAGAAAATGATTTTTACGATTTCAAAAGATTCATTATGGATCGTCAAAAATAATAAACAAATGAAGAAAGAAAAATATGTAAAAAGTAAAATCACGTATTGTCTGTCAAAAAAAAAAAGTCTTCTTTTATGCGCGCGCGTGTGTGTGCGCCACACACACACACACAATACACGCAATTTTCTCTCTCTCTCTCTCTCTTGCCTTAGTACGTTACACATCATTCCACGTTTGCAGACACACAAAACACTTTTTTTTATTCCTACAAAATTTGGGTTCTTAAATAGTTATCATCATAAGGTGTCATTATTTAAAGAATAAAACAACCAATGATATTTTAACTTCTACCATGTTCTTTTTTATTCCTGACATCATTTTCGTAAAAATGTTGGTGCGCTAAATACTTAAAGCTCCTCCTCTCTTGGTTTTTTTTTTTTTTTTTTTATAATAAAGCAGCAATTATATAGAATCGTAAATAGAATATTAAAGAAGATGAAAATAATAAATTTGGAACGTACAAAAAACTAAATATTTGTCTTGTGTACCTTGCCGGGAAGGAAAGGGAATCGTTTTTTTAAGCAGACGACTCGAGGAGGAGAAATATGCAGTACTACTACTACTACAACGGTCTTTTGTATTACCCTTTTTTATAATATTAGTATTTAGTTTCAGAAAACTTTTTCGTTGTTGTTTGTTTATTTTAGGAAGTAGGTAGGTAGTAGTAACACATTCAGATGAGAAATTATTTAATTAAAAGTCTTTTTGTTTCTTTTTGTTTCAAATATTTTATTTTATATTTCTCACGTACGTACACTACGAAAAAAGATAAATGTTTAATTTTATTATTTTCACATCATGTCGTCACACACACACACACACACACTCACACCATCACTTCAAAATATTATGGCAGCTTTTAATAAAAGAAACCTAAAATAATATAAAATAAGCTTTTTCAGCATAAAATGAGAGAGGGTATAATATCATATACACTCACATGAATTGATTGAAAATGAAATTCCTTCAGTATACACAACAACAGTAAATGATGATGGTTTTATTGCGACCATTATATTACTATCCACCATTGACTCAATTTGTTACTGTGTACATTTATCATACAAGCAACCACCATCAATTAATATGCTTGATAAGTGTATCATCGAAAGAAGAAATCGATCTTTATTGTTGATCATTTAAAAAAAAATGACAGTATATCTATATATTTTCTTTTACAGAAGAATCTTCTTGTCAAGTTTACTCTAGGCTCCTGACAAACATATCTTAGTTAGTTAGATCTTAGAATAAACCGTGCCAATCTGACAATGTCAATTACACTTTTTTTTTTTTTTTTTTTTGCGTGAATCACACTCCATTTACAAAAATCTGTCAAACGTCACGTGCTAGTCACGCTTATATCACGTGATTTTTTAAAAACATAAATTTAAAATATATATTAAATGCAAAATTAAAAAAACATCTAAGACTGCGTAGCACAGCGGTAGTTGCGAAGGATTGCAAATCCTTAGGTCCCGTGTTCGAATCACGGCGTGGTCTTATTTTTTGCATTTTTCATATTTGAAATATGGTTACACGAGAAAACGAAGCTTCTTATTTCTCATTGTTCAATTTTATTACAGAAGAGCGACTCAATCAGAAATATGTATATGTTGTTGTTACGATTTTTTTGTTTTTCTTATTACATATGACAAAGTTGATAATAGTATGTTTCTTATATGAGAATATTATATATGTTACTTTTAATTTTTTAAGCTTTAGTTTCCTCTTTTTTAAACAACCCTTGCTTTTCCAAATCGCGAAATAATAGAGTGCGCATAAAGGCAATGTAAATTACCAGTAAAAAAAAAAAAACAATATGGTGCGTGTATATTCTTTCCCTCTTTTAAACATAAATAGGAAAACTATTGCGTGTCGGAAAAGTTACATTTCTGAACAATAAAACGATATAGGTAGTAAAAACTGTAAAGTGTTGTCAACTAATAAATGAGAAGTATTGTCTGAAATGTTATTTATCTTAAAAAAGGGGAGTAGCTTGGTATTATGTCATTTATATGATGTGTTCTTTTACTGCGTTTTTTTTTTTTTTTGTTTCCTTGATTCTGCACTTTTTTTTTTTTTTTTTGTTTCTGAGTGCTTACTACTCATTTTTATGCAGAAATACATATAGAAAGAGTGAGAAGGGGGTTATAATATAAAGATTGGAGACAGATAATTTCCATTAATTGTTTAAATAACGCATTATTCCTAAAAGAAACAAAAAGAAAAATGGAAATCCTGCTTCAAAAAGGCACATATTGTTTTTACCAATCATAATTATACATGCATAATATATACATTGATTTTTTCTTTTTAAGAGGTTCAAGATACTTTTATGTAGGTTCTCAAGTGTAGGTATATGTAATAATAAATAAAAAAAAAATAGTTGGTTTTTTACTGATTTTAAGAGAGAGAGAGAGAGAGAGAGAGAGAGAGAGAGAGAGAGAAAAAAAAAAAAAAAGAAGGCGCGGAAAATAATGTATACATGATATGGTATATTTTGTTATTTTATTTTAGTATGCATACATGTTATAGACTAATATAAACAGTACAGTAAGAAATTAAGGATCATCATTTTGCGTTGCATTATGATTATATAAGGTAATAAGTATATTAGAATATATAGAGTATATTATTGAATAACACAATTTGATTTAGTGTTATGGCTCAAACTTGAAGATAGTTTTGTATTTGATTTCCGTTTACCGGATTCCCAGTTACTTTGAGCTTCTAAACCAATTCTCATATGATATGCAGCAAATGCATGAGCCTATAAAAGACGATTAATAAGAATGATATACATATATAAACCCCCCCCCCCACCTCCCCTTTTCCTTTATTCATAAAAAAAAAAAAAAAAATTTACTCTTGTCCATGCTTCTGCCACTTCAGGTAAATAATCATCTTTTCCTAATCTAACTTGGATAGCAGTCAAAATAGCAGGACCCACAAGACTTAATTGATGACCTTGAACGTTATAAAAATAATGCCTTGATCCCAATTCTCGGAGTTTATACAACAGTCTGTCTGTATCCATTTCATCTAGTGTAACTGAATTTGCATTAGCAACTGTATTTGCCACTAATTCAGAAAACGACAAAGAATGATTTTCTTTTCTTTTATGTGCATTGATTTCTCGAATGGTTGGAATTTTATCTGTTGTTGGACTAAATCCACAGCTACTACTAGTACTAGCAGGTCGTGCAAGTTTATTAGTGTTCCCGCCGCCGCCGGTAACGTTGGGTGCTCGTGCAATATAAGATACCATACCAGCTAAAGCTCTTGCTTGTTGAAATATGTTTGTAAATAATGGTTTTAAAGAAGGGTCAAGTTCAAATAAAGCTTCATAAAAGGCTAGACCAAAAGCATGAGATGAAGAGACATTTGGATCATCAGTAACAAGTCTAATTTCCGAAACACGTTCCCAAGTATATCTTACAATATCAATTTGTGCTTGAGTAGGTGGTCGAATATCATTTGATAGTAGTGATGGTGGTGGTACTTGTAGTGATGGTGATGGTGGTGGTGGTGGTGATACTGGTAGTGATGGTGATGGTGGTGTGGGTATACGCGATTTATGAGTGACAGGTGTAGTGGTGGATTGATCGGAATATAGAGTTGTTGTTTTTATATTATTTAAACAAATGTTATTGTTATGATGAAAATCCGAAGAATAAGGACAAGAAGAACGATTATTACTTGGTGACATGATTATATAAAGTAAAAAAAAAAAAAAAAAAAAAAAAAAAAAAGAAGGAATAAAGAAAGAAAGAAAGAAAGAAACAAAGAAAAGCAAAAATAATAAAAACTCCTTTCAAATGATTTTATTTTATTACAAGTCTCCTTTCTTTCCCCAAGCAATATAAACGTTATTAAATGGCTTGATTACTCCATCTTTTAATTCATCTTGAAATGCAGTCCTTTTTTCCTCAAATTGATCATCTGTCATCTGCATGGCTTCCATAAGATAGGGCTTAAATTCTTCTATAAATCCATACACATTTTGTTCCCATAATACACCAATATCAAGTCCCCAAGATCCAGCTGGTATAGTTACAAATCGAGTACAAATGTCAATTAATCCTGCTTCTTCTAATACTTTATCTAAATAACATGGGATTCTTGTAGGTATATCTGTTTTATCTTGAATAGCCTGATGGACTAATTAATTAATAAAAAAAAAGAAAAAAAGGGTAAATAAAAAGCGGTGGTAACTTAATATATATCTTTTATTTCTATGCACCCTACGTTGGTCCCGCCATAATCCACCTTTTTTTCCTAATGGTTGTGGATATAAATCAATTTCTAATAATTGAATATATCCACCTGGTTTAGTCACTCTTTTGATATCCAGTAAAATTCTTTTCCAGTCTGAATGATTATAGACTAATACGGATTGAGCTTGTTGAACATAATCAAATGTATTCTCTTCAAATGGTAATGGTCCATCTTTTACTACATTATGTGCTGTAAATGTAAAATTTTCGGTTAATTTTTCTGATTCTTCTTCTTTAAGACTACTACTACTACTACTCGTTGGTTTTTTATTATTATTTATTGTGAATTCGTATGGATAATTAATCACTTCTTGTTTTGGCGGTAATAAATTACAAATATTCACTGCATCAAAACTTGATTTACAAAAATCTTCTGCCATGTCCATGATTGGATGTCCCAACTAAAATAACGAATTTTAGTAATTCTGTTAATTGTTTCATTATTATTTATATTTTATTTTTTACCCATAATCCAGGTCCACAACTATAATATAGATACAATATTAATAATAAATAATAACAATTCCTTCCCCCCCCCCTTTTTTTTTTTTTTTTTACCTGACGTCCAGGACTCGAATCCCTTCAAATAATTTTTGTTTAATGATTGGTGGAACGATGTGCCGACTGTAATTGTTCGTGAGTTAAAAAAAAAAAAAAAAAAAAAAAAAAAGATAAATATAAAACACATGTGCTACTTACCTTTCAAAAGCCCATCTCATAATATACAGTTGAACCCTTTGTCTATCTAATTCAGTACGTGTATTTGGCAATGAAAGATATCTAGGCTATTATAAAAAGTACAATTGATATCAATACTCTCTCTTTCTGTTTCCTTTAAACACACACCCCAATTATATCTAATTTTTCTTCAACATATTCAACTTTCACTAACGGTCCATCCTTCTTCTTTTTCCCAAGTTGAGGACTTGAAGCAGAGTGATCTATGACTATATCATGATTTGAACATTTACCATTAACGCAATGGGGTTGTAAAGTCTTTACTGGATTAGACGATACTCTATTATTTTGATTTTCTTTATGAAAAACAAATCGGGGAGGTTCAGTTATTCACTATGGCCAGAGACACAGTAATTGATACTGCTGTTAGACATTTATTTTCGAAGCACAGATATTTAATTTCCCATCGCAGAAATTTAATTACTGAATCATTTTTAAACCCACGCTCTATGCATTTATTAAATAAACAGGTGATCCTGATACGCTAGAGGTACCAGTTTCTATTATATCTTATAAAAAACTTAAAAGATGAGGTTCTTTTTTCATTTATTTACATTCAGAACAAGGTAAAAAAAAAAAAGAAAAAAAAAAAAGGTGGCAGGAGGTTAAAGGAAAGACAAAAAAAAAAAAAAAAAAAAAAAAAAAAAAAAAAAAAAAAACCCCGGTTTCTGAAACTAAACGTTTTACAGCTACATTTATACAAGCTTTTTATATTAAAGCCTATATATTTTAATACTAAAACAATTAGAGTTTCTTTATCTAGTTTTATTTCAGAAACGTATTGATTTGATGCCAAAAAAAAAAAAAAAAAAAATCACATTGATTTACTTACGTCACGTGCTCCCCAGAAAATTATTTAACCCTTAAAAATTGAGAGCCCCGCTTTTCAAGGCTCTTTGTTTATACACAATTCCGAACGTAATGAGATGGGTTAGACGAATCTGGTACATTCCTTTTTTTTTTTTGCCAATCTAGACTGACATGTTTTTAACTTATGGCTTTCTTTACTAGAACAGACCGTGGAATAAGCTCATTTACTTTAGAATGCTTTTTCTTTCATGTTCGATTTCTTATATAATAGACCAAAACTCTAGACACGCCTACAGCTCAAACACGTAATGTGCCTATAATACTATGGTACATAAAGTAACTACTAAATTCATATTCCATATTTTTTTCATAAGCTAACGATATAAAAGTTTTTTTATTTAAGACAAAAAAAGAAATCTATATATTTGGTTTGTGGAGTTAAGAAGATGAAAAAAAAAGATACATAATATGTCGATGCTAGAACGCGAAAAAAGAAAGTTACAAGTTTTGAATGCTACCAGCAGAAGATTTGATGCTATAGGAAATTTGTTTAAAACGTGAGTATATATGTATATATAATCTAATACATTTAAAATATAGTCTAATACTTACTCTATATAGCAGGATCCAAACATAAAAAGATGTTTACCACGACGATTTTCTTTTTTCTTTATTCTATCAAAAGAACAGCTATATATTTCATCATTTATCCAAGCTCCACCAACAATTGTTATTTCAAAATTATTGATTTTCACTTGATGAAAAGAAGTAGAACTGGAACGACTATAGTATTTCTTAAGGGATTTGATAATACTCTTGATTGGTAGAAACACGAAGTCTCTTGTTGCTGTTAGAAGGATTGGGCAAAGTATAATTAGACATTATTAGTGTTTGAAAAGATGAAAAGCACTACTATTATATAGGCAAAAAAAAAAAAAAAAAAAAAAAAAAGAGAGAGAGAGATAGGACATAATGGCTCATTTATTCATTTATGTTGTAAAAATTGGATGGTCTTGTTAAAATGGATGATTTAGACAAGTGGGATGATTTTGTCAAATTGGGTATACAAATTGAAAGTACACAACAGATCGTTCAATCTCTTTGAAAAAATCAGATCATCTTCTTTAAGGTTTGTTTATTTTGTGCGTTACAAACATAGGATTTCGATATTTTATTGGTTGTCTTATGCACAAAAAAAAAAAAAAAGGAAGGTAATTATATAAAAGAGCTCTTTTTTATTTTCTCTCTCTCTTTCCTCTTTTCTTTCTTTTTTTTATCATCTCTTTCACTTATTTTTTTTTTCGTATTATTTCTTTAACAATAAAAACCATTCATAACTTATATCTCATATTACAATTAGCACACTTGCTTTTAAATCTCACTTTATTTTAAAGTAGGAATAAAATGCCACTTTTATTATACAAACTGACAGGCTTTACTCTCTAGGGGTCATGGATCTTTCTGAGCAATAAGGTACTCAAATTTACTTTAAGTCTTTAAACTATAACGGCTTATGCTAATGCTTATCCTTCTTGGACATCAGGAATCTTGGAGTTTGTTTCTCACAGCTTAAAGCTGAATATTAATTTTTTAAGGTACATCTTTGACAAATAAAACAATTAAAGACATGTATAGTAACTTCTTCTTTAAACCAAAACAGTTTATATGTATTCCAATCATCTTATTGTATAGCAAGGGTAAATTTAAAAATATATCACTCTAAACTACAAACATCTAATTATCTTTCTTTATTTTAGGTAATACTTTCGAATTTGACTCTTTGGTCTATGGCAAGTATGTAATGCTGGATCCTAGTAGTAATAGACTTTCTCAAGTCATATTGTCACATCAAGGGATGATTAATATTTGGCTGTTGCTTTTCTAGACTTTTTTTTTTACATTTGTTACTATTATCTATAACGCTCATTTACATGTATATAAAATAAATAAAATGTTCCATTTGTTCACATTATAATTCTTAATCTGTCTCTATAAGCCATATTATTATTATGGACGCATTCAAATATTCGTTTTTTTTTTTTTTTTTTTTTTTTTTTTGTATCATTTTTCTATTCGTTTTAAAGTTCAAACGATACCATATTTTGTATATTTATGGCCGTTATACGGTCTTTATTTCACTGAAGACAGTAATTTGTTTACCCTCTTTAGAATATATTTTACCGTCATTAGGTTGTTTTACACTCTCTTTAGTAAATATAATTCTGCTCTCATCATAATTTTTACGGTACTTAGTGAATAATATACTGAATTATTAAGAGTAAAAAAAACCGTCGTCAGTAATCATATTACTGAAATTATCAGTATTTTTTTTTCTATCTTTAGAATTTTAATTACTGAAATTTTTAGTATTTTTATTTCTACCTTCAGTATTTTAAATACTGAAAAATTCAGTAATTAAATTTCTATCTTCAGGGTACATTGTAACTCATATATACTGAATTTTAGCTGTAAATTTTCAGTGTATATGTACACTGAAGATAGTATTTTATTTTCTTCTAGTGGCCATAGTGATTTCTGCACTCGTTGTCGCAGATGAGCTACTACTGCTTTTCTTTGTTTGTCTTCTTTTTAGTGGCTGAAGATGTTTAGGAATTCGACTGATTTTCATTCCTGATTCTGGTTCACTTTTACGTTGACTTGAATTAGAGTTTCCCATTGATGAAAAATCATAGATTAATAAAGAAAAAAGAAAGAAAGAAAGAAAGAAAGAAAGAAAAAAAAAGTGGACACAAGTTTTTTTTTTTTTTTTTTTTTTCTTTTTTTAACTATAAATTTTTGCAACAGGAAAGAAAATAACATTGGGATTTTATACTCCGTAGTAAAAGTGATTATGTATTTTATATGTATTAGGACCTACCTTATCGTTTTCTAGTCTAATGAATTGATTTAATGCGTGATATATATATATATAAATACTTAAATCATTAAATTTTTCAATATCCTATTTTACTGTTTTCTCGTATGATCAATAGAATGAGTTAGACATTTTTTGTGCTACATAAAAACTCAGTAAAATGAACGATTTTAAGAGTCTTTATTCACTCATGAGAACAATAAACTTCAATTATAGATAAAAGATTCTTGTTATCATGGAAACAGTTGAACTTTAAAAATTTCTTTATAAATAGAATTTCTCAACTGATCTACGTGTATTACATACTCCTCACTGTCAAATTATAATCACATCACAACTTTTTAATTTTATTACAAATTCAATTCATCTTTTTTTTTTTTTTTTTTATTTGTATACCTGCTACAATATAAATCATATTAGGCTATAATTTGTTAATTGCGAACTCTATGCTTGAGAAAAAAAAAAAGGAGGGATTCCGGAGTCAATTGAATTTGTATCAAAATCAATATCGGAACGCATTCCGTCAATATTCATCAATTGAGTACTTTTTATATATCTCCCCTTTCTTACATATTATCATGCCATTAATTGAATAAATACGTAATATGTAATTCAAAAAAAGAAAAGAACATATGGTATATAAAAAGACCAATAAAAAAAAATTATTACAAGATTCTATCCTTATTCATCTTTAACACCGGTAGGTACAGTTAATCATGTGAATTGAGCGTTTACTAGTATACATAAAAAGTGGATATATTTTGTAATCTTAGATATTTAAACAGTTTTTTTTTTTTTCTTTTTAAATGCGCGATATTTAATTTACCGCTTTTCTCTTTTTATTACCTCTGCAAGCGAATAATTTAGGCTTTTTGTTAGGTGACAAATGTTCGTGTAACTTTTAAAATCATGTGTTTTTCACCCTTTAAAAAACCTACACCCAAAAAAGAAAAAAAAGATTGTTCTCGCAAATTGACTTTTTATTTACAGCAACTATTAAAAAAAGAATAAAAACATGTGTAAGATCATCTTTAAAAAAGGAAAAGTGTATTTTTAAAACGAATGATTTCTATTTTTTTTTTTTTTTGGATGAAATCTATAAATTTATTACGCCGGTAGACCGGGAGAATCTCTTAAACTTATAAAACCAATGACAACCGTTTTATTAAATCCGGCCAGGTCTTGTTTGTATTTAATCCTCAGAATGATTATTATGTTACATATAAAAAGTTTCGATCATAATATATATATCCACTGGTCCCCCCCCCCACCAACCCATATAAATACTACTATTATATGTATTATCGTTGCATTGATATGTCGGATTGTTGGCAATTCAATATACATTATTTTGAATTTTTTTAGATTCAATCCCAAAGAGTTCACCGTCTAACTTCAACTTCATGATCAATCCGTCGGCAGAACTCCCGGTACTATCTTACTGATTGACATTTTCGCTTCTGCATGAATCTGATATACCATCACTAAACTTCGAAAATTTGTGTCACTTAAAACTAAGTCTTCCATCATATCCAATTACATGCAATCTGTACAAAAAAATAAATAAAAGCTTTTGATATTTATTAGACAATGAATCACTTCTTTTTGATAACATTATTAAAGCTTTGATATGACTTTACCACTGAGAAAACATGTTTTATGTAGGTTTTTAAAGTTATTTATTTCTTGAAACAATCCCTTGTCTAGGTAGGGTTTCATATGGTCAAAGAAGGGATTAAGATTGTAGCGACAAGAGGAAGATTTGTTTTGAAATATATATATATATAAAAGAAAGTGAAAGAAAAAGAAAATGTTTTATAATAAAACTAAACTGTTTGTATGGCGTGTGAAAAAAAAAAAAATATGATGTCAATAAAAAATCAAGTAAGTGGTTAAAGAAAGTCCAGTAAAAATCAGCCTTTAATCAGAGAGAGAGAGAATAGTATAAGACCTACTTTTAGGATTAAAAATGGCGCAGACAAAAATTATAGCACTCCAAAAAAAAAAAAAATCGCAACTGCGTTATCAATGATGTTACTATAAAAACATTTAATAATGTACTGCTAAAGTCAAGAAAGTTGATGGTGTAAAGCAGATGTCTGTTTCTGGCTTTAAGCTTGTCCGAAAAGATGAAATCAGTTTGCTCAAACATTTTGTTTCATATAAAAGCCTTACATTCTACCGTGAATGCTCTTGTGATACAAACCGTTTTATGTTTCCCCAAGTTGAGAACCTAACTTGGTTCAAGGAAACTTCTAAGGGAGTCTGGATAGGTGTTCTGAATAGGATAAATAACGTCTTGCAGCCCGTATTGATTTACATGTGCCTGTTTCCAGTAACCAAAAAAAAAAACTTCCCCCAAAAAAATATTCCTTACATCTCCGCTGACCAAAAGGCTTTTCTTAAAGCCATCATGACCTTTTTTTTTTTTTTTTTTTTTTTCCTTTTTCTTCTATTTAAATACAAAAAACATGTCTGTTTCTGATATACACAACGAATTATCTTCTTCTGATATTATTAAAAGTAACTGGGAAATATGAACCAACCGAACTCTCTCTCTCTCTCTTCACTTTTCTAATAACTTGTTTTGAAACCAGATATTATCGAAGACTTATTTTCATATGACACCATTAAACGAAAGTACATTTTAGAATACTATTTTTTTCAAGATGCCTCATTAAGTTCACCTATAATGAGTACAGATGGAATAAATAATATACAATAGTATGTATTACATATATAATATATATAATAACAATTATCATAATATATGTATTATAAAGTGTATATACAGTATGGCAAACATTAAATCGAAAAGAACCAACAATAACAAATATAGTATTTGATGGGTAATAAACAATTTTTTTTACAGGTACGATTCGGATATACTGAATATATATATATATATATATATATATATGTTTTTTTTTATTAGACGTACAGCAGTTATACATTTAACACATAATCTATCACCAACAGTATTACCGAATTTTCTATACTTACAAGTACCTGCAATAACTACACTGCATTTTCGTGAAACAGAATGCGATAGTGGGCTTTTAAAGATATATAAACAGGAGGATAGTTGGACACTAGAAGGTAAAGATAATAAATAAATGAGTTATTTGGGGGAGGGGTTTTTTTTTTATTCATTTTCAACGAATATAGGGTTATTGCAGTCAGTTCCATTAATATCATATTGGTATAACAATGTACTACGTGTGGTCATGGGAAAGTTAATGACCACAACGGGTGATATTTTAGATTCAGCAGTGAATCATGCACAAAAGATGTCAATGCAAAGTAGAGAAATTCAACAAATTGGACATGATTTAGCTATTGAGAATTTGGAAAAACTGGATGAATATCGATCTGATTTAAGAGTAAATTATTTAGAAGGTCTTAAAAATTGGCAAGAGTGTTATAACGATCAAGACGATTATACTTTTACACCTATAAAAGAATCCGGTGAAGGTGGTTTATTAATTGAAGGAAGCAGTATTTACTCTAGACCACAAACTGAGGATGATTATTAAATAAAAAGATTAAAAAAATGTTGCATATTATTATTATTATTATAAAAAAAAAAAAAAGAAGTAGTTTTTTATTCTATATATTCTAGTTTTTTACTGTAGTAGTAGTAGTAGTAGAGTTATTTTCATTTGTACAATGGTTTGTACGCAAGTTTACATTTTTAGGTGCAAATCCTTGTTCCCAAGCCAACAAGTAATCCCAATGAGGATTAATATGATCTTCTGTCTTATAAGTCCAATAAAACCATCCAACACTTGCTTCATATGAATCCATTTGATTTTCCAAAAACTTTAATAAAAAGTCCTTGTATTCAGGTGTCCATGTTTTCCAATCATCAACTCCTTTACATGTACATGTTGGACAGACTGGCGGTATAGGCTCTCCGTCTTGTAATAATGTACCATCATATCTTGATCCAAGTCCAACTCCATTCAAGTATTTACCACAATCATTTGTTGCCAAAGAGAATTCACCTACCATCGTAGGTCCAGCGTTTATTTTAGCCTCCTTCAGATTTTTTCTCCATGTGGTACAAGGGAATTCGGCTTGTAATTCTCTAGGCATTGATACCAAATTTTGGTCAAAGGTCATGTATAAATGTGTTTCTATGTGTACATATATAAATAAAAAATAAATAAATAAATATTTACAAATATATATATATATATATATTTACCCAACATAATTCTTTCATATTGTTTATCAAAGAATCCAGCCCAAGTTTCAAGTGGATAAAAACCATCATGATAAGTCAAGAGAGGACCATTACCAGCACCTAATAATTTTCGAATCGCATTATAACTATCTTGATACCAGCTCTTGACTTTTTCTTCAGGAATTGACATCATAGCAGGTTCATTTAATACACCAAATAAAGGAACTACATTTGCCCATTCAGGTTTAGCAAAGAAACGAACCATTTCGGTTGTGATTTCAATAGTACGTTGAGCATTTTCATCTCCATGGGTACCGTTTAAGAAGCCGATTTCACCAGATTTTCCAGAATGATTCCACCCATTTTGAGAACCAGGCGCTGTATGAAGTTCAACCATGACACGTAGCCCATACTTACGAGCCCATTGGATCCCTCTTATCAGATACTGCCAAGATTCAAAAGCTACATACGGTTCTTCCGGAGTGACCTGAAGTGCCCAATGCCCCGTTGGAATTCTTACGTGATTAAATCCCATTTCGGCAATCTTTTTGAAGTCGGCTTCGGTGATAAATGTCTCATAATGCTCCTTGAGTTGTCTCTTGGCTTCTTCGGGTCCTAAATGTTTACAGAGCTCATATTCATCCTTGATCGTCACGTTTTGTTCAAATATCTTGGGCGTAATAAATGGTTCAAGTACAAGCCATCCACCTAAATTAATCCCTCGTACTGGTTCCCCTTGATCATACCGAAATTTTTCTGTCAAGGCTGGTGCATATGGATTTACCCGGGATGTATCATCAAATGGATCTCGGTAATCTGGTGAACTGGGTGTGATGATCTTGGGTTTAATTTCTGGATTGTCTTGTTTGGCTACAAGTCCCCATAATACAAGTGGTACAACAATAGCAGTCAGTACAACCAATGTGACAAATGTCACAAGTAATGCAATTCGTGTCTTGCTTTGCTTGAATCTTCCCCAGGCCGTACGAGGTGGTTCCTTGATCGGTTTGGTTTGATTATTAGGTGATTCCTTTCTCTCTATATCTTCTGGATTAATCTCGACTTTTTTCCTCTCTTCTACTACATTGACTGTTGATGAAGACGATGTGTTATCCATACTAGGTACTTCTGATAGCCTTTCGCCTTGATCTATGTATTTAATAAATAATAATAATAAAAGTAAAAAGAAGAAGCAAAAATACATATATATTATAACCCGAAAGAAGGACGAAATGAGTTAATTCTTGTTTATTATATATTTTATTTATTTAGAGTTTCTTACTTTGCATAATTTCTTTAGTTATTCTTATTATAATATTAAATCTGGATTTTCATTCAAATTTAAACGGCAAGAAATAAATAAAAGAAAAGAAAATGAGAAAATAATTTTTTCTTATCTTTTTATTAAATTAAATAACGCCGAGTTTGTATACGATTTATATACAAATAACAAAATGTATAAAGTATTAAAACAAATAGCAGCATTCAATGGACAAACAAAAAAATAAAAAATTAAACAAAAAAAATAAAAAATTTAACAGCATCCGCCACTTTGTTTAGGCTCAAGAGCAGCACCTTGTCCAACCTTTACGGTTGATTTGGCTTGTGATTGTTGCATAGTGGAACCCATTCTATCTTTAATTTGCTTAGCCATAGTCAAGAAAGCTTGTTCAACATTAGTAGCGTCCTTGGCAGATGTTTCCAAAAGTGGTATATTTAATGACTCTGAAAACTCCTTTGCTTGCTCAGTGTCAACTACCTTTTTATCAACCAAATCACTCTTGTTACCAACCAACAATTTGTTGACTCCTTCTGCTGCATATCGATCAATCTCTTGTAACCATTGCTTTACGTTATTAAATGAATCCTCATCTGTAACATCATAGACAACAATGATACCGTGTGCACCACGATAATACGAAGAAGTAATAGTACGGAAACGTTCTTGACCCGCGGTGTCCCACTAAAATAACAAACAATAACGTTAGTTTAATCTTTTTCTTTCAACTCTATTATTTAATTTTTTTTTACAATTTGAAGTTTGACGGTTTTTCCTTCTAATTCAATAGTTCTAATTTTCTATTATTTTATGTATACACATATAAATGTATATAAATATATGATTAATATTCATAGAAATATATCAGTTATATATTATTATTTACGAAATCAACACCAATAGTGGAAATATAACTTTCTGTATAAGTATCATCGGCAAAACGAAGCAAGAGACAAGACTTTCCAACGCCAGAGTCACCAATTAATAAAAGTTTAAACAAATAATCGCTAAAACAAACAAAGTTTAGATGAGAATAAAAATGAAATAAACTTCAAACTACTTACTATTCGGGATTCATAGTTACTAATAAGTTAAAATGTATATATAATTAAGAAAGAGATGAAAAAATAAAAATAAAGAAAAAAAAAAGAAATAAATAAAAAAAAAAAAGTACTTTTTGGCAGCTGAATAAGGCAAAAAGTCACGAACATAACATCAGCCAATCACCATCGTGCATGACAACTTGCTATCATCATTATTATCACATTTTCATCCTTTTTTTTTTTTTTTTTTTTTTTTTTATATAGATATATTAACCTTTTGAATATATTTATAATGATATATTACTTTGATATTGATAGAAAGAAGATAAGGGTAAATGAGAATAAACAAGTAACTAAAAAATAATCAATAACTTTTTTAAATGCATAGTTTAAAAAACTAATAATAGTTACAGTCTAAACGGATAAAGTGTGACCGTACGCAAGAATTTCAGTGTGAGGATAAAACACAGGTAGTAAAAACACAGGTAACGATAATACCAGGTCAAATATCCCAACATTTTTTACTTTCCTGAAACAATTACCATCTGTATAGCAAACCTGCAAGATATACTTTGCATAGAAGAGACTATTCTTCTTTATCTCGCGGATACCATTTTTACATCATCTGTTACAAACTTATAAATGGTAGTATAAATTACCTTGTTCGTATATAATAGACCGCGAAATAACTATCATTACTTCTGATATAGACAAAGCTTGTAAGATTATTAGACGATATTAAAACTCTGTTTATACCTGCTACAAACGAATAGATTATGTCTAACAAATTTCCTTTATTTTTTCTTTTTCTCTTATTAAATAAAAACCATTTTTATAAGATTCATACATCTAACTTATACGACTTACAGCATACAACTGCATACACAGATGACCACTAACAGTTTACAGGTATGAGATAGTCTAATTTACTATATAAGTGATTTTTACTACTACCTGTATTTTATCTATCACCACTCTAATCCCGTTTTCATCAAGTTTATTATATATGATCTGATTCAAAACAAAAACTTCTTGCCACATCACTATGTTAATGAGTTGTATCCCAAGGTCATACAAGAAAAAAAAAAAAGGAACAAGTATTTGATATGACTGATTCAAGTCTATCTTTTTTAAGTTATAGAAACATTCAAGAAAAAAAAAGCATTTTTTAAAGCAAAGAACAATGGAACGTTTAATTTTCAAATACGTACTTTAGCAGCAGAACGAATCATAAAAAAACTTAAATAATATAACATTGTTTTTATAAAAGTCTTTTATTAACCAATAGTTATACTGTTTTCAATTTTAAGTGTGAGTATGTGTATGAATAATAAATGAAATCAGATGAGTAGTTATTCCTATACCATTATCCTTTTTGTAAAATTTTTCGAAAAAAAACAGGTCCTCTTGTTTTTCATGAATACATTTATTTGTGAAGTGACAAAAATTTGCCTCTTATATTTTCTGAAATTTAACATTTACACTACTCAATCCCTTTGCAGCCCTTAATAAGAGAACATTTAAATTCATTTTCAAGCAGATTTTTTAGTTCACTACTGTCGAAATATTGTTATTCAAACAGAATTTTGAATTAGATTGATTTCGTCATTTGTGTTCTAAAAATTCATCCTCCAATATTTCCAAAAACAGCGCAATTGAACAGTTTTATACTGGAAGAGGCTTGATTTTGATTGAATCTTGATTGTGTTAGAGCTCTTTTGGAGCCTTCAGTAAACGTAAACTCTGAACAAGCTTCGAACTTTTTTTTTTTTTTACAGTTTTTATATATCCCGGTTGTATTTCTTGTTGTGTGTATTTTGGATCAACAGTATTTACAATATGATTCCGAGTCTTTTTGGCTGTTTAAGTGGGTAGATTCATTAAGGTTGATGCCAGCTTCTTTCATTGCCATTCAAACTTTATATAAAAATAGGGGAAAGATACGCGCACCATTTTATTTTTCACTCGCTGACGGTCACCTCACCACTAACGGGTTCTTCCATAATACCCAATACATGCAATCAGTACAAAAAAAGAGCATTCGCTATTGAGGTTGATTAGGCAATGAATCACTTCTTCTTTGTGATAAAGATATTAGAGCCATAATATGTCTTACCACTGTCAACATGTATTATGTATGCAGGTTTGAAAGTTATTTAACTCTTGATACAATCTCTTGTATATATAGGGTACGTGGTCAAAGAAGAGGTTAAGAATGTAGCGGTAAAGAAGATTCATTTGAAATATATATGAAAAAAAAAGTGAAAAAAAAATGATTGATAATGAAACTTGAAAAAAACAAAACTGTTTTTGTGGCGTGTGGAAAAAAGTCAATAACAATCAAGTGACAGTCAGCCCTCAACCAGATACTATAGTAATTATGTACCTATTTGAATAAAAAAGAGGTGTGCTATTTTCAGTCAAAAAAGGTATTCTCTATCTTCTAAAAAAAAAAAAAAGGATAATATGGCCCTTTTCAACGTCATGGAAACTTGACTTAATGTTGTACAATCTACATTTTAGACATGATTCTTTTGCTATTATATTATCACAGGTTTAATTCCAGGCCCACAATAGATAACAATCTGAAATTAAATTCATTTTTTCGTACACCCGAAAGACGGAACTGATAAAACATAATTCATTCTACAGCGATTTTATTTACTTCAGTAAGCATGTTTGTTTATACATATTCAAAATGACAATATATAGGTTGTTAGTTACATATTACAAGCTACAATATTACCGTTTGCCTTAACTTTTTTCTCTCTCTTTTTTTTTTTTTATTTTATTTTATTATTTTTAAACTAGATGTGACTTGTATCTACTATAGGTATTTAACAGGGATCATCCAAAAAGATTAGAAAGCTCTTTTTCTCTTTATTAAAAAAAAATGTCTGAAAAAATTATTAAAGACATGTGTGATATAGATCATGAGTCTACTACTCGATCTGTTACTACTATACACAGAAATGGTAGAAGGTCTCTTTATATGGCGGGCGTTATTGCTGCAGGTGGTGGTTTTGTCGTTGGCTTTGACTCTGGAGCTATCTCTGGCATTATGGTTCTTGATCCTTTTATCAATCGATTTTTAAACGTACAGGCTGCCTATCGTGAAGCCTTATTAGTTGCCATCATGTTACTTACTGCCACTATCGGTGGTTTAGCATCTGGAAACGTTTGCGGTAAAAAAATTGGTGTTTATAATCATACTATTTCAGATACTAAATATATATATATATATATATAAATAGACGGAATAGGACGGAAGTACACTATTCTTCTAGGTACAGGCGTATTTGCTATCGGAGCGCTTTTTGAAACGATTGGCATTAATTTTGGTATGTTAATGGCAGGACGTATCTTTGTTGGATTCGGTGAAGGTTTTTTAACAAACGCAATTCCTTTGTACCATACTGAAATTGCGCCACCTGATATCCGTGGTAGATTAATTACACTTTTCAGTGCTACAGCGTCTATTGGCACAATTGTTGGTTATTTTGTCAACTTTGGTACTTCTTATCTTACAACGGATTGGGCATGGCGTCTACCCTTTTTGATTCAATTGGTTGTTTGTGTTCTCTTAGGATCTGTTTACTTTTTACCTTTTTCTCCTCGCTGGCTTATTGATCAAGGACGTAAAGAAGAAGCTTTAGAGGTGGTTGCTAAGCTTCATGAATCAACTATTAAAGACCCTCAAGTCTTGAACGAATTCAATTGTATTTGTGAAGAAATTGAAGTAGAACGTTCTTTTGGTAATCGAACCTATATCGAATGTTTTCGTGGTACCAATCTGAAACGTACTTTGTTTGCTCTCTTCACTGGAAATGGTGCTGCTTTTACTGGTACTTATTCTATCAATTATTATTCTCCTCAAATCTTTCAACAAGCTGGCGTTGGTAGCACTGCGATTTCTTTAGCTACAAGTGGTGCCAGTAATATTCTGGTCTTGATTGTCTCGATTGTTACCTTGTTCGTAATCGATAAATTAGGCCGTCGTGGTATATTTATTTCTGGTGCCGCCATCATGGGTATCTCCATGTACATTGTGGGTGCCTTATTTCAAGCTTACTATGTTGTTAATGAAGAAGGTATTGTGACCATCAGTAGTGTTCCAGTTTGTGGTACCATTATCACATTTGTGTTTATTTTTCAAGCTACTTACGCTTACAGCTGGGGACCTGTCGCTTACATTTATCCTGCTGAAATTTCTAATATGCGTACTCGTGCCAAAACCATTGGTCTTGCTTATGGTCTTAATTGGGCAGTTGGTATCTTTATGACTTTTGTTATGCCAATCTTTATGACGCATACGGTTTATGGTGGTTATTATTTCTTTGCTGCTTGCTGTACTATCTTGTTCATTGGTAGTTTCTTTTTACCTGAAACAAAGGGAAAAACATTGGAAGAGATTGATCGCATGTTCAATCCTATTGAATAACTGATATACTTGGTATACAAAAACATACAAAAATTAACTAACTTTTATGCTTTTAATTTTTTCTCTTTTTTTTTTCTATTTTATATTTGTTCGTCTAATAAATCCTAACAAGCTGGCTTCGCCTCTGGTTCTCAAGGTAGGAGAAAAAGAGTCAACAAGTTTCTCTCGCTCACTCTCACTCTCACTTCTCTCTCTTGGTATCGCTCAAATATTCAAGTCGCATACCTTTCTCTTTCTCCTATCTCTCTTACTCTGGGTCTTTTCTTTCTCTCTTTGCATTGGGGACTATGCGTAGCTGGTAAAAAAAATACACTTTTTTTCTATTTCTTTTGGTACTTTGAAGGACATTTCGAGGGGTGCTAGACTTTTTAAGTCGGCTGAGATCAAACCCTTAAGAGCGGATCATGTTAGTACATGCGTCGCCACGAGTTCCCATTTGTACTTTTTTTTTTATACCATCGACCTTTCCCCCCCCCCCATCCCCTTTTTATACCCTTTTCTCTTTTATATATTTTCTTTTGTAGGTACTCAGGTAAAGGTAAAGTATAGCCTTTTTATACATCTATCAAGAATACATTTTAGATTATAGTCTAGTTTTTCCGGTTGGTGGTTTCCCCTCTTCTTTCTATCCCGTTCACAACATCTCTTTTTTTTTCTTTTACATTTGGGCTTGTTCTTTACTTTCAATTCATATTTCATAGTTATTGTTTAAAGTTCTAGAATAAACTTGATATGAATGTTGTTTACTTTTTAACCAAGTAAATACAAGTTCTCCGGACTTGAAAAAAATCATATTTGTGACTTTTGGCCCTCATTTAAGATTGTTTTTTATTATTTTTTTACACATTTTTTTTTTCAAATAAAAACGCGAATACCTAAAAACAAAAATGTCCATTAAACCAACCGATGCTAATGCGACTGAATGGGATCGTCTTTGGAAAGTCGTACGTGATACACCAGATAATTTTAGTGCCTGGGAACAACTGATTCGAGTAGCTGAAGCAGTAGAGGGAGGCATAACAAAATTATCTCCACCAGAAAATATCACTCGTTTAGAAAGCGTTTACGATAGCTTCCTATCAAAGTTTCCTCTCTGCTTTGGCTATTGGAAGAAATATTCGGATTGGGAACTAGCTGTCCATGGAGATGAAGGTGCTGAAAAAGTAAATAATTCTTTTGGAACCTCCAAAGCATAATGCAGTTCATCTAAACTTTTTTTCTGATAGATTTTCGAAAGAGGTGTTGTTGCTATTCATAATTCTGTCGACCTTTGGAGCCAATACATTAATTTTAAAATGTCTCATTCTGCTTCAAACGATGATATTGAAAGGTATTTTGAACAACATTATCTCCTTGATTCTCTAGAACTTTCTTTAAAACTTTTTTTTTATTCACATGTACCTTTTAGTTTATTACAACGTGCAGCAGCTTGCATTGGTTTGGATTTCCTCGCACATCCTTTCTGGGACAAGTACATTGAATTTGCAGAGACACGACTTGCCAACCCTAAACGTGTTCTCGAACTATTAGATCGTATCGTCTTGATACCTATGCATCAGTATGCTCGTTACTACGAGAAATGGCGCGGACTTCGTTCAACAATGAAACCATCTGAAGCTGTAGATCATGCTACATTGGAAACATTTTATAAAGAAATTCGTGAAGCAAAGGGTGACAGCTTGACGGCCGAAGAAATGGAATTAGCATTAAAGGAAAAACTTGACGCTCAAGCAAATGCCGTATATAAAAAGACACAGGAAGGAACGAATAAACGTTGGGTTTACGAAGCTGAAATTAAACGTCCTTATTTCCATGTTAAGCCTTTGGATAGACCTCAATTACAGAACTGGTCCAAGTATCTCGACTTTGAGGAATCTTTAAACGAAATTCCACGTATTCGCGCACTTTACGAACGATGCTTAGTACCATGTGTAAATATAATTGAATTCTTTTTCTTTTCTTTTTATTATTATCTCATCTCTTAACTAATTTAATTTTATATTAGGCACAATACGAAGAGTTCTGGTTACGTTATGGTCAATGGTTGACGAAGCATGATTTCTTAAGTGACGCCAAATATGCTTACGAGAGAGCTGCATTTAAATTTTTGCCCAGAGATCTCTGCAATGCAAAAATCGCGCTTGCTTTAATTCAAGAAGAGGAAGGAAACGTGGAGGAAGCCAGAAAAACGTATACAACAATTTTAGAATCCAGTAAATATCAATTTTTTGTAAATAATGCACATCTAACTTTATTCGTTTATTTAAATAGTGCCTACGCATATTGAGACTATTTTAAATTTACTGCATTTCGAACGTAGACAGGATCCAACAGTGTTTGAAAATAGTATTAATACCTATATTAATTCCAACCAACTGGCCGAATCTGCTAAAGCTTTTCTTACCATTCAATATATTAGGTTTATGCAACAGGTTAGTAACAGATGAATTCATTGGACATTCCATATTAAACTATTTTAATTAGAATAATCAAGTTGATAAAGCTAGACAAACATATTCAGCTTCATCTAGTTTATTTCCTAACAGTAAATTCTTTTGGATGAATTATATTAATTTCGAACTTGGATTTTATGGTACAGAAAAAGACAAAAGGAAAAATAATAATAATTGAAATATTAACACATATTCTTCGAAAAAAAATTAGATGAATCTTCGGAGGAACGTATTTTGGAAGTATTTGAAAAAGCTCGTAACCATTTGAACAAAGACTCACAAAAGGAAATTAATGCCAAATTTAGAGAATTCCTTTTGGAACGTGGTAATTCAGTTTATACTCTTAATAGAAATCCTGTAAGTGTTTCTACAGATTTTCCTCCAGAAAAGCAAGCGAGTTTAAAGCGTGTTGCCGAAGAGCCACCTACTCCAACTGCTTATCCTTTCGCAAAACAAACTCGTTTCGAAGCCCCAACACAACAAGGTTACGGTTATACATATCCTCAACAGGGCCAAGCTCAAGTACAAGGCCAAGCTCAACCTTACCCCACCAACGATTATTACAATCAACAACCTCAACAACAACCTTGGCAATCATAGATGATGTTATTTGTATTTGATCGAAACCAAAAAAAATAAAAAATGATAAAATAAAAAAGTTGAATTTAAAAACCACGCTAGCAAATATGTAGTATGCTTTTTATTTACAATAATTCATTAAAATAATTTTGTTTGATTTAATCTCTTCTTCTACTACTACTACTATTACTACTTTGCCTACTCATTTCTCTTTCAAATGCATTTGCGTCCGGCATTACAATATCATTTAGTACGCGTGTAGCTTTGATAGCAGCTTTGCGGCGCTGCCGTATATTAACGGATCCCTCTTCTCTGTTATCATTGTCGTTATGTGATGAGTAAAATTCAGGTACAGTATCCACATTCATCCAACGTTCTAATTCAGCAACTAATAAATTTGTTCGGCCTGCAGAAGCATCTAATATGGGGTTTTCTCTTGGTATAAAAGTGTATCGACTATCTCCTGCAAAATTCATTAGCTCCCACAGCTGATAGCAATCTTCTAACCAGAGATGATTGACTATGGTAATTTCAGGGAAAGTTTTAGCTTTTGCATATTTTTCACTTATTGTCCTGGAAGCATTTATAGTTAATTTACACTGAAAATAAAAAGAGAATGATTCTTTTTTACCTTCCACAGATAAGATGCGTAGTTTCTATATTAATCGCAGAATCATATCTTGCCCCTAATGCAGTAACGAGACGTCGCAAATAATATTTTGTCACATTTCCATATCCTGCAATTGTAATCACCTATTAAAGTAAAAAACTCAGGTTAATGCTTGGCGTCTAATTTTGAAGAGTAACGGAATTTACTAACGTTATTCTCCATACCAGGTAGTCCCCCTGGAGGTGTAGGATAATCTAACAGCGTAGATAATGGTGAATTATAATAACCTCTCGATAATGTATTTGTAAGCCACCATAAACTAGCAATCAGTTTTTGATCTTTTGCAACCATTCTACATTCTGGAGTGGCTCTGTTTTTTAATATAACTATTGTAACAAGCTGATGACTATATTGATCCGCTATTTTACCACCTGCTCTCTCAACAGCGTCTTCTAATATAATCTTAAAGTCTTCTTTTATATTAATGTCGTTGCCAAAATAAATGACTTCGTCTTCAAGTACCATATTATAGTCTCCAGCCGAAGATATCTGCTCTTTATCGTAATAAGGATATAATTTGGCCGGTGTAGGGTTATTTTCATAATATACAATAGGGTCAGGAAAGCAAAATAATTCAACATCCATCCTTTTCTTATGTCGGAAACATTCATCAAGCCACTGTGGTAACACAACCGGGATTTTTAATTCCATGCATTGATTATATTGAGCCTAGATTTGATTTTATGTCAGTGAAAACTATCTATTTTGCTGCTTATTCTATTCCTCATACCCCTCTTGGATCGAGACATATCATATGAGTCAAGTCTGTTGTGATATCATCTCTGATTTGACCTCCAAACCTTTTGACCTCATTAGTAATAGCATCTCTATCGTCATTTGGTAACTACATCATAATAAGTTAAACATTGCTATCTGATTTAGGGTCACTTTTAAACTTTACATCCAATAATAAAAGTACAGCACCAGATAGAAACTGATACAATACAGGCGAATAATTTGATACGCTATGAATACAACAATCAATAACCTTTAATAACATGCAATATATTATCGTACTATCTTACTCATGTACAAAACCATTGGAAACTGCTTTCTCAACCCATAGAGGCTAAATTGATAAGAATGGTAGTCAATAAAAGTCCCCTAACAATTTGTTGCTCCCCTTACTGTAACGGATTTTACAACACTATCAGAGTCAAATGGATATACTCGATTTGAGGATACATATAAGTTGGGTGTAAGGCTTTCCTCTGAACTTTCTGAAACGTTCCCTGGTTTACCGCCGTTATTCTTCAATAAATTTTGCAGCTGTTATTAACAATAAAAAGGAGCCGAGTTAATATCTACGGATTTTTGTTGTTATTTTTACTTTACTCTTATTTTTTTAAATTCTGGAAGTGAATCGTCTACTACGTAAAAGACATTTAGAAATAGATCAATAGTCTTCTTGTCGTTCATTTGTCTCCCAAGTTTTAATTTCTTTCTTGTTTGATTTTCAATATTGTTACTGTTATAACCACTCATTGTTTTATTTTCCAAAGAAGAGGTCAAACGTCAAAATACTTATTTTTTTTTCTCAAGAAAAATTATCCATGTGCCTATTTACATCTGAAGAAAATAGGTAAAAAAATTGGGACAGCAATTTGAAAAGACGACGATTGATGCTGAGATGATCCTATCAAGAGCGAATTTTTCCAAATAACGTAAACGGGTAAATACATTATACCAACATTGTTAAAATACTTCGCGTATGACGTTTAATAGTTACAGTAAAAATTAAACTATCATGCTGCTGTCAATTTCTTTTGCTTCTTCTATCTACAATATATTAACAAATACAACAGAACAAGTCGAAATTCTACTACTAATCGAGCTTGCCTAGCCATACAATCAATGTCTAGCTCAGCAGTAATAAATTTATATTGTTTATAGCTATTTCAAAAAGGAGAGCCATTAAACATCACTCACTTGGATTCCCTACTAATACGGGAAACTCCATCACCCACCCATCCCCCCCCCCCCCCTACCACCACCACCAAATCACCCAGTTGATTTTATAAAAAACAAGCCCTTTTGAAACTATTATTTCATTGCGGTAACAAAGCCCCTATGCTAGGCTATGTACTTATTGACCTCAGTTAGTTTCTTTGATAAAGAAAAAGGATGTATTATCCCATAGCAGAAAATTTTAAGCCAATTAAAGTATCTAAAAGTTAAAAAAAGTATACTTTTTTCCCTTGGTAACGAAAATTTTTTGAGTCAATCAAATCATCGGAAAAGGAGGAAAAAGTGTATTTTTAGGCAAAAATAAGCAGGTCCCGACCTTTGGATTTTTTCAAGATTCAGAAATATCCATACATCTTTACATTAAAAAGGTTTTAAAGTTTGGCTTTTTAAGGATATATGTAGAATTTGGCGCTCTTTTCAATGATGTAAAATACAAAGTAAAATAGTAACAAATATTTATAGGTATTATGAAAAAACAATATACAGTTTTTGTTAGGGCAAGTATATTTTCTACATACAAAATAATAATTCTAAATTAATAGAAAGATGCGCCTTCAAATTCTGCATCGATTGTATATTATACTGTATAATAGAATAGGTAAAATGAAAGACTTTAATTTGAAAAGAAAGAAATTTGGACCCAAATCTCAATTTTTAGGTCCAAAAAACAGGAAAAAAACCAAATCAGGATACAGACATATTTTGTTAGGCAATATTATATTCCAAAGATGTAAAATTTAAAAACTAAGATTTCTATGCATTTAGATTTATCATCTTGTATATAAAAAATATACATGCCCTAATAGAAGCTGTGCTTTCTCGCAATGACTATTAAACTTTATAATTATGCTACCTTGCTTTTTACATCATTCGAAAGAGCGTCAAATTCTATCTTAGACATCAATAAAAAGCTAAACTTTAAAACCATTTAAATACAAAGATATATCTGCATTTCTAATTTTTATTTTTTTTTAAGCTGTGAAAAAAATTCCATTTTTTAGAAAAATTTGCTAGTCCCCCCCTATGGATTTTTTCAAAAATCAGAAAGGTAGATATATCTTTACATTAAAATGGGTTTAACGCTTGTTCTTTTAACGGTAAATACAGAATTTTGCACTCTTTCGAATGATGCAAAAATCAAAATAAAATAATTAAAAATATTAATGGTTATTGTGATAAAACGGTTTACAGTTTTTGTTAGGGCAAGTATATTTTCTGTTTCCAATAATATAAATCAAATTATATAGAAAGATGCGCCGTCAAATTCTGCACTTTCTGTATATCATATTGTCTAATGAAATAGTTGATTTAGAGGAACGTTACTTTGACAAGAAGGTATTTTTTGTCAAAATTTTGATTTCTGGGACCGAAAAACGAGGTGTACGTAGACCATGCTACATGCACTCTCCATTTGTAGTGCATGTAAGGAAAACAGTTTTTGTTAGAAAAAGTATATTTTTTACATATAAAAAAATACATCTTTATATGCAATCATCTGCCCATATAAATTTAGAATTTTCTGGATATAGTATTGTATAATGTAATAGTTAATATTGAAGGACTTTACTTTGACATGAAAGGTTTTCTGGGCTTAAATATGTGGTGTGTGTAGTTTATATGAGGCGCGCTTATTGGTGGGTGAGTCACCACTCTAAATTAACGAAACACAGCTTAAATTTTAAGCCCTAGAAATCTTTCATGTCAAAGTAAATTCCTTCAATACTAACCATTATGTTATACAATATTATATCCAGAAAATTTTAACTTTAGATGGGCAGATATCTTCATACATAGATATATTTTTTTATATATAAAAAATATACTTTCTCTAGCAAAAACTGTTTCCCGAGCTTTTTTGATTTTTTTGAATGCTTACATAAATGTGGATAATATATGTTGGTATTATAAAGCTTTTAGAGGAAAGCTATTGAATAGTTTCTAGTATAAAATTTGAATGAAGTAAAAATCAAAGTAAAGTAATTATAAAGATTAATGGCTATTATTGTATTTTTAAGAAAGTCGAATTTACAGTCTTTGTTTAGGGCAAGTATATTTTATGCTTCTAGACATATCATTTTAAATCCATAGACAAATGTGCCATCAAATTCTGCATCGACTGTATATCACATTGTATATTAGAATACTTGATTTAAGATGACTTTAATTTGACAAGAAAGAAAAATTTGTCAATATCTTTACATTTTTAAAGGAAAAAAACAAACGGGGTGTATATAGGGATTTAAGCAGTGTGAAACGTTACACACCCTATGAAAGTAGACTACATACACTACAATCCCCTATGGACGCCCCGTTTTTTACCCCTAAAATGGAAAAAAAAATCGAGATATGGACAAAATTTTCTTTCTTGTCAAATTAAAGTCATCTTAAATCAATTATTCTAATATACAAAATGATATACAGTCGATGCAGAATTTAAAGACGCATTTTTTCATGTATTTGGATTCATAACTTTACATATGAAAAATATATCTGCCCTAACAAAAACCGTAATTTGACTTTTTCACAATAAACATTAATCTTTATAATTACTCTACTTTGATTTTAACACCATTCGAAAGAGCGTCAAATTCTATATTAGAAACCATTCAATATCTTTGCTCTAAAATTCTTATAATTCCGAGATATATCCACATTTAAAACACTTGAAAAAATCCAAAGGTCGGGACCTGCTGATTTTTACCTAAAAATTCACTTTTTCCCCTTTTTCCGATGATTTGATTGGCTCAATGTTTTTCGCTATAACAAAGAAAAAAAACTTTTTTTTTTTTTGGGATTGATTGAAAGTTTACAAGGCTTTAGCTCTCATGACATTTGCTCTTCCCTAACAATTGGCTCTGTTAAGTCTATAGCTTTTCAACAGGAATAACAGTAACAATAACAATAAACCTTCCCGAACAGTTATCACTGATTTCCCCCAACAAGGTGCATTTAGTGTAAGTATAACTTGTTTATTTATAAAAAAATTGTTAATCTAATCCTTTCTGTATTAATACCACCCTTTTCTTTTCTTGTATTTTCAATTAAACGCAAGTTGGTTCTTTTATTCAAACTATTTTTGTTACTAGTTTTCATTTTTTTTATTCTGTATTTTTATTCTGTATAATCATAAATCATTTTTTTTTGTCTTAAAACGAAATTTTCCCCCATTAGTTACCATTAATTTCTAATAAAAGTGTGTACAAGGTGATAGTTTATGCAGCTAATATTGGATACTCAAGGGTTTTAAACTCTACTGTATGATAATCACCAAATTTATGCTTAACACGATTGATTGTTATTTTTAAAAATACTTTTTCGCATGACATTTGTATTTTGTTTATTCATGCTATTTCCGTTATTCCAAACTGAATAATTCCATCTAATCTTTGATTCATAAAAACAAATAAAATATCAGAGACCAGAGTCTATATTAGGTAAATATACAGAGATCGAAACATCAGAGACTGATTTTTCAGAAGAAATAGGGTCCCACAACTAAGATGTGACTATTGATTTCTGTACAAGTCCTATTAAGGCAAGCAAGACAAGATCATCAAAGAAACAATAGATTAATAAAAATGTAGGGGAAAAGACAATTCTAGTATATAAAGACACATTCTGCTCTTCATCTTTACCTCATTAAAAAATAAAACTTTTCACTGCCTTATTTGCAATTCAAAACAAATAACAACCAATATGGCTCCTCCTAGAGATCTTATCAATAACGATATTAATCGTACTCGTGAACCTATTGTTTCACCTTACTCAAATGCTTATGACCCTTTATCAAATGTATCCAACTTTTATATTATTGATTCTACTTTGAGAGGTATGTATTTTTTGTTTAATGTATTTTGCTGATTACTAAATTTTAATGTTGCATGAATTTTTTAAGAGGGAGAGCAATTTGCCAATGCTTTTTTTACCACAGAAAAGAAAATCGGTAAGCCAATTATTATTACATTTCCACATGAAATTAACTCTTGTATTTTTGTAGAGATTGCTCTTGCTCTTGATGCTGTTGGCGTAGATTATATTGAGTTGACTTCTCCCGCTGCTTCTGAACAATCTTTCAACGACTGTAAAGCAATTGCATCTCTTGGATTAAAGGCTAAAATCCTTACTCACATTCGTTGTCATATGAGTGATGCTCGTCTTGCTGTTCAGACCGGCGTTGATGGTATTAATGTTGTTATCGGAACCTCCTCTTATCTCCGTGAATTCTCTCACGGAAAAAGTATGGAATACATCACCAAGACTGCCATTGAAGTTATTACTTTTATTAAAAGTAAAGGACTCGAAGTTAGATTCTCTACCGAAGATTCTTTCCGTTCAGATTTAGTGGATTTGTTAGCTATTTATCAAACTGTTGATCGTATTGGTGTAAACCGTGTCGGTATTGCTGATACTGTTGGTTGTGCTAATCCACGTCAAGTTTATGATCTTGTCAAGACACTTCGTAGCGTTGTAAAATGTGATATTGAATGCCATTTCCATGATGATACTGGTTGCGCAATTGCTAATGCTCATACTGCATTAGAAGCCGGCGCTACTCATATCGATACTTGTATCTTGGGTATCGGAGAACGCAATGGTATACCTTCCTTGGGCGGTTTCTTAGCTCGTATGTATGTCGCAGATCGTGAACACGTTTTAAACAAATATAACGTCAAAGCTCTGCGTGATGCCGAAAATTTAGTAGCTGAAGCTGTCGATATTACTGTCCCTTTCAACAACTATATCACTGGATATTGTGCCTTTACTCACAAAGCAGGTATTCATGCCAAAGCTATTCTCAACAATCCATCTACTTACGAAATATTGCGTCCTGAAGACTTTGGTATGTCTCGCTATGTCAGTATTGGTCATCGTTTAACAGGCTGGAATGCTATTAAGAATAGAATGGAGCAGTTGAAATTGAATAGTCTAAACGATGAAGATGCTAAGAGAATTACGCAAAAGATCAAGCAACTTGCTGATATCAAGGCCCTGAATTTAGAACAAGTAGACGTGCTTTTACGTAAATATCACACTGCTAAATTGACTGATAACTCCCATCATATTGTTCTTGATAAAATTTTAAATCACGACCATTTGGTTACTGGCGTACCAGTTGGCGCTACTGCATAAACAAATCATCTGTCTTCTTTCTTTGGAGAAAATACCCTACCTATAGCTCTCTCATTGTAAAATTACCCCTTTTCATCATTTTTATTTTTTAACTAGCATAAATAAAAATAACCGTGTCATCATTGCAAAAAAAAACCTCGATTTGTAGTTTTGAGATAGCGTATATAATTTAAAGAATATCTGTACTCAATAATGATCGTGTAGCAAAGTCGACAATAGATGTAGAATTAATCTTACTATCTAACTTTAAAAAAATTGGTCTTCAATACAAATGTGACTTTGAGCGAAAGTGTAAAATTTATGTTAGATGCAAAACTAAAGAAGACTTCCATCGCGGATCATCCTAAAATTATGCGCCAATGATTAAAAAAAAAAGAATGTAAAACATTCCCTAGAAAAAGTTTTTGGCAGGAAAGGAGTAAAAACATTTGAAACAGACTTACATCAAGGCTTTTGAATGAAAATTTTACACTTTATTTAAAAACAATGAGTACATTATTGATGAATCGCTCGTATCCATTATTATGGATAATAGAAAAAGAAGCTTTCGAGTAGAGTCAACTTCGAGAAAAGGTTGTAAATATATTATGTAAAAACGTTTATTAATGCAAAATAAATAATAATGACGTAATCTTAAACCATTGTCCCGATCTTTTGAAACATCAGGTTTTTTATATAAAAGCATGAATTGAGTACTCCCACTTCTTTTTTAAGTATTCATTTTTTTTTACATAATAATCAAAATATCAAATATGAGTAGCGGCTTTCGATTATTTTTGAAACACTCTAAAGACTTCCCTGAAGTAGCACCCCTTGTAGTTATTCTATCTGGAGCACTCTTAGGTGCCGGATATATGACTATACATCAAGCAAAAGCCCCAGACGTAGTTTGGAATCATAAAACCAATGCTGAACCTTGGCAACAAGTCAGAGATGGTGACCAGGTCAAACTAGTTGCTTATAACCAGAAATATGACAGGAAATGGCATCGCAAAGAATGGTAAAACTATTCACTTCAATTATTGTATAAATTATCCCATCTCCTTACACACAAATGCACATATTATTATCCCTCCCGAGTTAATAATCTCATTGTAATAAACGTTTTTAAACACTTAATAAGTTTGGTGGGAGTTTAGGCTGTAGAAAATTAAGTAATCCTGTACCATGAAGGAGTAAATTCGACAAATATAGAAAGTGTTGACTCGCCAAATTTGGAGAGTAAATATGTTTTTTTAATGATAAATATTTCTTCCTCAACTAAAATGAACATGATTGTAAACCGATGAAGTAACTGATAAATCTATAAAAGCACCTAATAAGTCAAGAATAAAAACCATTTTTTATTTAATCTTAAACACTTATTTACATAAATATCACATTAATCTGTAGCTACTATGTATTTGTTGATTTGTAACAATATCAAACTTATTACAATCTAACAATTAAAATAAAATACTTTTTCATAAAGAGTACTTCATAACAAGGAACAGTTTATTTTATTTGGTTTTGCTTATTTGGTTTTGATAATTTGGTTTTTATTATTGTATTCTACTTTTTCCAAAATACAATCAGGTTTTAGCTTTATTTATATTTTAATGCACCATGAATAAATCATCTTATTTTACGCCTGATTACTTCTTTGTACTTTCACTTTTTAATTTTTATTTTTCAATCTATTTCCAATAGCTTGATCTCATCATTTTTTTTAATCAATTCGTTAAATTTATTGTTTAAATATAATAATTATTTTTGTTAAATGTTATTTTTGAGTATTGGGTTAATCAAGTGGTATTTGTTATCTAAAATTACAGCCATGGCATCCAAGTACATTCCATTTGAGCCATTTTTTGTGGGTTGCTTGCTTGTGATATTAAATCAATAATATTCAGACTAACAGGTTTGTTGGTATTAGCAGTCTAATAAATCGAAAAGAGTTAGCAAAAATATTTAAATTTTCTTAAATCATGATCTTACATTTTCGCGGTCTGTTTTACATGATAAAAGTTGTGCCTTGGTCATAACTTGAACCACATTTGCCTGGACTCGTTCACGGAATTGAACATCTGTAACAGATCGATGGTTAGACATATGCCATGTTATTAATTCATCCCGGATAAAGAGGCTTAAGTAATGATCCAATTCAAGCTCTGGTTCTGTAAGACAACGAGCAGTAGCCATTAAACAGCTAGTAAACAAGCCCTCGATACCAACAGGTGTGATATAATCTTGTATATTGGGCGTAAATCTAAACGGAATAGATTCTCCATTACCGAGCAAAGGAGTCGATTGATTCCAACCTATTTAATGTTGCATGCATTAATTACAAATATATATAAGAAGAGCTTATCAAAGAACATACCTGGTAATAGTTCTGTCATCCAAACATTGCCATTTTTGCGTGAAATCGTGATTTTGTGAGGAGTACGATGTCCAACATTAAATAAATATGACATAAATGTAGCAGTTGCGTATTGAGCAATAAATTGTTTGCGATGCATCCAGTAATCTGTGTATGAATTAAGGGTACGAAGCATATACTAATTATAAAGTGTGAGTTCTTTATCCTGTTAAAAATATATTTTGTTTACCTTGCTTAATATATCAGATGGTACTAATTTCTTGGAAATTTCTTCATTAATTTCCATACGAAGATTTAGTTGTTCTGTCTTCAAAGCCATGACCTGTTATATATGATAATGTTAAAGGAAGTCCTAAAATACAAATACTAAATAAACCTACATCAGTACTCTGATTAACGCTATTTTTCAATTTCTCGACAAAGAAAACTAGAGGGTCATCCTTGTGGATATTCGAACTATCACAATGATCTTCATAGATATCATACAAAGTGCAGTAGGAAGGATCATCTTGTACCATACGAACATTGGGTGCTAAGGGAACAATGGAAGGTAAATGGAAGCGAAGATTACGCATGCGGCTTTCTTTTTTACGTTCTAAAACGCTGTTAAAGATTCTAAATAACTGCATAAGTCTCTCTTCTCGACGGAATTGACGAGCAGCAGGGTTTTGAATGACAAAAGGATGAAGACTACCATCATGGCCACGGATTGTTAATCTACGGAAACAGTTGCCGTAGCTACGAATAACTTCTACGTCAGGTAAGAAGCGATCAATACGTAAAAAATCATTTGCATTATCACTAAGTAACAGGTATTGCCCTGGGATCTCGACATCGTCAAACTTTTGATGTTGGAATTCAACCAAATAGTGACTAGAAGCTTCTAATTTTTGCTTTCGAGGTCTGGCATCTAACATCGCTTCAAATTTATCTCTCCATAATCTTAACTTGGCTACATATTCTTCCAGATTAAGTTTCGTAGTTGCAAAATCGTGTACAAATGCTGTTTTCATGTGGCCTGGATACAAACTATCAGCAAATCTTGCAATGTTTCCAATAGTGGCATTAGTGAGTTGAAGCTTATCAGCAGGGTTAATTAATCTAGAAAGTAATTGCTAAATAAATGTATAAAATTTAGATATATGAACGCTTTTAAATATGTGTAAGACTTACTTGAGCGCCTTCATTGTAAAGAGCTACGACAAGACGGTACATATCTTCATCTGCTTGAGGTTTGAATTTCAATTGAATTTGATCAACCATAGTTTCCATAGACAAAGCAAGTAATGGGTAGCCCGTCTTTAGCATAGCCATAATCTCATCTAAAGGATGAGCTAAAGTCCCAGTTGGTGTACCGGGTGGAACAGATCCCTTAGTTTCTGAAGAGGCAGAATTTAAAGCAGCACCTGTCGAAACAGAAGGAGGCAATTTAGGATTATTTTCTTCCGATTTATTTTCAGAATCAGGTTTAGAACCTTCTTCCTTGACAGTAGAATCAGATTCGTCAACATCCATTTTGTTGGCACCATCTTCGACTTTAATAGATATATCATTTCCATTTTTCTTACTTCCAGTGTTGAAGTTGTCGATACTTTCTGCTTTTGTTTTGTCATCAGAGGCTACATCGGTTTCCATAGAATCATCCTTGTTTTCTTTATTAATAGTAATTTTCTCACCAGAGCTATTAGTATGAGAGGTTACTTGATTTCCATCTTCTTTTTGCGAGGGGTTATTGTTTGAACCATTAGAGCTGGTGCTGTCATTAGCATTGGTCATAGGATTAGTTGTCTTCTTTAAATCAGCAGCATTAACCGGGTTAACACGTTTCAGCATATCTTCTTTTGCTGTACGAAGTTGAAAATGCAACGCTTGAGGATATTGTTTAGCAATACGAATCAGAATAGCACGAGCATGCTTAGCTTCTTTTTGCAGTAAACCCATTAATAATTGAGGAATAAAAGTAATCCAATACCAAACAGGCCACTCTCCTTTATAACCTTCAAAGGCACGCGAAATTGTACCGTTTTGATCATCCAAACTGAGTAACCAAAGAACACGCAAGAGGTATTTTCTAGCCTTTGAATTTTTGTAAATTCCAGCAGCTTGCAAGTAACAACTGACAGCGTTATTAGCCCAGCTTAAATCAGTAGGATTTTCTTTAAAGCGTCCATCATTATATCTACCCCATTCTGCCCATGCTCTTGGTAACGACAAATCAATTTGAACTGCATTGACAAAAGCTTCATTAGCTTCATTACATTGGTTGAGCTTTGCAAGGAATTGTCCTTTTAATGTAAAAAATTCGGCTTTTTGCTGATGATTGAAATAAGATAAATTAGTGTTGGTAATCACATCTAAACCAGCTGTCAGTTCATTCGGATCTTGATAATAGCATTTGGCTTGTTCACGTAACTTTAAGAATGCTTCATTAATTTCGATATTGGGAAGTGTATAGATCTTGGTCAATTGATTGATGCAAACTTCGTTCAAGTGGTGTTTTCTAGCAACGTGAGCGAAACGATTGATAATCCATGCTGTTTCATGATAACCACGGTATGCAAAAGAGTTAGTACCTTGAGGGTTAGTTGGAGTAATTTGATTAGGAAGCAAGGGAATTAATGGTAAATAAGTACGATTTATGGCATTGAACACATGCTGACGCCATGCCATGGTATCACTCCACATATTGATATCATCCCATGTATTAGGCAAGCGCTCACGCCAGGTATTAAGAGTACTGCGAATATCAGTCGATCGTTGTTCTAAATTCTGGGCATTGGTATTAACTAAGCTACGGAAAACCTGGTTAGCCTCTTGTAATTCAAGATATTGCTGGAAAATGTATAGTAACGGTAAATGGCTTTGAGATACAACTCGAGGTAAGGAGTACCATTTCTGGAGTGCAGATTGAACACCTTCTTCACATATACGTGTGAAGTCAATTAGTCGATCATCGGTAGTTTGAGACTTGATTAATGCTAAGAAAGCCTCAAAGGCCTTAATACGAGGCGTGGGTGTTTCTGATAATTGAGTAATAGATTGTTCCAACACTTCACGTTCAGCAGCCCAATCCGATAATCTCCAAGCACAATCTAAAATTAAGGTTGTATTATTATCATGTTTAGCAAGATCAGCAAGAATATCCCATTGTTGGAGTTTTTGCGAGCATGAAATCCAGTGATCTTCCCAAAGCATATATTCGGATTCTGAAAAGGGTAATACACCACTTCGAGCTTTCAATTGAGCATTTTCATACATAGTTTGTGCTTGCGCCCACATACCAGCCTGCTCACAAGATATCGCAATGTTAGTTTCGACATAGGTGCTTCGTCGCCTCCATAGACCGTAAAACATATCATCTTCACCCAGACTAGAATATAATTCAGATAAAGAGTCCAAGACACGTTCTTGATTGTTTTGTTCATCCTTTGAGGATTCAGTCACACGTCCAGTCATTGCTGATTTTTGTAAAATCTCAATAGCTGTGTGCCATGCATTATACGTCTTACCAAGGTACTTTACTAAATGAGGAGGCAATCTAATTTCTGTACTCGTTTTAGCAATGCCAGCCAGCAACGCTTGTATCACATTAGGACGTAATTCGGTCTGCTTAGAATGATAATCTTTGACAAGTAAATTAATTATTACTTTAGTCATATCGTGCCTTTCAGTGCTAGATAAACCGGACCAACACATTGGGAAAATATCCACCCAAAGTTTGAAAGCAACATTTTCATCCAAGTATTGTAAATATCGTGAGCTTGAAATAGAATTATTTATATCTGCTTCTTGTAATCCCTTCAAGAATGCTTGGTGACTTTGAATTACTTCATTGATCTCTATAGGTACAGCGATATCACTTGTTTGGGTTACATTACTTCCTATGGATTTGATTGACTTAATCTTGAGTGTATGAGGTGCTGTTATTTGAGAATTGACTTTGACAGCTCCAAATAACATATCCAACGCCTGATGAATCCAGAAAGTACCTGAAAGAGACTCCCAGTTTTGTACACCTAAAAGATAATTGAGACGACTATACAAGGAACGACTAATGCTACGATCGAATACACGCATGAATTGACTACGCATTTGAGGGTTTTCAGAACGAGTACCTAATAAAAATGCTTGTTCAAGGCGAACAGTCAATTCTGATCTTGCAAAAGCTGGATTGCTGTAAATTTTAAGAACCAAATCAAGGTAGTCTTCAGTGAGACGTGCATTGTTTCTAGCTTCTAACGACATCATTTTAACCAGAAGACCTGCCTTTTCTTTTACAGTGGGGAAGGTTTCTGTTTTACTCAAAGTCCATTCCGTCAGCATATCCAAAATGGCATGCAATAATTGAATATCTGGCGATTTTTCAATTAATTGGATGAGACAAGTTAAGAACCAGCGACGTTGATCACCCAAATGAGATATTCTCTTCTTTAGAAGATTCAGACCGAGGATTAATAGGTTTACTTGAGAGTCGTGACCTGCAGACATGACACTAGTCGTGGTAATGTGTTCTTTCGTAAGCTTTTGAAGCATCTTTACAATACCGGGCACAAATGGATCTAGTTGTTCACTACGGCTGCTACTGGCAGCTTGAAGTAATTTTAAGACAGCATAGATATTGTTCATACTGGCCATACCATCAGTAATCGTCGAGTCGATCAAAGAAACGAAGGCAGCAACATCAGGATGTTGTATTTCTTCTCTGTTTTCTGCATTTGTAGTTTGATTAATAGCATAAAAAATATGAGAAAGAACAGGTTGAAGGGCAGTATGAATACGGATATTATCTGATTTAATACTGTTTTCCAAAAGTCGGAATAGCTGATTCATGTTGACGATAAACCATTCAGAAGGCTTATGAGCAATATCAATATTCAATATTTCCAGAGCACTACATATACTTGAAACAAGAATTTCGCTTATATCCTTCCAGGTTAGAGTACGTTCCAAGTGGGCAAATTTGACATGTACGTCAGACCATACTTCAGGATCCAGGAATCGTTTAATTAAATCCAATACACGTTGAACAAGTCTTCTTTGAATCATGTCAGAAGGATTATAAACGCTACAAGCAAGACGAACTAAATAACCAACTGTGTTTTCACGTAAAGTAAGAGATGGTGTATATTCTTTAGCCGAATCTGCAGTAGCATTAGCTGGAGAGCTTTTCACTTCACCGTCTGCACTCTCGGCTTTTATCTTCTTCTTGATGGCTTCAGATGTATTTTCTGCTTGTCTTTTACTAGGAGGGGTAGAGGTAGACCCCGCTTCAACAGATGGTTGATTTTTTAATCTAGTCTGTTCCCAACTGTATATCAATTCTGTCAATTCAACTGTCAATAGCTTATTTTCTGGTGTTGCATTTTGAAGTAATCCAAGTTTTGGCAAAGCGTTTACGATCTGAGGTAAAAAGTGTTCACGATAATCATAAAATAAATCTGGCTGACGTACTAAAAGTTGATATACGTTGACCATTTGAGAGATACTATGAGTATCTTCAACAACAACTTTACGTGTTAATCGAACCCAAGTGGGAACTCTCTCTGATCCTGTCAAAGGAACACGCTTTGGAAGAACAGGAGCAATAATATCCAGACCTTGCTTAACTAAAGTACGCGCTTCAGATAAATGAGCTCGTAAGAGAGCTGCATATATTTGTATAACAATTTTACTAGGTGTATCAAATGCAGTAATAAATCTGGCAATCAATACATAAGCGGCCTGTTTACATGTAGCGTCTTCGAGTCGTAAGTAGTTCCAACCGAACTTAATAATTTCTTTACGTAGGTCAGTTAAAAATTGAGGAGCATATTGAACGATCATAGCAGTCAATTGAAGTAGTTCAATGCGGAGTGAATCTTCAGCATATTGGTCTTCTTCGACAGGTTCCGACCCAAGATGAGCCCAAATTTTGTGGTCCAATTGTTCCATAATTTTAGGGTCTAAAATTTCTGCGCATTGACCATCATTACGAGTTATGGACACCAATAAAGAAGGATTGATGACATGACGAAGCGTCATCATTCTCAAATAAGGGGAAACAGAATTATCATTAAATTGTTGCAAGAATTTTTCGATAATAGTACGTTTTCTTTTAGCTGTGTAATGCAAGGCGACATCATTCAAAAAGAATTCTCGAAGATAAGACAGATCCATAACAGATTCTTGAGCAAAAAGAGCCACCACTTCAAATATCACTTCGATATTATCGGGATTTTCACGAAGATACGAAATAAATATCTGAGAGAGGTATAAGGATTCAAACGTTAGTTGTAAACCTTGATCATCATCTTTTTTCATTGCTTCAAAACGATTAGGTGATCTCCATAAGGTTAAAAGTGATTCAAGAATTTCAGGTTGATTTGTTAACCAAGCTGAGTCATAACCAACCACTTCACGTACTATCAATACACCTCGATAATGCAAGTTGGAGTTATCAGGTACATTAAATGTAATTTCAATTAGTTTCTTGGCAGATTTGGCTACTTCGTTACGAATTTGTACAGCATTTTCTGTATTCAACACATCAATAAATAAGCGACTATGATCAGGTTGATTTAAGCGTTCATAGAAATATCCAACAGTTTCAGTAGGATAACGATTCAGGTATTTGATCAAATTAGGTCTGAATGGACTTGAGATTGATCTGCGTAAATGCGATTCCATTTCCAAGACAACAGATACAAGGTCATCTAAAAATATATGTGCTGCTGCAGGCAATAAATGGAATATGTTTAAAATCGCAACAATAATCTTTACTTCGTGATTTTCACTTAATGGTTTCCCAGCAGCTTCCTGAAGTACTTTTGGCTCTGCCCATTGTTTTAAATGATCCAATAATTTTTTACCGATTTCAACCTTGAAATAATTTGTCAACAATTCCAATAAACGTGCAAGTCCTTCGAGTCCAGCAACACTTAATGTTTTATGGTTGGATAAGGTGGTTAAAATAGGTCGAAGACCTTGTTGAAGTAATTCCTTTGGTAATTTATGTTGTTGAGCCAAAACTTGCTTTAAGCCACGATGAGCAGCTTCCACAACTTCAGGTGCTTTGGAATAAAGCGATTTAAAGAATACTTGAATAATACGAGCACGTGTATGAGATTGACGTTGATTAGAAAAGTCGGAGCATGCCATAGCAGCAGACAAAAGCTTTATACATACAATTCGGAGGTTCATCAAAGAGGTTGCATTCTTATATTGTGAGCTACGACTAACTAAGGCTTGGTCTTCAGCATCTGCAAGAGCTAATGCTTCATGAAGTAAACGAATCAACTCATCATTGAACTCCAAGAAAGGTGGTCTTAAAGTAAGACAATATGTTATTGCGTCGATATGGCCAATTTGCATGGCAAATGGTAGAGCACGAAGAGGTTTTGCAAAAATAGGTCCAACTAAACGTTCTCTAACAGGAGCTAACAATTCTGTAACCTCATTACCAGTTAAATCCGCCAATAATTGAAATGAGGATTGAATTGTTTCACGAACAGTGCTGTTTGAGTTGGATAATTCACTCAAGAGTAAAGCAATCAAGTTTTGAAATTTTTGTTGGGCTTCTTGAGATTCATCATCTTCAGGACGGTTGCATACCTTTAAAACATGAGATAGAGTCTGAGTAGCTTCAGCAGTATTGACATTGGCCATTTCAGGCGAGGCATCCTTGAGAACAAATAACAAAGAGCGAATAAAGTCAAGCTCGTGTTCACGCATCCACTTTGTGCCCATATCAAGTTGGGAACTAATAATTGAGATACCAAGACATCCACCACGTTTACTAAACCATTCTTGTTTATAACAGCATGAACCAAATTGAGAAGCAAATACACGGAAAATAGGTAACTGCCATACAAAATCCTTGCTGCCTAAAATCTGAACACCAGTATCGAAACAAAGTTGAATTGACTCTTCAGCACGTGCTCTGAGTTTAGGATCTTCGGCTGAAATAACTTTCACAATAGCATCAACCAAAATGGTTGTACTTAGAGTTTGAACAGATAATCTTTCATCCATCATATCAGCCAAAGGTTTACTTCCAGTCTCTTTTGCATCAATGGCTTCACCAATATGTAATAACATAAAGTGGCGACATATATTTTCGAATAACGGCCAAGCATCATCCGAAATTTCATTAAGAGTGGAGGCTTTCATAAGTGCAACTAATATAGTTCGAAGCGAATCTTCTTGAGCGACACGTTTGGCAAGATATTTGGTGTATCCATTACCGGCTAATCGCTTAGGTTTTAAACCTTTTCCATCAAAAGCATCACCTACAACTATACTTTCATTTCCAGAAGTTGGCTTTTTATCAACCTCCATTGGTTCAGCAGTTTCTGTCTGAGAGTCTGATTCAGTATTTGGTTTAACCGCAGTACTTTTAGGTGTGATACTATCCATATCAGCAGTTTCAGCAGTTAAAAGATGTTCCTTAACACGTTGATATAAAGACAATGCCAAGTTGTCAGGGCCTTCTTCTAGTTCAAGCATCATTATAATATTTGCCTTTAAGAATTCATAAGCATGCTTCTTGTAAAATATATTCACATCATGTTTCTCTAAAGTCCTGCAAGCAATTTCGAGACATTTATCCAGAGAAAGATTATGAGGTATAGTATTCGGATCAAAGATAATTTCAGTTGAAACACCACTTTCAACACATTTTTCAAAATCTAAATCAGGAGGACTATTCAACATTCTTCTATTTCTGCCACCCAGTTTACCTATAATTCTCATAGCGGCGTGGCTATGTTGCTGACTATAAGGTAAAGGACGAAGATGACTCCATAAAGCATCCATCAATTCTTTCATAACAGGCGCCATAATTTGATCAAGAAATTCAGGGTTCAAATTGTCATTGCATAATTCCATTGTTCGCAAGCCTTGTGTCACCAAATCATGATCTGCTTGTAATGCAATAACTAAAGGTCTCATCAAATAAGGTAAGTAAGGTAATAAGGTGCTCAAGCGTACAGGTACAGCTAAACATAATTCTACAAATAGGTTTCGCATTTCAGTACGATGTGCCAAGGTCAATAGTGAATTCAAATTTTCCAGTAAAACTTGAAGTAAAGGAGAAACTTCTTTGTATAAAAGTTCAAATCGACCACCACCAATACTCTTGAATAACGAACGTAATAGTAAGAAATAGTTTGCTGGTTCTTTTGCTTTTGCAGATAATTTAAAGCAAGAAGTGACAAGATTACCAAGGTAAGGTTGAAGGATAGATTCATTAGCATCAGGAAAGAGATTGACAGCCATAAATGCTAAACGAAATAAATGTAACATTACAGCAGAATAATGTACATTACCATCGCCCAAATGATCAATACGATCAATTAAGAAACGGAATAAGATGCCAGCAAACCCTTGTGACGATATTTCGTTCCCTAAAAAGAATTGTGTAATTTGAACTAATGAAGTATTAATCAACATACGATCAAAAAAATAATTCATTTGAGAGACAAAGATTTCTTGAAAGACTGCTGGATCTAAAAATGTAAAGACGATTGCAAACATTTCCAATATTTCTTTTTCAGGTGGAACTTGACTACCAATTTTAAGTGACAAATCGTTTGAACCAATTGAGTTTTCATTAACTTCCTCATTATTTATCCTTTCGTTCGGTAAAGTTCCATCAGGTCCATAGTTGTCAATATTATAATATTCAAAACACATTAAACCTTCTCTGAAAAGTCTTAAAAAGACATGCATATCTTCTTGTGAAAATACTCTTGCAAATTGTGAATATAGTTGTGGATTCATATCAGTTTTAGATGGTGGATTGCAGTGACGTAAACCAATAAATAATGGTTTTAATCCAATTGCTAAATTCTTGAATAAAAATCGTCCATCTTTAATTCCATCCTGAGGGTCTAAAGTAAACGATGTTGTATGTATGGATCTTGCTTTATCAAAGTCGAAATCATCTGTTATTTCTGTTTCTGTATCTTCTTTATTCGTGCTCTTTTTGTTTTTTTTTACATGTTGCTTCAAGCATGATTTGAACTGAATATTGAGTGCCGAGAATTTTGATGCAAATGCATCCAAAATACGCATTAACAAATCTCGTCCTTCTTTTTTACTGGGTATTTTAATAATGCAGTCGATTAAGTTGAGTAAAAGTTTTCCACACATTGTCTGAATACTTGGTGCTAATGTAGCATCGTGAAGATTACGTGAATATATGTATACGGTACGATAAAGTTGAGCAGGTGTCAATTCGGATCGGATGTGATGTACAAGATCAGCAAGCATACTGTAAGCTAAGGGCCTATAATATGCCTATTAATTTATTTTCTTCATCTCATTTAAAAGTCATTTAAATTTACCTTAATGTATCATGAGATGTTACACCAGCACCAATAAGTACCTTTTCATTTAATAATAAATCAATTTTAGGCACAAATGATGATCTAAAATCTGTCGAAAGAATATGTCTTGTTGCTACCAAAAGCTCCTTTCTCGTGGCAGATGATTCGGGTGGACATTCACGTAAGAGTCGTAATACAAAATCAGGGATTTGATTTTGAAATGGTCGTAGAGCAGATGTATAGCTTCGTAAAATATAGGCTAAAAATGACATTGTTTTGACTTGAGCGATGATAAAATCATTATATACTGATCTATTACGGATCTCTGGACTAACTCCTACAAATACTTCACCGCGAGCCTGCGCAGCGGCTGAAGCTTCAGCTTGAGGCTTCGCTTGTAAACTTAAAGTCTAAATTTCGAAAAGAAGTTAATTTTTCGTCCACAAATTTTGTTACATGTTCGTACCTGGAAAATTAGTGGTACAAATTTCATGATATTATCGGTACCATGTTGACGATGAGATTGGAATAATAAAACAACAATGATAGGACACTCGGTTAATACTTTGAAACTGTACATACTTTTTGGTAAAGGTTTAGAAGGTGATTCTGGCAATTCTGCTGCAGCTGGTGAGTTAGGTCTGGGTGATGTAGCTAACAATGGGTTAAGTCCAGGCTAAAACATAAAATGTAAATTTATGTGATACAGATCTTTTATATTGTCTACAGAATTCAACTTACTGTAGCAGAACCAATTGGGGTACTTGGGGCATCAAATACATCTTTTACTGTTTGTTCCATATTTTTAAATATTTCTTGAACTATGTCCAGAAATGGTTGAACTTGATCTTCAAGAGCATGTCTATAGGTTCTGTGTAAATCGATAATAATTTTCACACAAACGACTGCATTGTCTTCATTTTCCACTTTTAAAAGATGCATCAACATTCTACATAAATCGGGTGCGTATTCTTTTAATGCTTCAGTTTGTGGTAATCGATAGATAATTTCTAATATAATATTGCGAAGTTTCTGTAATAATTTAATTAGCATATTATTTGACATCTTTTTCTTCTAAGTGTTATCTACTCACTTGCTCGGGGACGTTACTTTGAAAAACAGGGTTTCCATTTTGCAAAATATCAACAAATACAGGTATTAAGGTTGCCAAAAAGCGAGAGTATTCAAGTGTTTGAAATACTTCGACTTGATCCCTAAGTTCGTTGGCGATGGTTACCTTCAGTTGAGGTGCTATATAAAAAGTAGATTAGCATGATATTCTTATAAAGACGCTTTTATGATTAGGTACCCAAATTTGGGTCACTAAGTCTATGAGCATAGACTTGAAGTGTAGTCATTTGTTTCGTGTTGTGAAAAAAAATATATGTAGAGGAACAGAACAAAATAGGTCTTGAAAAGTTCAATCAAGAAAAAGAAGTTAAACTCCTGGAATTTTAGACATCACGTGTTATGACTGTTTTGATTAATTTCAGGTCACAAATGAACAGTTTTGCATTTTGTTGCAGGAATTCAGAGTTATTTTAATATAACTATGAAATTTTGCCGATGATAGCAACAAGAGTGGTATGCAAGATATTTCAGAATTGCTATAGAAAAATATCGAAATTGCATTTATCAAATAGATGAATATTCTGCTTAGCATCATGGATTTTAATGCAATGATTTAGAGAGCCATTAAACGTCGCCCCAATCTCGAATTCCTAATACGGGAAACTTTATCGCCCACCACTCATTTATTCCCCCAAATCACCCAATTTTTTTTAAAAAACAACAGCAGATGAGCTCTTTTAAAGCGACTGTTGCATCACAGTAGCAAAGCCCTAGACTAAGCTATGTGTTTATTGACCTTAACTAGTTTTTTTTTTATAAAAAAAGGATGTACTAAAGCTAAGGCTTTTTTTTTCCACAGCGGAAAACGATTTCAGCCAATCGAATTATCTAAAAAAGTCGAAAAAGTGTCAAACCAGCCATCCCAACCTTTGCATTTTTTCAAAAATTATAAATGAGGATATATCTTGGCATTTCATAGGTATGAAAGTTTAGCTATTTAACGGTATATGTGGATTTTACGCTGTTTCGAATGATTTAAAAATTAAAGTAAAATAATAATAAAGGTTAGTGTTTGTTGCCAGAAAACAAAATATAGTTTTTATTAGGGCAAGTATATTTTTTGCATCTAAACATATATATACAAATATATAAAAAGATGAGCCTTCAAAGTCTGCATTGTTTAGTTATCATGCTGTTTAATAGAACAGTTGTTTTAGAAGGACTTTATTTGACAAGAAGGTAGTTTTTGTCATAATTTTGAAGGAAAAAAGAGCACTTGGGAATCCATCATTCGTATATACATATATTTTTTAACTTCTTAAAATTGTCCAACAGAAACTCATAGAGACTCATTGAAAAAAAACTTAGTTTTTTTTCTCTATGTATTTGAATTTACGCGACGCAATGTAGGTCTTTTTTTTTTAAAAAAAAAATAATAGTATAAAAACTTGCATAATTATCACATGCGAAAAAAAAAAATGAATTACCCAATCATATTTGTACATTGCCTAAAGAAGCTCTCTTGCATTGACTAGGATTGCAAAAGGGGCATTTTATATCATTTCTCCTTGTGTAGTGTTCAACAATTTAAATACATGAAAAAAAAAGTTTATAATTCAAAATTATGGTTTTATTTTACATAGATATCAATTTTAGCTTCAAAGCAAAAGCCTGGTTGTGCTTTCTTAACCCTGGGTATTGTAGATAACTTGGCATTGATAAATCTTGTCAGTAGTAACTAGCTCTTGAAATAAAATACATATCAGTACATTTTGACTAAACACCGTTAACATATTGATTTACAACACCTTGATTTAGAACACCTTGATTTAGAACGCCTTGTCTGATCACACAAGATATAACAGACCTAATCTTTAAAAGTACTACCATTTCTTTTTCAAAACTTGCTCACCAGAAAGAGCTCTTCTTATCCTTAATGTAGTATTTATTCCTAGTGATTATAAAAATGATCAATTTAAATCTATTATGCATAATAAAATATATTACCAATGTATGTTTGAAGTTTTTGATTCTCTTCTTGGGTTTGATACTTAATAACCTTTTTCAGCTAGTTTTTATTGCCTTTAAAGCTGACCACTTTTGCTAGAACTACTGGATAAAGTTAGTTAGCAGTGCGCTTTTTTTTTTTTTTTTTTTTTTTTTTTTTTTTTTTTTTTTTTTTTTTTGCTTATAGAAAGCGCTAGAAAGCGAGTTATCCGAGAGTAAATTATTAATCCTCTTACTACTAAGCAGTAGCAGGAAAAGTAGGAAGATAGCTAGCGATTACACGAGGAATGACAAGCTCTCTTCAGGCATCATTATGATTTTTGCCCCATGTAACACGAAGACCTAATTGCCTAAAAGCATGTTTCCATAACTGTTTGTATAATTCCAGTGGCCAACCTGAGTTAAGTCTCGGCAGTCATATTTTGCAATATGGTCACAAACGTCATCCAATTAACTCTCTAGTTCCCGCCACAGGATTGTTGTCCAAATCGATGACTAAATACCAAAAGTGTTATTATTAATTGAACAGTATGCCTAATTTTAAGTTGACTTACTATCACTAAGCTTTTCCAGAGTATTCATCGTCAATCTTCCTCGACCTTGGTGGTCTTGGCCATCTGGGACGGCGTTGTAGGCGTCTTTGACGTCTTTGACGTCTTTGGCATCTTTGGTGTCTTCTTAAAGTCACATTGAAAATAAACGATAAAGAAAAAAAATAAAATGAAAAAAACTCAAGATTTTAATTTTATTTTTTTCATTAATCTACAACAAATAAATGATGGATTTCAAAATGTTTTATGTCCTATTGATTAATATCTTCCAGCTATGGCTTCTTCAAAAAAAAAAAAAAAAAAAAAAAAAAAAAAAAACTTAAAGTTTGTAACTTCGATAGTATATCCGAATTTTACTCAAAGAAAAATTTGATTTTGAATTGCATTGGTAGATCGTATCTATCTTAATATACGTTTTTAATAGATGCTCTATGAGCATATAGAGACTCAGTGGGCCGGAACCACTAAATGTCATCCACCCACTTTCCTATAGTTGTAAATAATGAGACACTTTTCAATAATACAACACGAAGCTCCGTGATGCATTTGACATCATAATTAAACCACTATAGAGGTGATCATTTGATTTTATCTTGGTTATCTCTACGCGATATTGACTTTGAAACTCAAGCATTCAATAGTAATATAAACAAAAAAAATTTTTTTTTTTTCTTTTTAAAATACTAACGTAAAGTAAATAAATTTATTAATCGAAAACAAAATAGTATGATGTCTACATATTTTTTTTTAAGCTTACGTGCATATTCAAATTGGGAACATTAGGGTCTGGACACCATTTAATATATTTCTGTTTGTGAAACAGAAGCAAAATAGACAGTTATGTGTGTATACATACCACATATATATTAATTCATGTACAAAATTCTTTAATAAAAAGGTTGCCATGTTCAGAGAGTACGGGTCAAGACGGTGTTATAAAATATAGCGATAGGGAGGGGGTAGTGTAGTAATATTCAATATTGTATATAAGCATAAGATAGTGATGGTATTTTTTATAGTTATCTTTAGTAAACAAGAAAGGAGCTAAACCAAAAAACAAATTCATATCCTTTATTTATTTTTTTTTAGTTACATGTTATTGGTTCGCTTTTTTCTTTATACATAGAATAAAGTTAAGTAAACATTGTCTCTCAGAGTTCTTGAGAAAAAAAAAATTTTTTTTTATTGACATGTGTTACAGAACCACAATATTCTAACCAATTCATGCATTTTTTTTATGTAATACATCAACTTCATATGCTATATTTTTTTTTACTTATACATTGAATAAAGCTAAATATACATTGCCTCTTAGAGTTCTTGATAAGAAAAAAATTTTTTTTTGTTGATATGTGTTACAAAACATCCATGTTCTAGCCGCCTCATGGATTTTATTATAAATACATTGTTTTTTTTTTCATGTATTTTTTTTTTTCTCTTTTCCTCATACATAACAGCTTTTAAAATGGTTATCTTACCAATAATTTGCTATTTAATCACTGCGGTTACATTTATGTTTCGTAAGTACTATACGTGTTAATGTAATATTTTTGCTTATATTAATTTTTTTTTATTTATATGTAGCTCCCCTCGCCCCACTCTTCCAAGAGTATAAGGACACTTATTGTGTTCCCTTAATCTCCTCTGTTCCTGCCTGGGACGTAAAAAAAGCTTCTTCTTCTCCTGCTGAAGTTTGTAAATCTGCCACCATCATGGCAGATTTGTTCCAAAAAGCATCCCCCGTGGATGTTTGTTATCCTATCACGGAAAAAGGTCTCGTTGTTGTCTCTCCTCTTGCTCTCCCTGTGTGTTCTGCTGTGGTTGGCGGTTGTAAACCCGATTTTACATCGGGTTTGTTTAGATTACAAGTTTGTCCCTCCCTTCCCTTTCCTTCTTTCCCGGTCCCGTCTCCTTCTGAAACCCTTTCTTCTCTTTTTTCGCCTGTTGGGTACTATCCCTTCAACCCTTTCTTCTCTCTCTGGACCGGCCCTAAATCTTTTACTTCAACAGTAAAAGATTTGTTTCAAGAAATGATTGTCATGTTAAGAAGAAACCCTTTCATGACAATCATTGTCACAATTGAAGCCGTTTACCTCCTTCGAAGGAGTAAACAAGGATGGCGAAGAAAAGACCATCCTTGTTCTCTTTGTTCAAAATAAACTATATATTTTGTCATAAATTTTTTTTTTTCTCATTTGTGTATAAATAAGTCTTTCTAATTTTTTTAATGCTTTGAACTAATATTAGTCAAGAATAATCTTTTTTAAATAACAGTTTCATATCCTGTTTTATTTTTTAAAATAAGTATGGCTAAAGCTTTTTCGAACTTACACCTAAAGCAATAAAAGATCTTAACGGATTTGAAAGTGAAATCGAACTTATGAAATTAGGAGCCATTTATTATTTGCAGGAGATTCGGATTCACACAAGTAGCCACTAGCACCATCGTTAATAAAATGTGATCTACAGTCCAAAATACTGTTGAAAGAGTGGCTAAAACTAATACTTTAGTAAAGAGAACGAGTTCTGGAAGTGTGGATAATTCTGTAGTTTTTTTTTTTATGTGAGATATTGTGGGAAAAAAAAAAAAGTTAAATTTTATTAAATAAGCTTTTTTTTTCAAAAATTGATAACTAATATTGATTTATAATATTTCTTTTTCACATCTAATAGAACAACCGAGAATATGAAGTTTTGGATAAGACAAGAACAGCTTCCATCAGAAAAAGTACAATACGGATACATGAAGCAAGCAAAAAGAATCTTGCAGCATTTTCAATATTATAATCGCTAGGTGATCCAAGTCGATACCCATATAAAGTAACTTCAGTACCTTTAACATCATTCATGAGAGACTGAACATCACTTGAAAACATATCCAGTTGAAGAACGACATATTCACCTGCATCTTTCAAGGCTTCTTTTATTTCTGGCATATCTAACCCACTGACAGAATTCTTATAATCTTTTAAGCCATTACTGACCCGATCCTTGACTAAATTATTTAATAATTCATACGTTGTAGGTTCTTTTGATGGTCTAAAAAAATCTTCAAGCACTTGAGTAAATGTCAGTTTACCAATAGCTTCATTATTTTCTAAACATTGTGCTGTGCCCAAAAAGAGTAGCACTGTAATAAAGAAAGCTTTAAGAAACAACATTAAAAAAAAAAAGTATGTAAAAAAAAAAAAAATAAAAAAAAGGATATATTATTTTTTTAGTTAAAAAAGAAAAAGAGTGCTTTTATATTATATAGATTTTATTGTCCAAAAAGTAGACACATAACGGATCAATGGACCAACAAAAAAAAAAAAAAAAAAAGATATTTTTAGTCAAGTGATAATTTCATTGTTGTCTCGCAAAAAGAAAAAAAGAAAAGGTGATGGCTTTTATTTTTAAAGATTACCCTGTTTGGATCAAAATTATTCAAAATACTTCAACTAACTCAATTGTTTAGTTATTTTTTTTTTTTTAAAAAAAAAACTCGCTTGAATTTTTAGTCTAGAGGAAGTTATAGTTACTTGAAGTTGTATGTGAACGTACTTACAGATACACTTAGATATATAAAAAGTTGTCGAAGCAAATTTTAACTATAACCAACGCTCTTAATATGCCTAGTAACTGTGTATAGATGCTCATACACATCAATTGAACATGTAATTATTTAACACTTTTATCAAGTTGATGGTTTAATTTAGTTTCATTATTCTATTTTTAAATGTTGCAAAAGTTTTTTTTTTTATAACAATAAGCATATACTCTATATAGCCTCTCAAGCACATGCTTTATTGTTCTTTAGTGACCATCATTTCAAAAAGAAAAAAAAAAGGCCCATTATTATTTATATCAGAGTAGTTATTTTTCAAGAAGACCAAAAAAAATGTTCGACCCATTGCTGATAACTATATGTATACTGACACACATTCATGATAATGAGAGCATTTGAAAAATTTAGTCATCTATTTAAATAAATACAATATTTATATATATTTTTGGAGGTCTTTTAAATCTTATGAATTTTTTAATTAACCTATCCAAGTGTTATTTCAACGATACACAAGACGGCTGCTTTAAAAGCACTATAATACACGCTGCCGAATCACATTCTTCACATTCAACCACTACTAGAGAAAGCTCGAGTTTGGTACCGATTTCTGATTATAATACATACGATAAAGCATCATCACCAAGCTACATCACACAAGAAATTACAGTCGATACCAATTCATCTCGCAGGTTTGGATTTGATACTACAAAGACACCGAAATCACACGAAGACTTCACTGCTTCTTCCTCTAATCCAGCTGTAGTAATAATACAAAATAATGTAGCTCATAAAGAATCCTATATCAATCTGGTGGACATAATTTTCTTTTTTTTCCTTCAGAAAAGATAACTAAATGTGTCATCTCCGTCACATCTCCTGACAAACAGCAAAGGTTGATTAATTTCTCAGACCGAGTAAAAAACGAATGGATCACGACTAATAAATTACTTGAATCAAGTGGTGAAATCAAATGTATTCAAATCAGTACAGGAGAAAGAGATTATATTAATTTCTTATGTACGTATATATAGGAGCAGTTAATTTTTATTGCATTTACTTATCTTTCCTATATTATTTACTTTAGTTTCTTTTATTATTATATCACTTTTTCTTCATGTTGCTTATGGTATGTATCAACGACGCAAGTATAGGAAATCACAAACAAATGCGGTATCAGGATCAACTGATAATGATGAAGACAACAACGACTCCAGACCAAGTGGTGGTGGTGGTAATGGAGGTGATAATGAATCCGGATCAAGTGGTAACGATGAAGACATTGAATACAGACCAAGTGGTGGTAGTGATGAAGACATTGTACCTAATCCAAGAGATACTAATTTAGGCCTCGCAATGTTTCATCTGATTCGCATACAAACTAATCAAGTAAACATTATGCCAAAACCAGAAGACAATCTAGCTCCTTTTGATAGCACAAAAGAAATACAGAGAAAAAATCGAGGTGATGTTTCAACCCGCCAAGATAGTGGTTCAAATGATAGTTCATCATCAAGTTTGGAATAACAACCAGCTCCGCATAATATTGTTTCTTTTTGTACGTACAATATACTTTTTTTTTTTTAAAAAAAAAAAAAAATAAAATAAATATATTATTTCATTCTAAAAAAAAAAAAAAAAAAAAATACGAATACTAGTTACATTTATTTTGTCCATCCATATTTTCTGATGACAAAGATGCTGTATAACTAATGTATTAGGTGGAAAGTATCATCCACAAATGAGTTACCTTGACGTCTTTCTTTACAAGCGTCGATCAAAGATACGGGTTCAGTTAGAGCGCCGGTTCTAAGTGCAGGGAAGAAGAAGACTACAAATTAAAATTTTATGCGTATATACTTGAAACATTATTTGAACATAACTAAAAAGTATGGTTTTGTTCGAGTGGTGGTAAGAAAGTCTAATAGAGTATACATTCTCTTGTATCGTTCCATATTGATCCAGTATTTATCTCTATTTAAAAAAAAAGGGGAGATTTAATGACTGATCCTTGTCAATCGAAGCGTGTGTATTGTTGCTTTAAATGAAGCTGATGAAGAAGAGGCGAATAACGTACAACTTTGATGATTGTGAAGAAGATATATATTTTTTTTTTTTGCATATTATGATTAAGTTATAAAAAAAAAAAATGCCACGTTTAAGGAATACACATTGAGTTGGGCAATCTAATTTACTTTGTGTTTCTGTACATGTATAAATAGTATTTTTTTTTTTTCCCTAGAGAATTAATTGGATTGACATGAGATAACAGATCGATTTTTTCATTTTTCTGGCATAAAAAATAAAATAAAAGAAAGGTACCTTTCAATGAAAATATATATATATATATATATATATTTTTTTGTTAAAAAAAAGAGGAAAATTTAAGCAAACTGCTGAGAATAATTAAGGAAGTTGCTTCTCTTGAAATTGCATTGCATGTTACACAATCAAGCATCCATACCCCGTGTTACCAGCTCTAAATTAACCTTTTCCTTAATTACTTTTTTGGAAAAAAAAAAGAGAGCTAAGATGATCATCTTAAGAGTTTTGAATCAATGGATTCATATTACACGATTGAAGAGTAATGAATTTAATAGAGAGGGACTTATGTCATCTGTTTTCAAAAGCTAGTTACTAATGTATATTTTTTTTTTATTGGGACCCGACTAAGGATAAACATATGTCTTGCTTTTTACAAGCGATATAGCATTCATAAATAAAAGTAGTTTTATATACCTCTTATTAGTGCTCTTCTACTGTATGTACCCGATGATTTAGACGCTCAAAAGGAAAATAAAACGACTTTATCATATTGATTGGGTTTGATTTAGAGCCTTCTCTCACGGTGTAACAAAAAAAAAAAAACCATTTTTTTTTTAACCCTATTTATAAAACCTAATTTTTAATAAAAAAGTAAATACAAAATTACCTCTCTTTTCTTCTTCTTTCTTTTTTTATATAAAATGATCAAGACTTATTTTTTATTACTGATTGTATTTTTATCTACGTTAATTTATGCAGAAGAAGCAACGATCACTAGTAAAATAATTCCTACAGTGAGTGGAGGTAGTCCACCTTCAGGTGTTGTTTGTGCTATGACGATTTGCCCTAGTGCATCCTTATTGATGAAAAGAGAGCTTACATGTCCATCCAATTGTGAAAACAATTGTAGATTTATTGATGATATTTGTTGTCCTGGTACTCAAAAGGCAGTATGTAATAATGTTGTTTCTGGAAGTACTGTTGTGGTTACCGATGTACCCACAAGTGCACCAACACCTAAACCAACACAATCTGCTGTTGTTACTACGAGTGCCAATGATGTACCTGTACCCTCTAATACAATCACAAGTGGTGCTTCTTCTTCTGCTGCTTCTTTGATTGCAGTTATATCTACTTGTATCTTGTTTTCTTTCTTAACGATTGGTATCATACAATAGGCGGAGTTACGTTTTTTTTTTATATACATATATGTATATCACATCATTTATTATTTAAATAAAAATAAGAGCCTTTTTAATTTTTTTTTTTTGTTCTTTCTTCTCTTTTTCCTTGAGACTTTATGCTTATGTTTAATAATATCTTTTTCAATGATATTAAGCAAACAAGCATTGTCTTGATACTGCTGGGCATATGGATAAATAGTTGTTTTGCCATGACAGAAAAAAGACGGTTAGAGTTAAAGTAAGAAAACAGACACAGTCTTTTTAAAATATTACAAAAAAAAAAAAAAGGTTGACCCATCTTCATACACCCTTTTTTTTTTTTAAAAATATAGAGACCTGACAAAAGTAAATACAATGAAAATATTCAATTGAATGACGATATTAAATTATTATTTTTTTTTTTTATAAAAAAAACCAGGAAATGTTTGATCATGGTTGGAATAACTATTATGAACATGCTTTTCCAGAGGATGAGGTATATAGTAAAAAGTCTCACTTTTATAGCTTTTTGTCTTATTCTTTTTTTTTTCTATTCTCTTAGCTCAATCCTTTTGAATGTAACGGTAGAGGAAGTGATAAAGCCAACCCGTACGTAAAAAACTTTTATGTATGTACTTTTGTTTTAAGGTTATTAAACTTTAATTTTTTATAGCTCCAATATTAACATTAACGATGTATTGGGAGATTACTCTTTAACACTTGTGGATACATTGGATACGCTTGCAGTACGTTTAAATAAATAAGAAAAAAAAAGGGGGAGGGGGGAGAGAGGGGAGAGAGAACACATACTTATACACATCCTTTATTTGTGTATAGATTATGGGAACACAAGAACAATTTGAAGAAGCAGTAGATCGTGTAATTAAAACGGTATCATTTAATCAAGATAATAAAGTTCAAGTATTTGAAGTGAATATTCGAGCACTTGGTGGATTAGTGAGTACTTGTAAAAAAAAACAAACAAAAAAACAAACTAAAAACGATATTTTTATAGCTTTCTGCTCATATGCTTGCTACTGATTCAACATTTAATCGTACGATTCAAGGATATAATGGGCAGTTGTTAGATATGGCTGTTAATTTAGCGGATCGTCTTATGCCTGCGTTTAAATCAACACGAACAGGCATTCCATTTCCCAGAGTAAAACAATTTTTTGGAGCAATTTCTTTGTTTTTTGAGCAAGTAACTAAAACGATTCTATTCATATAGGTTAATTTACGTAAAAGAGTTCCATCTACAGAGACAACGGAAACATGTACAGCCGGCGCAGGTAGTTTAATTTTAGAATTTGGTGTATTGAGTAGATTAACAGGCGACCCAAGTTATGAAAATGCAGCGAAACGAGCATTGAAATCGGTCTGGTCACGTCGATCGAATATTAATTTACTAGGGAATGTGATTGATATCCAAACGGGTAACTGGATCCATACGGCGTCATCTACCGGAGCAGGGATTGATTCTGTATTTGAATACATGTTGAAAGCCTACGTATTATTTGGAGAAGAAGAATATAAAGAGATGTTTGATCAAGCTTACAAAGGGTTATTACTTTATGTTCGAGATACATCTGGTTACCTCTACCGAAACGTGCATATGAGTACTGGATCCCTCATGTCGTATTGGATCGATAGTTTAAGTGCGTTCTTTCCAGGACTTCAAGTACTTCATGGAGATATTGATGCAGCGATTAAAGGACATTTAGTGTATTATAATATTTGGAGAAAGTATCATGCGATTCCTGAACGATTTGATTTTTATCATAAGGGAGTGGATTTAGCTTATTATCCGTTACGGCCTGAATTTATTGAATCTACTTATCATCTGTATCAGGCTACAAAGGATCCGTTTTATCTTCAGGTGGGTGAAATGGTGGTGGAGGATTTGAATAATCGGACGCGCGTGCCATGTGGGTTTGCTTCGATTGGAGATGTACAGACGGGTCGACTGGAGGATCGAATGGAAAGTTTCATGTTGAGTGAAACATTAAAATATCTTTACTTGTTGTTTGATACTGGTGAGTTCGTTTTTTTTTTACTTGGGATTTTTGTATATCGATGTATATATAACATTGCTTTTTATAGATAATTCGATTCACAAGTTGGATTCCAATTTCATATTTACAACGGAAGGACATATCTTACCATTACCTTCTAAATACTTGAAAAGCGCTCAACCTAAAGCAACACGAAATCGAGGCGGCGGCGGCGGCGGCGGCGGCGTAGTCTCAATTCAATCGGTTGCACCTGGTACGTGTCAAAAATACAATCCAAGTGGTTTGAAATCGATTTGGATACCTGGATCATTAGATATGTCCTCCATACCCTATCAACCTCAAACGGATTATGCAATGGACATTGTTGGATATACAGCGACCGAATTAACACCACTTTCTTCAAACGGGTATTGTGAATCACCTATTACCGCCTCTAAATCGTTTAGTTTATCGTTTGGGTATACAGATTATAATGGGATCTTGAATAGCAAACAACGATACAAGTCAAATAATCTTATTGATTTGGTGGGTGGGTATTTAGCTAAATCATTATCTGGATTAAGGTTAGAGATTATAAGTGGTAGTGGTGGTGGTAGTGGTAGAAAAAATGATGGTTATATTGTAAAAGGAGGTTAGTTTTTTATTTTTGTTATCTTCCTTATGTACTTCATTTCTCTCTCTCTCTCTCTCTCTCTCTCTTTCTCTTTATTTCATTTATACCTTTTTTTTTCACACAAACACATACACACACATATTTATACACACACACACACACACACTCTCTCTCTCTCTCTCTCTCTCTCTCACTCATACGCATACGCACGTTTTTTTTTATTATCAATTGTATATAAAATTAAAGATAGACCTTTTTTTTTCTCATATTATATATTTTCTTTTACATAGTCTATTATTCCAATTCTAGGTAAACAAAAGTGTTGTTGTATTTTTTTTTTTTTTTTTTTGTTTACATGTCTTTGTTAATTTATTATATTAAAAAAAAAAAAAAAAGGAAGAAAAAAAGTTTAAAGAAAGAAGAAAAATTGACAATCTCTATGAGGGCAATTCATCCATACTTTAAAAGTAATTCAGATATATTTCAATTACAAGTGAAACAAAGGCAAGTGACAAGTCGAATTCGAAATTATGATGAAGCACGATATGAAGTGAGTATCAAGACTACGGGAGAGGAACAATGCTTTGAATATTTAGGTTTAAGGTCAGAAGGTATTATCCTCATGAAAGAGATAAGGAATCAAGAAATATACATGTTAAATAATGAACAAAATTTATTTGGATGTAAACCTTATTCGAAAAAAGAAATGATGTCAATTCGAGGTAAAATGTTGTTGGTAAATCGTGGACAATGTCAGTTTATAGATAAAGTCAAGTATGCTCAAGAAGCAGGTGCAAAATCCGTATTGTTTCTTAATCATCAACAAGGATCTAGAAGATTTGGTGCGAGTAGTCGTAGTAGTAGTGATGATGATGATGATGATAGAGTGATTGGTACAATACCGAGTTTCATGATAAGTTATGAGGATGCCATCTCTTTATTAAACTCAAATCGTAAACAACCCATTCAATTAGATATCAGTCAATTACCTTCAGTTGATAATGATTTAAATGCAATCATCTCGTTACTTTATCGTGGTGAACGTATAAAAAATATTGTCATCATCAATGTTTAATAAACTTAATTACACGGACATTCAATTTTTACCTCGCTCTACTTTGTTTGTTTCGTGGTCGTCACATGCCAAAATGGAAAAAAAAGTATATTTATTTATTTCTCTCTTTTTCTTTTTCTTTTTCTTTTTTTTTTATAGTATACATACACAGTAACAAATAAAAAATGGAATATGTTGGGAAACTAGGAAGTTTATTTACTTCGGTTCATAATTTTTATAACGAGATTAACCCAGCTACGTTATCTGGAGCTATTGACATTGTTGTTGTCGAACAACAAGATGGTGAATTAGCTTGTTCTCCCTTTCATGTACGATTTGGTAAATTATCAGTATTAATGCCACAAGAAAAAAGGGTAAAAAAAAAGAAGAAGCATACATATATATCTATATTATATATAAAAAAAAAAAAAAACTAAAATTCATTATCTATAAAGGTTCAAATCAAAGTGAATGGTGAAGTAGTACCTTATGTGATGAAAGTAGGTGAAGCAGGTGAAGCATTCTTTGTGTTCGAAACTGAACATGAAGTGCCAGAAGAGTTTCAAACTTCGCCTATTATGGAAGCAGTTTCTGAAAAGAGTGAAGAAGTAAGTTTATTTTAAAAAAAAAATTGAAATTGAAATTAAAAAAAAGTGTGAAGATTATAAATGGATATTAAATTATTATTATTTTTAGGATCCTCCATATCTTGATATTGGTGAATCAAAAGATACTACAAAAGGTAAAAAAAAATAATAACATGTGTGTGTGTGTGTGTGTACATCTTTTTTTTTTATTAAATATTTGTTTATACAGATGGAGAACCAACAGATAGTTTTGAAGATGAACCCAAACACAATCATACAACACTTTCTTCTTTTCCTGCCGAACTTCAATCACCTAAAATGATCATTGAAGAACAAATGGATAAAGTGGTGACTAAAATGGACCCTTATCAACCCGAACAACAAGAAGAAAAAGAACAAGAACCTAAACCAATGCCTAAAAATGATTTATATCCATTAGATGATGGATCCAGTTTAATTGAACGTGTCATTCCTGAAGCCATCACAACCACCACCGTCGCCAAAGAACGATTTATTGTCCGACCTGCTCTAGGAGACATTTATAGTACCTGGATGGATGTCACACACACATCTGTGCACAATTCCGATGACTCTCATCCTCTTGATGCCACCACGACAGACCATCATAGCACGAATGAAACAGGACATGGTAAAGGTGATGAATCGATCGTATTGGATATTGCTGGTTATAAAACAGGGCGCCCTGAAGATGAAGAGGAAGAGGAAGAGAGTTGGTCACATGAAAAGGAAGAGGCCGCTAAGCTTGTGAAGAAAGAAATTGTGGATAATTTGTTTTTAAATAATAAATCAAAGGATCTTTCTTCTAAGTCTAGTCCGTTGATTCCTGAGGATATTGCAAAGGAAACTCTGAAAGAAGCAGTTGTGCCTACAAAAGAAGAGGATGTACCTGAACAAGATGTATCTAATGAAGTTGAAACAAAAGAAGATGGATCTAAACAAGATGTATCTAATGAAGTTGAAACAAAAGAAGATGGATCTAATGAAGATGTGTCTAAAGAAGACGTGTCGAATGAAGTTGAAACAAAAGATGAAACACATCAAGTTGATCCTGTTACTATTGCTGAAAATGAGGGGTCAGATGCAAAAGAGGCTTTGAAAGATAAAACGGTACCTGAAAAACAAGATCAAGCAGCAGCATCCGTGATGACACCACCCAAACGAAGCTTATGGGGATGGGGCAGTGCACGTCGTCAAGCCACAAATGAATCACTTGAACCTGCTACACCACCCGTAGCACCAGACAAAGAAGTTTCAGCTGTAAGCACCGAAGAACCTAATAATAAAAGTTTTGAAAATATGCCAGGTACAAGCTATCGTATTGAAATGAGTCTCTGTGGCGACTCAGTCTTTGGTAAAGACGAAGAAGAAAATGCGCGAGTATTTAATGAACATATCACGACGTACGATAATTTCACGCATAATCCAAATATGCTGAACGATAAGCGACTTGTGTTTCGATATGAAGGAAGATACTTTGCAGCGGGTCATACGGGACCTTTATTTACCTCGTTGTTTTTATTCAAGAAGCCAATTGAGGAAAAGGATGTGAAGCAAGATGTATCTGATAGTAGAGAATCGTATCAGTTTGGTAAAGGGTGGAGACAATGGTTAAGTAGATCTTCTGTTGCTGCACCGAATACAGAAACAACAACAGCAACAACGACCACCAACCAGGATAGTGCAGCAGCAGCAGCAACAGCAGCAGCAGATAAACAACCTACGACAGAAAAAGAAAGAGTAGATACACCCGGTCAGAGTGAAGCGAGTTCACAACAAGTGGGTCAAGATATTACGACGTTTACAACCACTACGACTACGACCTCTGTAGGTTGGTCAGCAGATCATGTTCATCCTGGTCAAGAACAAGAAGACGCCTTTCCTCGTGCTCCACGCAAAGTGTATGCTAAAACACTTCGATTGACTTCGGACCAATTAAAAAGCTTGAATTTAAATAAAGGAGCCAACACGATTTCCTTTTCAGTTTCATCCGCATACCAAGGTACAGCTACGTGTGCAGCTAAAATTTTTTATTGGAATTATGGATACTCTGTAGTGATTTCAGATATTGATGGTACGATTACCAAGTCAGATGCTTTGGGTCATGTATTCACGATGATTGGTAAAGATTGGACGCATATGGGGGTTGCTAAACTCTATACGGACATTGCAAATAACGGGTATCATTTCTTATACCTGACCAGTCGAGCGATTGGACAAGCGGATTATACACGGGATTATTTGAAAAAGGTAGCGCAAGATAAATATCAATTACCGGATGGACCAGTGATTATGTCGCCTGATCGACTGTTTACGTCGTTTCATCGAGAAGTGATTATTCGAAAGCCTGAGGTGTTCAAGATGGCATGTTTAAGAGATGTACAGCGATTGTTTGGTGGACGAGACCCATTTTATGCAGGATTTGGTAACCGAATTACGGATGCTAGATCGTACCGTAGTGTGAACGTACCTACCTCACGTATCTTTACGATTGATCCCTATGGGGACCTTAAGCTTGAACTATTGATGGGATTTAAATCGTCCTATATTCATTTAAATGATTTAGTCGATCAAATCTTTCCACCTATTAATCGAGTGATTGATGAAGAATTCACGGATTGGAATTATTGGAAATCGCCTTTCCCCGAAATCGAGATTCCTGAACTTGATATTCCTTTAGAACCTACCTCACCTAAACCGAAACCGATTCGACCTGATCCTTCTGTACTTCCTTCAAGTTCGGTCGTAGCCTCTACCTCCAATCAACGTGGTTTACTTCGTAGTTTCACTTCAAGATCGGATTCAAGTCAGAGTAAACCTCAATCGAGTTCAAGTATGACCACGACGACTGTGTTTAAGAGTCCTAAATTCACAAGTGTAGATAGCTCTTCTTCTTCTTCAACAACAAATAAAAAGGAAGTAGCAAATGAAAATGAAGTGACTGGAGATCAAAAGGCTTCTGCAGCCATTACGAATACAGAGAAAGATGATGTATCGATTGTGAGTACAAGTCCTACGGATTCAGTAGGTGGGTCGTTGATGAATAAAGTATCAAGTGGGTTTGGTGGAGTTCGATCTACGTTATCGCGTACATTCTTATCTTCAAGTGAAAGTGGTACATCTACACCTACTACACCTACTGCAACAGAAGAGAAAGTAGTAGCTATAAAGAAACAAGAAGAAGAAGAAGACGAGGAAGATGAAGATATCAAGAATAATATACAAGATGTTGATTCTTTATTAGATGATATTGATATGGATGAGATTCCATTTATTTAAAATATAAAACATTTTCATTGTATCTTTAGATAGCACGTGTGGTTTATGATTGGTAATTTTTTTGTTTTTTTTTTTTTATGCGTGTATTCTACATTTACAATAAAGAAAAAAAAACCCCCCAAAACAAACAAAAAAAAAAAAAAAAAAAGCGTGAGATAATAAGAAAAGAGGGGAAGGAGGAGAGGGAAGGGGGTTTTTATTATTATTATTCATCAAAAATACTATTAAAAGTTGGACCAAAAGTTGAATGATGATCATCAGAAGAAAGAGAACGATAGGTTTGACCAGGATTTAAATGGGTTTCATGAATGGATTGGTTTTCATTATTATAGAGAGCATGAAATGAATTATAGTTATCTACTTCTACTTCTGTGGTGATGGTGGTGGTGACAGCACCACCAGGCACCACCACATTGGTAGTAGGTTCTGAAGGCATGGATGGAATGATTGTATAAGTACGTACGAAAGGACGCGCGATAAGACCAGTAGCAACAACACGACGGTTCAAAATTGATAACATGTGTTAGAATAAAATAAAAAAAAAAAAGGTAAAAAAAAAAAAAAAAAGAAAAAAAAATCTTCTTTTTTTTTATATGAAAAAATGCATGAAAAATTTTGGGGGGAAAGCAGGGTGCTTTTTTTTTTTTTTGGGCGTTTTTAATTTAGATAAAGCGATACTATACTAAATAATGCAACATGTTGGGGGAGAAAAAGAGAGAAAAAATATTTGTTATTTATTTGCGTTTTGACTTTTCCAGTGTAAATAACGAAGCGAATGAACAGGTTCCTTTTCTGGTACCACGTTCAATGGAGGACCTGCAAACCAAAGAATAGGTCCGTCATTCTGACGTTTAAATGATGCATCTAATCGAACAATAAAGTTAGAGTTCTTTCTCTCTCTCTCTCTCTCTTACTGATATATATTTATATTACCTATTGACATTTCGTTTATATTTCCCATGTGTCCAGCCATGGGAGATGGAATGTAATTAGGTTGTTGTTGTTGTTGTTGTGGCATAGGTGGAACAGGTGACGGTGCCATATTCATGTTATTGTTATAAGCGTAATTAGGATATTGTCCTTGTGGTTGTGGTTGTTGTTGTGGCCACATTGTAATATAGAGATTAGGAAAGAAGAAGAAAGAGAGAGAGAGAGAGAGAAAGAGAGAAATTTTATTTTGATTTTATTTTGAAAGCCAGTTATGTTTAATAAGAAAAAAAAATATTTTTCATTTTCTTAAACTTGTTGTTTATTATAAACTTTTTTTTAAGAATGGGAAAAAAACAAACTTCTAGAAATCAACTTGACGATGACTTTGAAATTGAAGGAAATCAAACTTATGCTCGTGCTTTAGGACCTAGAGGAAACCATCAACATGAAGTTGAATTTATTGACGGATCTAAAAAGTTAGTGACACTTCCACCTAAATATCGTAATGTCGTTTGGCTTAAGCGAGGTAAAGTAGGGTTGATTTAAAATGATAAAAAGATATTCTAAAGACATATATATCTATAGGTCATTATGTGATTGTGGATCCTAGCGTAGGTGTTACTGAAAAGGTAGCTGGAGAAATTGTCTATGTACTTTTTCCTAAAAATATCAAAGATCTTAAAGCTGCTGGCAAATGGTAAAAGAAAAGAAAAAAAAAAAAAGTCTTAAACAAAAAAATTAATTATAAATTTATAAGGCCTTCCGAATTCTCTGAACCAGCACCAGCTGTGGAAAAGATAGAGAAAGAGGATGATAGTGATGATGATTTATTTGTAAATAATAATAGACCCATTATGTCAGATACTGAATCAGAATCAAGTGAAGAAGAAGACGCATAAATACCCCCCACCCAAAAAAAAAATTAAAATAATAGAAATTGAATAAAGTATAAACTTGGAGGTAGTCTCCAACTTGGATCTTCGTTATTTGGATTATCATTACTCTCTTCTAGTCCCAAAATAGTGAAGATGATTGTTACAAATATCAATAAAATAATAGAGATAACAGACATCCATATATTTAATTTACGCCAAGCCTTTTCATACTTGTCTGGACTATTCCAACAACACCAACCTATAAACCAAAGTGGAGGGAAAAAACTATATTTGTTTATGAGTATTTTAAACAAGATCTGTCTATATATATATATTTACAATAGTCCTAGTAAAAATAAAGCGGCATTGACAGGGAAGTGATGGCCATCTGTATTTCTCTTTCGAATTGAATCACGATAGACATATTCTGTATACTGTGGTATCGGTATGACAATAGTTTGTATTTGGTTTGGTGTTGGAATCAGTGGTGCACTTGGTTCTGAAGAACTCTGGTTAGAATTTACGTCGGTTGGATACACTGTCTTGTAGTCCATTTTTTTTTTTTTTTAAAAAATAAAAAAAAAGTGAGTAAAAATAAATAAATCAATCAAAATGACCTTGGTCCTTTTGTAAAAGGTCTCATGCCCTATCTCTTGTACCAGGTCACAGCGAAACAGGTACTGTATAAGCCATGCTAACGATTACACAAGCTTAATAATTTTAACATGCATTATATAATTACTATGTAAATTTTGAAACGGTTTGTGATGATATATGTATAGAGAAGTCTTACGTGAATGTGTTTTTTTTTTTTTTTTTTTTTTTTGCAGTTTATTTATCTATTTGTACATGTCTTTATTTGTACTTTGTACAAATGATATTAGTTGAAAATAATTATGTATATGTATTGGGAGAAGGGTAAAAAGTAACACTTGATATGAACAAATTGAAGGCGTTCAGTAGGATATATATGTGTACCTTTTTTTTTTTTTTTACTTGAGTACTTTTCTTTAATCAATCACTCACATCGTCAGCGCCTAAAGTATCATAGGCATAAGCATTGATAGGAAATGAAGAACCATCACCTAGACTTTAATAATAATAAAAAATAAGCATGAGATGTACATTCAATACATTAGATGTATATAAAGAAACTTTACGTTTTACCAACGGGTATAAACATTTTAAACAAGTCTTTACCAAGTACTTGTTCAATGTTCTTTCGTGTACCCAAATCCCAAGGGTTAAAATATTTACTTCGCATGACATCTACTCTTGTGTTACTACTGCCTAATCGATAATTTGATTTTTCATAGAATTCAATCGTTGTTCTATTTTTGCATAATTGTCTTGTATGAAATAAAGTGAATGGTACAAGGAATAAAGTAAAAATACAAGATATAAATACAAGTAATGCACAATTTAAATTCAATCCTAGTACACTCATCGGTCCACTCATTTGAATGATCGTAGGTGGTAATGCGGTTGCAAGTACATAGACGCAATACAGTGATGCATATAACAAGAATAAATAAAATGATTTGTAATTATTAAATCCAACGCAATTGTTAATCCACGGGCAATGACTGTAGTAGTATATATTATAATCTCTTTCCAAACAAAAAAAAAATAATAATAACTTACTGGTCCATTTTTAATACGCATCGATTGCATTGTCTGCAATGATGTGTTCGATCAAATTTCTCGATTTTACACTTTTGACAATATCTTCTTGCTCCATCCCTTTTCACTGTGATAGGAAGTGGACTATGTTGTAAATCCTGGTCTTCTTCCTCGATATTCAAAACTGCAATATTCGTCATTTTATCTTGTGGATTATCAAAATTGTTTGCCAATAAACCAACGTCTTCTTCGTCTCTCTTTTTATACATCTATTTTTTATTATTATTTTAATAAAACTATAATATATGTATATATGTATATATAAACTTACGTCAAGTGTATAACCCGGAGAGGTTCTACATACTGTCCAGTAACTCCACATACACAGTATAAAAATTGGATGGTAAAATAATATATATAACGATCCTATTTTTGGATAGAGTTAATCCCTTTTTTTCTTCATTCACTACCACCTGCTTTTTTTTTTTTTTCTAACCTTGGATTCCGTGCCCTTCTGAGATAAGACCGTAAGATAAACTTACGTTATAAGCCCAATAACTCCAACTGAATATAAGCAATAGTAATACGATAGGTGAGGCGTTCACTATTGCCATGATGGTGTTTTTTATTGTTGACCATGAGGGACATTTCATTATTATATATTAAAGGTTGAAGATTAAACAAAACAAAAAAAAAACAAAAAAAAAAACTAAAGCTCCCCCTTTTTTTTTTTCTTGCAATGATTCTCTAGTATCTGTGTTTAAAGATTTGGACCTTCTTTTTTCGGTGAATACAATGTAATAAAAGCCTCGGTGAAAAAGGAAATGGTTACTTAGCAGAGAAGTAAGCAGACATGAAAGTTATTATCTTTCTAATAAGTTTTTACAAAAAAAAAAAAAAAAAGAAATTAAATACGTTCTTAGAGTGAATGCCTCACAGGGCATAAGGGATTTTCTTTATACCTATAAACTCTATATATCCTATTTAATGGCAAATAATAGCTTCTATGTATAGCTTTCGTGTAGTCCAACTTTTTTATAAATGATAAAAATCACCTTTATTTCCTTAATACTGCAAACTTCATCATCTACCCACTCCCCCCCCCCCCAAGTCGTCCCGTTTTTTTGTTTTTAAATAAGGGCAGCAAAGACCCTACACTACGCTATGTATTTATTGACCTGAACTACGTTTTTTTTTTTGGAATAAAAGAGCTAACTTGCGTTTAATTGAAAATGCAAGAAAAGAAAAAGGGTGATATTAATACACAAAGGATTAAAGGATTAGATTACATGATATTTTTTTTTTTTATAAATAAACAAGTTCTACTTACATTAAATGCATCTTGTTGGGGAGAGATCAGTGATCTAACTGTTCGGGAAGGTTTATCGTTATTGTTACTGTTATTGCTGTTGAACAGCGATAGACTTAACAAAGCCGATTGTTAGGGAAGAGCAAATGCCATGAAGTTTGTTTTTTTTTGTTGTAGCGAAAAAAAACTTTGAGCCAATCAAATCATCGGAAAAGGGGGGAAAAGTATACTTTTAGGCAAAAATCAGCAGGTCCCGACCTTTGATTTTTTTCGAAAATTAGAAATATGTATACATCTTTACATTAAAAAGGTTTTAAAGCTTAGCTTTTTAACAATACATGTAGAATTTGACGCTCTTTTTAATGATGCAAAATACAAAGTAAAATAGTAACAAATATTTATAGGTATTATGAAAAAACGATATACAGTTTTTGTTAGGGCAAGTATATTTTCTACATAAAACATAATAATTCTAAATCAATAGAAAGATGCGCCTTTAAATTACGCATCGATTGTATATTATATAGTAAAATAGAATAGGTGAAATGAAAGCCTTTAATTTGAAAAGAAAGAAATTTGGACCCAAATCTCAATTTTTAGGTCCAAAAACAGGGAAAAAAACCAAATCAGGATACAGACATATTTTGTTAGACAATGTTATATTCCAAAGATGTAGAATTTAAAAACTAAGATTTCCATGCATTTAGATTTATTATCTTGTATATAAAAAATATACATGCCCTAATAGAATCTGTGCTTTCTCGCAATGACTATTAAACTTTATAATTACACTACTTTGATTTTTACATCATTCGAAAGAGCGTCAAATTCTACCTTAGACATCAATAAAAAGCTAAACTTTAAAACCATTTAAATACAAAGATATATCTCCATTTCTAATTTTTATTTTTTTTTAAGCTGTGAAAAAAATTCCATTTTTTAGAAAAATTTGCTAGTCCCCCCCTATGGATTTTTTCAACATTCAGAAATGTGGATATATCTTGGTATCGAAAAGGTTTTAAAGCTTGGCTTTTTAACAATATATGTAGAATTTGACGCTCTTTTTAATGATGTAAGAATAAAAGTAAAATAATTACAAATATTAATGGTTATTGTGATAAAACGGTTTACAGTTTTTGTTAGGGCAAGAATATTTTCTGTTTCCAATAATATAACTCAAATTATATAGAAAGATGCACCTTCAAATTCTGCACTTTCTGTGTATCATATTGTTTAATGAAATAGTTGATTTAGAGGGACATTACTTTGACAAGAAGGTATTTTTTGTCAAAATTTTGATTTCTGGGACTGAAAAACGAGGTGTATGTAGAACATGCTACATGCACTCTCCATTTGTAGTGCATGTAAGGAAAACAGTTTTTGTTAGAAAAAGTATATTTTTTACATATAAAAAAGTACATCTTTATATACAGTCATCTGCCCATATAAATTTAGGATTTTCTGGATATAGTATTGTATAATAAAATAGTTAATATTGAAGGACTTTACTTTGACATGAAAGGTTTTCTGGGCTTAAATATGTGGTGTGCGTAGTTTATACGATGCGCGCTTATTTTTGCCTAAAAATATATATTTTTTCCCCCTTTTCCGATGATTTGATTGGCTCAAAGTTTTTTTCGCTACAACAAAAAAATCATACCTATAATACCTCGTTTTTCATTATCAAAAATACTAATTAAGGCCAGTAAACACAGGTAGTGTAGCGCAGGGCTTTACTGTTGTCATAGAGTGGTAGTATCAAAAGGTCTGTTCCTTTAAAAAAAAAATTTCACCATAAATTAAAAGTGAAAGAGGCAGATTTAATTATATCAAGAATTATATTACCTTGGCATATGGACCACCAAAAGTTTTAATGCAATTGTATTTTAGTTAAACTGATATGGATGCTTTATTTTTACTTAAGCAAAATGGCTTGTCCTCAAGGATAAAGAAAATTAACAGTTATAGCAATGTACATAACTAGTGAATGATATTGAAAGATTTATATGTATAATATGTATATATATACATATATATTCCAAATAAACTCGAGAAACACTCTGAAATAAAATGGAAAAATGTGGTTCATTGTACACTTTTATTAGGAATTAATGGCAACTAACTATATTGGAGGAAAATTCCGTTCAAAGACAAAACAAATGATTTATGATTATACACAGAATAAAAAAATGAAAACTAGTAACAAAAATAGTTTGAATAAAAGAACCAACTTGCGTTTAATTGAAAATACAAGAAAAAAAAAAGAGTGATATTAATACACAAAGGATTAGATTAACAATTTTTTATAAATAAACAAGTTATGCTGTAGTATAGCCTAAACACTCCCTGTCGGGGGAAGAAATCAGTGATAACTGTTCGGGAAGGCTTATTGTTATTGTTATTGTTACTGCTACTGCTGTTGAACAGCAATAGACTTAACAGAGCCAATTGTTAGGGAAGAGCGGATGTCATGAGAGCTAAAGCCTTGTAAACTTTCAATCAATCCCAAAAAAAAAAAGAAAAAAAAAAGGTTTTTTTCTTTGTTACAGCGAAAAAAAAATAAGCCAATCAAATCCTTGGAAAAGGGAGAAAAAGTGTATTTTTAGGCAAAAATCAGCAGGTCCCGACCTTTGGAATTTTTCAAGATTCAGAAATATCCATACATCTATACATTAAAAAGGTTTTAAAGCTTAGCTTTTTAAGGATATATGTAGAATTCGACGCTCTTTTTAATGATGCAAAAAGCAAAGTAAAATGGTAACAAATATTTATAGGTATTATGAAAAAACGCTATACAGTTTTTGTTAGGGCAAGTATATTTTTTATATCTAAAATAATAATTCTAAATCAATAGAAAGATGCGCCTTCAAATTCTGCATCGATTGTATATTATATAGTAAAATAGAATAGGTGAAATGAAAGCCTTTAATTTGAAAAGAAAGAAATTTGGACCCAAATCTCAGTTTTTAGGTCCAAAAACAGGAAAAAAACCAAATCAGGATACAGACATATTTTGTTAGACAATGTTATATTCCAAATATGTAGAATTTAAAGACTAAGATTTCTATGCATTTAGATTTATTATCTTGTATATAGAAAATATACATGCCCTAATAGAATCTGTTCTTTCTCGCAATGACTATTAAACTTTATAATTATGTTACTTTGATTTTTACATCATTCGAAAGAGCGTCAAATTCTACCTTAGACATCAATAAAAAGATAAACTTTAAAACCATTTAAATACAAAGATATATCTCCATTTCTAATTTTTATTTTTTTTTAAGCTGTGAAAAAAATTCCATTTTTTAGAAAAATTTGCTAGTCCCCCCCTATGGATTTTTTCAAAAATCAGAAAGATGTATATATCTTTACATTAAAATTTTTTTAAAGCTTGGATTTTTAACAATATATGTAGAATTTTGCGCTCTTTCTAATGATGTAAAAATCAAAACTAAATAATTATAATAATTTATGTTTATTGTCAGAAAACGAAATAAAGTTTTTATTAGGGCAAGTATATTTTCTGTTTCTAATGATATAAATTGAATTATTTAGAAAGATGCGCCTTTAAATTCTACACTTTCTATATATCATATTGTTTAATAAAATAGTTGATTTAGAGGAACCTTACTTTGACAAGAAGGTATTTTTTGTCAAAATTTTGATTTCTGGGACCGAAAAACGAGGTGTATGTAGACCATGCTACATGCACTCTCCATTTGTAGTGCATGTAAGGAAAACAGTTTTTGTTAGAAAAAGTATATTTTTTACATATAAAAAAATACATATTTATATACAATCATCTGCCCATATAAATTTAGAATTTTCCGGATATAGTATTGTATAATAGAATAGTTAATATTGAAGGACTTTACTTTGACAAGAAAGGTTTCCTGGGCTTAAATATGTGGTGTGTGTAGATACTCAAGTAGTGTGTGTAGTTTATATGAGGCGCGCTTATTAGTCACTCTAAATTAGCTAAACACAGCAATGATTCTATCCGTGTTTAAAGATTTGGACCTTCTTTTTTCGGTGAATACAATGTATAAAAGCCTCAGTGAAAAAGGAAAACAATAAAGGAAATGGTACTTAACAGAGAAGTGAGCAAACATGAACAATGATGAAAAAGGCTTATTATCTTTCTAATAAGTTTTACAAAAAAAAGAAATTAAATAAGTTCTTAGAGTGAATGCCTCACAGGGCATAAGGGATTTGATTTTCTTTATACATACCTAAACTCTATATATCCTATTTATCGGCAAATAATAGTCTCTATATAGCTTTCGTGCAGTCCAACTTTTTTATAAATGATAAAAATCACCTTGATTTCCTTAATACTGCAAATTTCATCATCTACCCACTCTCTCAAGTCGCCCAGTTTTTTGTTTTTAATTAAGGGCAGCAGCGACCCTACACTACGCTATGTATTTATTGACCTGAACTACTGTATTTCCGCCGTCAATTGGTCACTTATTAAGCTTCAATTGATCACTTGTTTAAGCCTCAATTGGTCGCTTTTTGGTCATCCTGTACTCGTACAATAATTAAGTTGATGGGTCAGCGCAGTTTAATTGTAAGAGTTATTCCAAAAGATTTGAATTGTAAAGATACTCATATGTATGTCTATCAAAAATAAGTGAGAAAAGAGGTGTTAAATGAAGAGCACCTTCAATCGACGGCCTTAATTATATAATTAAATAATCCTACATTTGGGCGGTTTTAAAAGGTCATTGATGAAATGATAGTTGGTGAATAAAATAAGTACTACAAGCTGTGGGTCCCTAATTGAATGAAGGTCGGCTTTTAGCCCCTCTGCTTCGCTTCGTGTAAAAGCTACCGGAATTCCGGGGGGTATCCACAGCTTTTAGGTAGTAATGATACAATAATCGATAAAAATAATAATAGTAGAGGTAAATTGACGGCTTTCGACCTACGAAAGTGGAGATAAGAAACAAAAGTGCACCCTTTGTTGATCCAGTGCAAAACCGAAGTCGGGGAAAAGAGTAGTAAAAAAAAAGGTAGTAAAATCACGGATGACTTTTGTCCGGATTTATAAAAAGTATAACCAGGCGCATCGTCACGTGAATAAGGTTTTTTATAACTTTTTGCATGAAATACACCATTACATCAATTTTTTTTCACATGGCATACAGGCAGGTTTTTTTTCTCATACGTCAGACAAACAAGGGGGGGTTTTTTTTTTTTTCATTATAAATCATCTTTTTTTTATTTTGTTCTTTTCTTTCACTTTCTTCTTTTTACATATATTCCAAAATGAATCTTCCTTACCGCTCCATTTTTAATCTCTTCTTTTGCCACACTCCTTATCTAGAGAAGAGATTGTTCCAAGAAAAAAAGACCTGTATAAAACTACGTATTGTTATCAACAGTAAGTCTAATAATTTTATCAAAAAACAAATGATTCATTTTGTCTAATAAATCTCAAATAGAAAATGATCCTTTTTTCTTTTTTGTCCAAATTACTAGTAAAAAAAGAACAAGTTACCTGGTTTTTTGTTAAAAAAAACAAGAATTATACCAGTCTTTTCTTTAAAAAAAACTGTAATTAAAGCGGTAACAGAATAGCAAAGAAGACTGGCTTGTAAAAATCAAATTATTCCGAAACTACAACAGCGAAGATGATTTAATCGCCAGAAGAGATTTGATGGCTTCCATTTTCAATATATTGTAAGTTACATTAACATTCAAGTGTTCGTTATATAAGAAAATAACCATTTCTATAGCTCTGATCTTTACGATGGTGCATCAGAAACCTTATCGTCATCAGAAAGCTGCCTAAGATACTACATAATTGACCCATTGTTACAGGCATGCAACAAGTACCTAAAGGACCGTAACAACAATGTAACTTTTTATCCCGGAGAAATTGAACTAAAAGCTATGACAGTTCAATTAAAAGACCAAGGGATCACAGATAAACGTCTTAAATACAATGCAGACGGAACAATTCTGTTCAACAGAATCTCCACTGAAATATTACTATCTGAAGTATCTTCAGCATTTGCTGAAAATAACAAGGCTAAAACTTCTTTTGACCATTACAAAGCTATGTTTGGCCTCCTGATGATGCTAAAAAAGATTGCTAGAAAGTTCAAATATGCCAGCTTTAATACTTTCAAAGGATTGAAGGTTCACTTTATCCACACACATAGTAAGTAAAATTGACAAGGTCATTACATGTTTCCTAAAAATCCTACGTAAATAGACCAAGCAAAACGCCATTGGACAATGTTCACACCTTTCCTTGGTTTGTTTTTAATGAACAAAGAACAAAAGGTGGACATAATGGAAAATTTCAAAGAAAAATCAGAAGGTACCTTACCCGCTCTATTTAAGGCCGTTCGATATAAGGCCGCAATTCTCTGCAAAATTTGAAACTTTTTTCAGCCTTAAATATAGCGGGCACTGTATTATACCTTTTATGAACTTCTCTATTACTTTGGGGTATGTATACACCTTTATCTTTTATTGGAAAGGGCGTTGAAGAAAACGACTAACTTGAAAATCACACCAGGTATCGTTGGAGGAGACTTTGCATACCATTCCTATGCTGAGTAGAGAGCACGAACAAGTGTTGAGGGAGGGTAGTACCAATGAGAACACCTCTCCTGCTTCTCTTCTTGACTTGGTCAATCCTATCCTTGTTCGTTTAAATGAGAACAAGCACAAGGATGAAGCGGCTGAAGATGGCCCACAAAGCCCCAGTTCTTAAATGTGTATATGAACCACGTATACCGACTATTACTGATACGCTTATGTAATATAAAGTGCAATAAATTTCAGTGTTCATACCGATATAAAAAGGATTTAACAATGTTGCTAAAATTCATACCATGTGCTTTTGTAAAATAGGTTTTTCACACTTATTAGCTTTTCATTTTGAAGACATAAAAAGGAGGATTGTACGATATGTTTTGAGATATTTAGCATGTATGTTATGAGTTCGTCAATTTTATTTTTAACGGGCATTGGATAAAATGAACCTTCAAGTGTTTGAATGAATTGATTTATATGTATACGTATATATATATATATATTTTACAAATAAACTCGAGAAACACTCTGAAATAAAATGGCAAAATGTGATTCATTGTACACTTTTATTAGGAATTAATGGCAACTAACTATATTGGAGGAAAATTCCGTTCAAAGACAAAAAACAAATGATTTATGATTATATACTCAGAATAAAAATACAGAATAAAAAAAATGAAAACTAGTAACAAAAATAGTTTGAATAAAAGAACTAACTTGTGTTTAATTGAAAATACAAGAAAAGAAAAATGGTGATATTAATACACAAAGGATTAGATTAACAATTTTTTTTATAAATAAACAAGTTATACTTACACTCTAAATGCACCTTGTTGGGGGAGATCTGTGATAACTGTTCGGGAAGGTTTATTGTTACTGTTATTGTTATTGTTATTGCTGTTGAACAGCGATAGACTTGACAGAGCCAACTACTAGGGAAGAGCAAATGTCATGAGAGCTAAAGCCTTGTAAACTTTCAATTAATCCCAAAAAAAAAGGGTTTTTTTCTTTGTTACATCGAAAAAACATTGAGCCAATCATATCATCGGAAATAGGGGGAAAAGTATATTTTTAGGCAAAAATCAGCAGGTCCCGACCTTTGGATTTTTTCAAGATTCAGAAATATCCATACATCTTTATATTAAAAAGGTTTTAAAGCTTGGCTTTTTAAGGATATATGTAGAATTTGATGCTCTTTTTAATGATGCAAAAAGCAAAGTAAAATGGTAACAAATATTTATAGGTATTATGAAAAAACGCTATACAGTTTTTGTTAGGGCAAGTATATTTTCTACATAAAACATAATAATTCTAAATCAATAGAAAGATGCGCCTTCAAATTCTGCATTGATTGTATATTATATTGTATAATATAATAGGTGAAATAAAAGACTTTAATTTGAAAAGAAAGAAATTTGGACCCAAATCTCAATTTTTAGGTCCAAAAACAGGAAAAAAACCAAATCAGGATACAGACGTATTTTGTTAGGCAATGTTATATTCCAAAGATGTAGAACTTAAAAACTAAGATTTCTGCTCATTTAGATTTATTATCTTGTATATAAAAAATATACATGTCCTAATAGAAGCTGTTCTTTCTCGCAATGGCTATTAAACTTTATAAATATGTTACTTTGATTTTTACATCATTCGAAAGAGCGTCAAATTCTACCTTAGACATCAATAAAAAGCTAAACTTTAAAACCATTTAAATACAAAGATATATCTCCATTTCTAATTTTTATTTTTTTTTAAGCTGTGAAAAAAATTCCATTTTTTAGAAAAATTTGCTAGTCCCCCCCTATGGATTTTTTCAAAATTCAGAAATGTAGATATATCTTGGTATCGAAAAGGTTTTAAAGCTTGGCTTTCTAACAATATATGTAGAATTTGACGCTTTTTTCAATGATGTAAAAATCAAAACTAAATAATTATAATAATTTATGTTTATTGTGAGAAAACAGAATAAAGTTTTTGTTAGGGCAAGTATATTTTCTGCTTCCAATAATACAAATAAAATCATATAGAAAGATGCGCCTTCAAATTCTGCACTTTCTGTATATCATATTGTTTATTGAAATAGCTGATTTAGAGGGACGTTACTTTGACAAGAAGGTATTTTTTGTCAAAATTTTGATTTCTGGGACCGAAAAACGAGGTGTATGTAGACCATGCTACATGCACTCTCCATTTGTAGTGCATGTAAGGAAAACAGTTTTTGTTAGAAAAAGTATATTTTTTACATATTAAAAAATATATCTTTATATACAATCATCTGCCCATATAAATTTAGAATTTTCTGGATATAGTACTGTATAATAAAATAGTTAATATTGAAGGACTTTACTTTGACATAAAAGATTTCCAGGGCTTAAATTTGGAGTGTGTGTAGTCCATTATTGGGGTGTTTATAGAGTATGAACTTTTTTACCATTCTTTTTTTTTTTTTTTGTGAGAATGACCATACTTGAGATCTTAATACATACTTTTCGATTTTAAATCAATTATTTTAATATACAATATGATATACAGTCGATACAGAATTTAAAGACACATTTTACCATATATTTGGATTTATAAGTTTAGATATGAAAAATATACTTGCCCTAATAAAAACCGTAATTTCACTTTCTCACAATCATCATTAATATTTATAATTACTCTACTTTGATTTTTACACCATTCAATAGAGTTTCAAATTCTATATTAGAAACTATTCAATAGTTTTGCTCTAAAAGTTTTATAATCCCAAGATTCACTAGTTATGCACATTGCTATTATTGTTAATTTTCTTTATCCTTGAGGACATGCCATTTTGCTTAAGCGGAAATAAAGTATCCATATCAGTTTAAGTAACTATACAATTGCATTAAAACTTTTGGTGGTCAATATGCCAAGGTACAGTACCCGCTATATATAAGGCTGTAAAAAATTTCAGACTTTTGCGGCCTTAAATCGTGTCATGGCCTTATTTATGCCTTGAAAAAAAGTTAAAATAGGCAAAATATCCAGGAAATTGCGGCCTTAAATCGGAAATGGCCTTAAATCGAACGGCCTTAAATAGAGCGGGCACGGTAATATAATTCTTGATATAGTTAAATCTGACTCTTTCACTTTTAATTTATGGTGAAAAAAAAAATTTTAAAGGAAGAGACCTTTTGATATTACCATTCTATTACGACAGTAAATTCCTAAGCTACAATAACTTTGTTTACTGGCCTTAAGCAGTCTTTTTGATAAAGAAAAACGAGGTATTGTAGACATGATTTTTTTGTTGTAGCGAAAAACAATTTGAGCCAATCGAATCATCGGAAAAGGGAGGGAAAAAATATATTTTTAGGTAAAAATCAGCAGGTCCCGACCTTTGGATTTTTTCGAAAATTAGAAATATGTATACATCTTTACATTAAAAAGGTTTTAAAGCTTGGCTTTTTAAGGATATATGTAGAATTTGACGCTCTTTTCAATGATGCAAAAAGCAAAGTAAAATGGTAACAAATATTTATAGGTATTATGAAAAAACGCTATACAGTTTTTGTTAGGGCAAGTATATTTTCTACATAAAACATAATAATTCTAAATCAATAGAAAGATGCGCCTTCAAATTCTGCATTGATTGTATATTATATTGTATAATAGAATAGGTGAAATAAAAGCCTTTAATTTGAAAAGAAAGAAATTTGGACCCAAATCTCAATTTTTAGGTCCAAAAACAGGAAAAAAACCAAATCAGGATACAGACGTATTTTGTTAGGCAATGTTATATTCCAAAGATGTAGAATTTAAAAACTAAGATTTCTATGCATTTAGATTTATTATCTTGTATATAAAAAATATACATGTCCTAATAGAAGCTGTGCTTTCTCGCAATGACTATTAAACTTTATAATTATGTTACTTTGATTTTTACACCATTCGAAAGAGCGTCAAATTTTACCTTAGACATCAATAAAAAGCTAAACTTTAAAACCATTTAAATACAAAGATCTATCTCCATTTCTAATTTTTATTTTTTTTTAAGCTGTGAAAAAAATTCCATTTTTTAGAAAAATTTGCTAGTCCCCCCCTATGGATTTTTTCAAAATTCAGAAATGTAGATATATCTTGGTATCGAAAAGGTTTTAAAGCTTGGCTTTTTAACAATATATGTAGAATTTGACGCTCTTTTCAATGATGTAAAAATCAAAACTAAATAATTATAATAATTTATGTTTATTGTGAGAAAACAAAATAAAGTTTTTGTTAGGGCAAGTATATTTTCTGCTTCCAATAATACAAATCAAATTATATAGAAAGATGCACCTTCAAATTCTGCACTTTCTGTATAGCATATTGTTTAATGAAATAGTTGATTTAGAGGGACGTTACTTTGACAAGAAGGTATTTTTTGTCAAAATTTTGATTTCTGGGACCGAAAAACGAGGTGTATGTAGACCATGCTACATGCACTCTCCATTTGTAGTGCATGTAAGGAAAACAGTTTTTGTTAGAGAAAGTATATTTTTTACATATAAAAAAATATATCTTTGTATGCAATCATCTGCCCATCAAAATTTGGAATTTTCTGGATATAGCATTGTATAATAAAATAGTTAATATTGAAGGACTTTACTTTGACAAGAAAGGTTTTCTGGGCTTAAATATGTAGTGTGTGTAGATACTAAAGTAGTGTGTGTAGTTTATATGAGGCGCGCTTATTAGTCACTCTACATTAGCTAAACACAGCCTAAATTTTAAGCCCTAGAAATCTTTCATGTCAAAGTAAAGTCTCTCTAAATCAACTATTTCATTAATTAATATGATATACAGATAGTTCAGAATTTAAAGGCTCATCTTTCTATGTGATTTGATTTATATTACTAGAACCAGAAAATATACTTGCCGTAACAAAAGCTGTAATTCAACTTTCTTACAATAGACATTAATCTTTATAATTACTTTACTTTGATTTTTACATCATTCGAAATAGTGTCAAATTCTATATTAGAAACAGTTAAAAAGCTAAACTTTTACACCTTTGTAATGCCAAGATATATCAACATTTATGATTTTTTTATGGGATCGGTTATTTTTTTCTTGCTATAAGATTAAAATTTTGATCACAGTATTATGTCCTTTTTCTTTATCAAAAAATTAATTAAGATCAATAAATACGTAGCTTAATGTAAGAGCTTTGTTACTGTGATGCAATGGTAGTCTCAAAAGTACTCGCTTTTCTTTAAAAAAATGGATGATTGGGGGGGGGGGGGGTTTAACGGCTATCCTATACTTCAAACTGGGTTTTCTTTTACAGTTCTTCTTCTCTTGTCATATCCAAAAAAAAAAAGGGTAAATAAAATATACACATCAGATTTATTTTTGAGGCAAATATGTATTTTTGTTAAAAGTTTAAACGATGTAACTTGATGGTGTACATCTACTTAATAGAAAGTGCGTATGCCATTTTGGCACTTTAACACTACATCTGACACTATTTAATAGACAAGCTAATAATGCAAACAAACACTTTCCAAAAAAAAAAAAAAGGATATCATTTTTTGTTACACGCTTTATTCCATTTGCAATTTCAACCAAAAGCAAATTCAGTATGACATATATTTTTTTATTATGATATTCTTGATTGTATTGCTACAACAAGAAACATTATCACTTACGAAAAAAAAATAATTATATTTAAATTTGAGTGGAAGAGTCATCATTTAAAACCAATTTTTCACTAATTACCAAATGCTCTAAAGTTGTATCGTTAGTCTTCTGTTTAATTATTATGGATAGCTTTTTTTTTTTTGACTCACCAACTGCTTTTTCCGTGTTTTTCTCAAGCTCTTTTTCCATATCAATTGAATAAGTAGAATTGCAGGAGCCTTCTGTATCGTTAGCAGCATAATCGATATTGGATTCTACTATAAAAAGATTACAGAGGATATTTAAAGCATTGACGATGTCATTCGTGTCATTATCAATTACAGAGCCATGAATAACAGATTCCTTGATAAGAAAATTAACAGAGTTTTTTTCAACATCATTATTAGCTTCATTGGAGGTATCAGTAGGAATCTTTTTTTTAATATTTGAATTATCTGTAGTGATTTCATCTTCACCGGAATCTCTGTTCTCAACATTTGCTTCAATCTTTATATCATCTTTGTTAGGTTCATTGAAAGTAGTAGCATGAATTTTAATATCGTCAGCTGCTTTTTTATCACCCTTCTTATTTTTTCCATCGTCATACAATTTTAACCACTCCTGTTTTTCCTTAAGCCTTTGAGCTTTTTTGTCAACAGATTTTCTTCGTCCAGGTGTCTCTTGATTACTGTTTGTAACTTGTTCAGGCTTTTTTTGGCTTTTCTTTGACTTGAGAGGGGCTTTTTCAGTGATACGAATATAGTTTGATAAATTGGTGTGTTCCAACGTAACTTCATCACCTTCGATATTATTGACCACAATACCACCTTTGTCTTCATCCTCATTTACACCAAGTTCCATACATGAAAAACCTAAACGAATACATTTACCACAGAGCTCAGTATTATGAGCAACAAAGGTTTCAGGATTTTGATTGCCTTTTTTGTTTGGAGCTTGCCATTTGTAGGTGCCGGGATAACATTTTTGTAAACAGTTTTTACAGAGTTGATAATCACTTAACGAACCGTTCGCGCTCTGCCACTTTCTAAAGCAGCGTTCACACCGATAGCTAACTATTCGAACTTGGTACGGCGCTTTTTTGTAATTAATGTATCCAGTAGACATTTTGATTTTTTTAAAAAAAAAAAAGGAAGAAGAAAAGAAAAGAAAAGAAAAAGACAAAATAATCTAATCCCGAAATTAAGTAATATATCAAGTCAACAATAGTAATATGGGCGTTATTTCTAATTAAGAGGAGAGCGCCCTTTGGTAAATATGTATGTCATATGACTTGAACAACAAAAACAAAAACTTTAAAAAATGCTTATTTGAAAATTATGCATGTGTTTGACAGTTGAAAGAAAAAAAAATTATACATATATAAAAAAAAAAATGAGTATAATGTTTTTATTATGTTTCTAAAGATGTATTTAAGAAAGATTTTTAAAAAAAAAAGAGAGAGAGAGAGAGAGAGAGAACAAAATTAATAGACTTCAAGGATATAAGATTCTTTTTCCTTCCATTCTTCAATAAGTTCAGAAGCTCTAGCAGTAGTGATACCACTGTATTTGGTAAGACCATGAACGACAGCATCCTTGACATCCGGTACAGGCCAAGTAGGACCACACAAGTAGAAATGACCATTTTGATTCATCAAGTATTCATTCAACATTTCAGCGTCTTCCATCATCTTGTGTTGAATATAGACCTTTTCCTTTTGATCACGAGAGAAAGCAAGACCCATATGAGACAAGACACCATCAGCATGATAAGCTTCTAATTCTTCACCATAAAGGTATTCCATCGATCGATTACGAGAACCAAAGTAAAGCACCACAGGACCGACCTTCTTACCAGCTGCCTTAGCCAAATAACGTTCTTGAATGAAAGCACGGAAAGGAGCCATACCAGTACCGAGACCAGCCATGATCACAGGTTGAGAATCAAGAGGAGGTAACTTCATGACGGAAGGCTTGATCGAGACAGTAATGTTATCACCCACCTTCAAGTTTGTCAAGTAACGAGTACATTGACCGAATCGGTTCTTACCAGCCGCATTCTTCCATTCAACCGCCACAATCAATAAATGAACCGAGTTATTAAACATCTTTTGAGAAGAGGCAATCGAGTAATGACGAGGCTTGATGGGAGAAATGATGTGAGCAAGGGCTTCAACAGATGGCTTGGCAGAAGTGAATTCACGCAAGAGTTCTTCATAAGTGACCGTATCATCTACACGCTTCTTAAAGTCTTCTTTACCTTCAGGAGAGATCAAGTATAACAATTGTTCCTTTTCCTTAGGATCCGTAGCAAAAGAAGCAAGACTTTCATAGAATTTCTTGGAGGGACGACCAAAGATATCCAAGGTTTGAGAAAAGTATTGGAACACAGTACGGTTTTCTTGAATAACTGAATCACCGTTCTTGACAGAGATGATGTCCTTACCATTTAATCCATACCAATCCAAAAAGTCTTGAACGTCTTGATAATCGTTGTGACCATGTACACCAAGAGCATCACCCAATTCGTACTTGAGGTTAGAGTTGGTGGTATCGAATTCGATATGGAATACGTTACGATCATATGTATCAGGAGTTAAACGTCTGTTTTCACCTACACGGATAACAAATGTGGATTCATGTAAATCAGGACGAATTGCTTCTTCGGTCTTGTAAGCTTCTTTAAACATGAGTTGCCAAGCTGCCTTATGCCATTTACCAGATTCAACACCATTTCCTCCTTCTTCTTCTTCTTCTGCAGTGACTTGAGCCACCTCTTCTTCTAATTCCTCTTCACCCACCACACGATCCAAAGGTAAAGCAGGTAAAGCAACATCACTTACTTCAAGAATAGTCCAAGGAGGTAACAATTCAACAGGAGTTAATTCCTTAGTAACAGCATCCACAATGGTCTTGGTTAAAGAGGCCAAAGTATATTGAACCTCAGTTTCCTTTGAGATTTGTAATTCTTGATAAAGTTTAGCAAGATGTTGATCAGGATGAGATACCTTTTTAGCCAAGATCAAGAAGACGGCTTCCCAGATAAGATGAGTGGATTTGATGTTCAAACCTAATTCTTGAGCAATACGAGCAGCATCAATTGTATAGAGCTTAGCGTTAATTTCTGTTAAACCAAACTTGAATTCACTCGATAAGACACCTTCAATTTCATCACCGTGTTTCCAAGGACCATGAAGAACCACAGTAGCATTCTTTGAAGCATGAGATAAAGTATTGTATTCAGAAATAACCGATACATTATGAACAGCAATAAAAGAATGAGGAGCGGTCGTTGTAGGACCCGTAGTTAAATGAGTATGAGTGACAGCGCCACCTACACGATAAGCATCACGAGTCAAACGAGCACAGACATTGGTTTGAGGATCAGCCGATTGAATGAGATGAGCATCATGAATAGCAGCAGTAGTCGTTCCATCTTGATCGACATCCCAAAAGATAGCACTCCAAGCAGCATCACTCTTTTCAAGCAAGATAGTTTCATCGGAAACAGATACACTGAAAGGTTCAGCAACAAGGTTAATGAAGGATTCAGTTTCAGATTCTTTCAAAAGAGAAGGAATATGAGTAGCATGGATATGGTTGAAATCAGTCGCTTGAGCACTCACTAAACGAGGACGTTGATCACGAGCAAGAGGACCAAATCGAATCGAGGCAGCAATATCTAAATAAAGAGGACCATTGAATGCATATAACCCAGCACCTTCTTCCAATACAATCAAACGACGAGTAGATTTAGGTAAAGCCTCAATGAAATCAGAAGTAGACCAAGGACGGAATACACGCACACTTAATAAACCTACACTTGCACCCAAGAAAGAAGCAGCACGAGAAACAGCTTGTTGAATACCATGTTGAGAAGCACTTAAAGTCACCAAGACAGTTTCGGGGTTAGAAGCACCCGTATATTCAAAAGGCTTGTAGTTGAGTTGACCAAGTACCTTCTTGGTGATTTGATAAGACTCAGTTAAATGAGTAAGAGCAGAAGGAACTGAACTAGATAATTTAGCAAGTTGAGAGAAGCTGGTCAAGTTCACCTTTTCAATTTCCTTGGAAGCATTGACACCATGGAAGAAATGGATGACGGGTAAACCAATGGAACGGGATAATACATGAGCCACAATAGACATATCATGCGCTTCTTGAGCATTAGCAGAAGATAATAAGATGGCACCGGTGTTACGAGCAGCAAGTACAGCATCTACATTAGCTGAAGCAATTAAATCTTGATCAACGGATTGAGCGGCGATATGGAATACAACAGGTTGACGTTCCGCAACTAAAGAATGTAAGTTTGGAATCATGGATAATAAAGCTTGAGAAGTAGCTAAAACGGAGAGATGCTTGTTTTGAGCATTATCAAGGGCACCTTGAACAGCTTGAAGAGCACCAGCACGGGTTTCCATCTCTACTACCTTGACAAGATCTTGGTTTGCGTTACGAACATGATGTTTTGACCAAGAAGATAATTCATGACCGAGATAAGTAGAAAGACCTGAACCAGGATAGACAAAGACGATATCGGAAAGACCATAGGCAACATAATCTACTGCATGATTAGCATCAATTAATCTAACTTGAGAATCTTGAGAAGGACAAGTGAAAAGGTATTCAAGAGCATTCTTTACTCTTGATTCTAATAAGATAGATCCATCTTCATCTACAATGGTGGTTTGACTTCCTGCTGTAGAGACTGCATCAATTTCTTTTTTTAATTCAGCTGTCACGGCTTTTACAAGATCAGGGGAAACAACATTGATTTTTCTTTCCTTTTGTTGAATGGTATCGTTGACTGGAAAAGCCTTTGATTTAACAAGAGATGCAACGAGTGCTGCTGATGCAAACATAATTTACTTTTTAAAAAAAAAAAAAAAAAAATAAAAAAGAGAGAGAGAGAGTTATCGAAAAAATAGAAAAAAATAAATATATATATTAATTATATATATATTATTCATGGGCACGCCATAACGGAAAAACACCCACTAAAAAAAGAAAAAAATTGCGCCATTGTTTCTCCGTCGTTGCTAATTTTCAATTTTTAAAGCGTAATTAGATGCATCCTTTTCATTGGTCGTATTTTTCTTTTTGCTTTTAATAAAAAAAAATAAGCAGAAGAGAGAGAGAGAGAGAGAGAGAGAGAATATATCATTATTTCTAATACTGAAGAGATCAAGATATCAGATCAAAATTACATCTACTGTCAAAAAAAAAAAAAAAAACTTGCTGATCTTTAGAACAAATTTATCACCAGTAGTTATAACCACCTCCAAATCATCGGTAACAGCACGGTATCTTTTTCAAGCGAACGTTTTCAGATCACTAAATCCACCAGCTGTGACGAAGTCTTGCTTTCTGGTGAGGGATCAATAGCAACATAAGAGGTCCCGAGAATCAAACTTTTTGTCACTTTCAATCTTTTTTTTTTTACAGACTTGTATATAGCGACGAGGTTTCACGTTTCTTTCTTCTACTACTGCCTTTGTTTCAGCGTGAAACGCCCTGACCATAAAATCTCCGTCATAAACAGTTTTTTTTAAGAAATACAGAGATGTTGCGATAGCATCAAAAAAAATGAAGCTTTAATTCTTCATAGAAAGGCTTTCGTATTCCCCCCCCCCCTTTTACGAGCTTCAAGCCACTAAGGAATTCAGGCTATCTTTCTAAGTTTAGATCCCTTCTTATTTGGTTCTATATCATCGTTTATTTGTAATTGACTGTGAGATAAAAATACCTCATCACATTCAATTAAGGTAGCAATTGTTTCTTGTCAAAGTAAAGAAATTGAAGACCGTCTGAGTGGAGTCAGATTCAGAGCTTGGGTCATTTGATCGACTTTTAACTTCTTGTTATCAACAGCTTCAGAACAGCCTTCGTTGAAAGTGAGCCTAGCCTTTTTTTTTCAACTTGCTGGTAGACAGGGTGGTGCTTTATTTTGAAATGTTTTTGTCTAGGCTTCCAAAAGCTTTGTGCTTTGACCCATTGAAGGTACAGGCTGTGATTTAAAATGAAAAAAGAAAGGAAGAGAAAAAAAAAATAACTGTTTGCAATTAATCATGTGGCGTGTGAATATATATAAAAAAAAAAAGTAGTCATACGCATAAACCATATGACATTATAAGTATTACTGCAGTGAGTTTAGAACAGACTAATTAGCGCATGAAGATACTACTGGAACAAGCAAAGAAATTTTCTTACGTCTAAAAGATGAATAAACCTTATTTATGCATGATGTGTGTGTATATATTCTAAAATGAATGAATTGAAAAAAAGAGATAGACCTTAACTAATAAGGTGGGTGATTGATGATAAGAAGAAGAAACAAAAATGATAAAAGTATTGCCTCTTAATTATGACACTCACTAGATTGATGTCTTTTGGCCAAATGAGAGTAAAGATCAAAGATGCAAGATGGGTACACAGACACACAACAGTAATGAGGGGGTAAACATTTACGTTTTTTTTTCTTGAGACGACTGTGCAACATGTCAACTTTTTATTATTATTTTACCGAAATTGGGAAGTTAAAAAAAAAAAAAAAAAAAAACCTCCCCCTTCTATGAGAGATGATGATATTACAAAACGAAAAGAAAAAAAAAAGGAATATTAAAATATATATAATACAATCAAAGTTTTTAAAAAAAGAAAACTAATTAAAATGTTTGCTATAAATCTTTTTCAATTGTTCCATAAAGACAAACATAAGAGTAGTATGTGGACTAAAAATAAGGTTTAGATGAGTATAACGTTGCAATTAAATAAATGAAAAAAAAAAAATAGTTTACCCAATACGAAGATAATGAGCCAAGAAACCTTTATAGAGACCACGCACGCCTTCAATCTTGGTAATCTTTACAAAACAATCCACAGAATTCTTATACAAAAGACCTTTACCGTTTGCATCTACACCTTGATTATACATACGAGTTGAAACGACATCAAATGGATTCATAGCTAAACAAACCAAGACACCTGTGAACATGGAAGTAGCGAAATGAGTACTGAATGTATCTGGGAAACCAAATCTCTTTAACAAGATATCTTTTCCAATCATATAAGTAGGCATCTGTACAGCTGAGCCTACACCAGCTCTTGCCATTGCAGCGTCTGCACCACGATAAAGACCACGTAAGCCTTCATTTCGATAGATTTGAGATAATGCACTCATAGCAGACTTCATTTCATGTTGATGACCAATGTTTTTAAATACGGGAGAAAACGATTGTCTACGAGTCTTGATCAAATAGAGTGGAGAACCCAAGACGGCACCTACAACACCTGCAAAGGCACCAGAGAATACACCAGCGGCTAAAATACTAGAGTCCGATTTCAAATTGAATGCATGGATCAGGTTTTTATGTACGGGTTCATATAATCCTAAACGACTACCGTTCAAACAGATTTGATAAAAATAGGCCACACTCAATCCTCTTTGAGCTCCTCGAATACCCTCGTGTTGAAATACTACCTTTAATGCTTGAAAACTATTATGATACGGTCTATCTGCCTTTGAAAGTGTACCGGCTCTTACTAACTCTCCTTGTAACTGAAGACGAGTCTTGACGACCTATTGGTTTTTTATACTTTCAATATCTTTATAGTACTTTCTCGATATATATATATTTTTTTTTTCTTTACCTCCCAGGGGTTTGTAAAAGTAACAGCACCACAAGCTGCAAGTCCACCAATCACAAAACCTACAGCTGTATCCTTGACTTTGTTATTTACTTTAGGTTGTTCTTGTATAGCTAATGTGGACATGATGAAGAAGTAATAATAAAAAAAAAAAAAGAAAAAGAAAAGGTAAAAAAAGGGTAATTAAATAAAAGTGTTTAATAGGGAAAAATTAAGCCAGTTTAAAGATTTGTACTTTATTACTCATTGTGTAATAATTGGATCTTGGCTCTTGCTGAGTGGGATTTTCCCCAAGTGATTGGTCATTTTGCAGTGAAGTGTGATAATGACAGGTGATTGGTCAATCGAAGCACAACAACTACAATGCAAAAATAGTATATTATTTTATTCTCCCTTTTTCTTCTTCTTTAAGACAACAAAAACTTAATCTCAATTACTTTTTTTTTTTTTTGGTTGTTGTTATTATTATTACCACTTTGATCATTAAACTAGAAGCTTGCTTTTTTTTTTCTTCTATTCAACAAAAAAAAAAGAGAGAACGTTATATATAAATACTTTTTTAAAAAAAAACATTAACATACAGGAACAAAAAAAACAAAAAATAAGGTAAGTAAACTGTGTTTTAATAGTTGAAGAAGTGTTTATTGATTCAAAATAGAAAAAAAAAAAAGAAACCAAAATGAATACAAACGCTTATACTGGAGTTCGAGCAGAACCAAAGTTCTTGAGGTTAGATTTTGATAAGAGTTTCTATCAAAAAAAAAAAAAAAATTAACTGTTTTATAAAAAAAAAAGGGATCCAACATCACTTGAATCAATTTCTTCAGGTATATCAAGAATATCGTCTTATGTTGCATCGAATTTACCTAAAAGAAAATCAAGTATGACGTCTCCATTTGATCCACAATTCCAACAATATCAACAACAACAACAGCAGCAACAACAACAGCAGCAGCAACAACAACAGCAACAACAACAAAAACAACAAAAGAGAGAAGAAGAGGAAGAAGAATTCAATGATATGGAAGGATATGATACAATTACGTATGCTTCATTTGATAAATTAGAGTATAGAGATACGAATCTATCTTGTTTATTACTTGGTTATCATGATGGATTTCAATTATGGGATATTACCAATCCAGATAATGTACATGAATTATGTTCTATTAGAGATAAAGAATCATTTGGGACAGTGTCATATATTCATTTAATCAAATCAACAGATGATGGACCGTTATTAGCTATCATGTAAATTATAATTTAATTTTTCTCACACACTATTTTTTTACTGGTTTTATTTATTTATTTATTATTATTATTATTTTTTTTTTTTTGATAGATCTGAAACGGTTGTCAAAGATACTACTAGTACTATGAAAGATGGATCAATGAAACATCATCGAACAGAATCAAATAATTCAAGTATAAATTGTTCAACTAGTATTATCTTTTATGCCTTAATGTCACAATCTATCATCAAGACAATAAATAATTTTAATGATGAAGAGGATGATACGATAGTAGTCACATGCATAAAAAGTAACCACAAGGTCATTGCACTGGTAAAAAAAAAAAAAAAAAAAAAAAAAAATAATGAATATATACATCATCATCTCTTACTAACTTAAATTTTTTTAAGGGCTGCTTATCACGTCATAAATCTTCAATTCATATCTTATCCACACGAGATTTTAAACCATTTTCAAGTCCTTTAACAGATATTTATCATGATCCAAATACCGGACCTATCTTTACTTTAGGCACTCGATTCATAGCCTATGCAACTCATACTGCGGTACTGAATTCTGACCCGATCATGACATCATTAACCAATAAGAGTATCAGTTATACAGGATTTGGTGTACTTCAAGGTGAAAAAGATGTGAAAGGTGCTGCTAAAGACATTGCAAAAGAAGTCGTGAGTGGTATGAAGACCTTGGGAGAATTTGGTTATAATACCTTTACCAATTATTTTGGAAATAATAATAATAATAATAACAACAGTATTACTACCAATCCATCTACGCCACAAAACAACGTTGAAAAAATGATGTACAGTTCAAACAGTCCCAGAAGTCATACTAGTTCACAAGATTTAAATGCTTCTACTGGCACTGGCACTGGCACCACAACAACAACAATGAAGAAAATGATACCATCTGGAATGATTATGATACGAGATATACTAAAGTTACCAACAACGCCTACACGAAACTTATCCTTATCTACCATTGCTCATTTTCGACCTCATACACACCCTGTTACCTGTTTAAATTTTAATCAGGCAGGTACATTACTTTTATCTGCATCAAAACAAGGACATACGTTTCATATCTTTTCAATCTTGACAAATACCACGACCATTGGAAATGCATCCCATTTATATAGTCTATCAAGAGGTATTACCGATGCTCAAGTAGAAGATTGTCAATTCTCTATGGACTCTACATGGTGTGCCATCAGTACAGCAAGAGGTACAACGCATGTCTATGCGATTAATCCGTACGGTGGAAAACCCGAGATCTCAGGCCATGTTCATGGAAAAGTCAATAATCCTACATTCCATCCATTCATGAACAAGTCTAAATCAAAAGCAACCACATTAAGTTCTGTCGTTCGTATAAAACAACGTAGAAAAATGCCAGGTAATTTAAGTGCATCTCAAGACGATCTTGGCAAATTTTCTTCTGCCTCCGCAGCAGCAGCTGCAGCAGCAGCATCTGGAAATAACAATGGATTTGGATATTATGGTCCGACACCACCTCATTATATACCCACCAATACAATTCAACCTATCCTCTTATCCTCCTCTCGTGCAGTCAACAAAGAACGTCGAGCCAAGATTACGTCTATGTTTGTTACTGCAAGTAAATCACCTTATCTTGTAAATAATAGTAGTATCTATCATAAATCCAGTACGGACTCGAGTACGCATATCAGTGCATCCAGTGCATCCTCTGCTCCACATCATGCACCACTTGTAGGGACGATTAAACAACAAGCCAGTAGTATGTTATCTTCATTTGGATCAAGTATGAGTCATCTTTCTTATTTACCTAACGCACCTCAAGCGTCACAAAAGACGACGACGACGACGACTACAAAATGGAACGATAAAAGCGATACACTCATGTTTGGATTTGATGAAGAGTACGATGATTCATCCAAGATGATGAATGATGAAGTTGGGTACCAAGACCTTTACTCGTTTCATCCCGACGGTATCTTGACTTTACATCGGTGTTGGGTTGTCAAGACCGTAGTGAAGAAAAGAGAGAATGGACGTAATTTAGAGAAATTCGATCTTTCTTTAAGAGAAGAAGATGTAGCTGAATGGCGTGTCGCTAGAAATGCGGATTGGGATCAAGTCAAGTTACCACTTACACAGTCCATGAGTAGTCCTACAGAACCCAAGACAAGAAAGACAAAAAGTAGTACAAAGAAACTTTGGTTGTCAAATGCAGAGATTACGACTTATGCTAATTTAGCAGATGATACTGCGTTATGGACACAACATCAGTTCAAGTTTCAAACGTTTAAAGAAACCAAGGATTTACAAAGGGTGTTGAATGCTGGGATTATACCGGCGACGGATACCATGGTTATGTTGAAAGGTATGCCTGAACCTGTTTCGAGTCGTATTGATCGTGTTCGAAAGACAACCACTCGTATTGCAAATGATAGTGTGGAAGAGAATATGGAAGATGCTTTAGCTGAATTAGAAGGTAAATATATATATATATATATATATATATATTATTAACGGGTAAACTAATATCATCTATATATAGATAATATATCAAAAGCAATGCAAAGTTCATTCTCTCCTTCATCCAATTCAATCAATACAAGCCCAGCCGCAACCAGTTTAAAATGGTTATCCTCTAGTGCGAATGCAGCCATGAACGGAGGTGTACCCTCACCTTCACCTTCCTCAGTGAACAATAAATCGTTTTTAGATAGAAATTCATCGATTTCATTTGAAGATGCGTATTTGATTCATATGGGAAGTGGACCTAGTCCAGAACCTTCGATGCATCATCATCATCATCAACAACAACAGAATTTACAGCATAGTTCATTAATTCAGTTTGAAGAAGAAGAGATGATGGAAGATATTATACGGTTGGAAGAAGAGGAGGAGGATGATGATGATAGTGATATGAGTGTACAGAAAGAAGTGTATTCACCTGATGGAGATAATGAGGTAGCTCATCCTTCTGAGTCTATCTTTGTGGATATTCGTGACAGAAGAAGAAGAAGAGGAGGAGGAGGAGGAAAAGAAAGTGATACGGATTCGAATAGTTGGTAAAATAAACTATTTATGTTGCTGTTTTGTAAATAAATTATCTATTTTTTTTTTTTTTTTTTTAAAAAAGAAACCCCACCAGTGTCTTTTTTCTCACAAAAGATGTATTTGTAATAAAGTTAATTTTTTTTTTTTTTTTACTTCATCCTCGAAGCTTTATAAAGAAACTGTAATCTACTAGCATCCACAAAGTGTTTAAAAAAGTCAAATATATATATATATACGAGATGACATATAAAAAAACTACTACTATTTCCCGTATATTTATCTGTTTTGGGGGGTAAAAAAAAAAAAAAAAGGTACGGTAAAAGTCGGGTTTATGTGTGTACAAAGAAGAAAGTAAATAATTTATTTTTTTTTTATGCCTTTTGTTCTAATAATTGCTTTTGCTTGTATTCATCAGATTGACGATACCTATTAAAAAGGATTTTTTTTTTTTTTTTTTTAGTTTTCCGTATCCAAACTATTTCTATATTAACTTACTTCCAGATACGACCACATTGAATTGAACTGGTACCGAGAATAAACAAGTTTACAGCTAATAAAGAATAATTCTTGGGAATGATTACCATGGAATAACGAGACCAGATAAGACCGGTCATCATCAAAGCTATATATATATATATACATTAAATCAGTTTTCCTTTTTCTTTCTCGGGAAAGCTTTCTTTTTTTTTAAAAAAAAAAAAACTACTACTACTACTTACAAACATTTTGACTAACACTCAACTTTTCGGCAGGACGTTGCATATCTCCAATACCAGCAAATACCAAACACTTTTTAGTTTATTTATTTTATTTTTTAGTCACGAAAGTATCATATTTTTAGTATTCTTTTTTTTTTTTTTTTTTTTTTTTTACCCATTTCATGGCAGGTGCCCAAAAGTGAATGGTCTTAGGACCTGCTGGTGAGTCAATGAATTTACGAAGGACACCTTTGGTTACTGCAGATTGGGCTGGTGCAGACATGACTTTAAATATAAATGAAGAAAAGAGAGAGAGAGAGAGATAAAAGAAAAAATTTCGCACTTATTTTGTGGAAAAAAAAAAGTCATTGTGTGTAATGTGATGAGGTACCTTGATTGGATAAAACTCAGTCTAATAAAAAAAAAAAAAAGTTGATGGGAGGGAGGGTATTATTAATATTTTTATAGTTATTAAAAAAAAAAAAAAAGAAGTAGAATATATGTATGTACAGGTAAAAAAAAAAAGCAAAATAAATAAATTAATCATGTATTTCAAGTATATTTGAAATCATCTTTTGTTTTTGTAAACTTAATAAGGCTATTGAACATTCTTGTTTGACATGATCCGCTTTTGGCGTATTGAATACTCCATATTGATCGAATTGTCTGGCATAAAATACACATTGTTCTATACGATACTTTTTTGACATCTCAATTTGATTTCTCTTTTGCTAGAAAAAAAAATATATATATGTCAGATATAAAATATATATTATTGACATGATACATACCTGTAATGTCTCTAAAGTATTAGCAGGTTCTTGTCCAGTTCGAATAGCATAATCATTCGGAAGTACCCATAATTTAGCACCAGCAAGATACTTTGAATAAATACAAGTAGGTACATGATCTTCAAACCTTTCTTCACACCAAGGATGATTTAATCTTGTCGAGATAAAGATAGGACCATAATTAAAATCATAAGTTGGTACTAGATAAGGTTCTTTCGCATCTTTCCAAGTGACATAAGAACTAGGACCATTATTTAATTCATAATTATAATCTAATAAACCCAATTGACCTTCTTCTACCCATTCTACAATCGATTGTTTATCGGTTGGCCATAAATCAGTTTCTACACCTTGGTAATTTGGAAATCCAAAGGTAGGTAAAATCAATAAATCGCCTCTTCTCAAGATCTGAAGGTGTTTCTTGACTGTTTCCATAATATCTGTCATCCATAGTGTAGTAACGGGTACGAGAGCAACGAATTCTGTACGACTGAAGAGTCGAGCCAAATTACGTGATTCTTGATAACTACCTGTTGCTATGATCTGTCCGTCCTCAGTTAATCCACCTGGTTGAAGAATCAGATGAATATCTACATATCTTCTTAATGCAACCGTTGTTTCATAATCGTTTCGAATATCCGTTAATTGTTGAATAGCTAATTCTGTATGAACATTTTCTGTTGAAGGCATGAGTAAAGCAGCAGAAATTGGACCTATGGAGAAGAATGAATAAATTAATATATATAATATGTGTATGTGTGTGTGTGTGTGTGTGTGTGTGTGTGTATACCTTCGTATAGCTCTGCTAATTGAATTAAACAATCCCAATCTTTTAAAGTTAATACGGTATTTAAGGTTAGAGCATCTTTACTTGGTTTGATTGAAGCAGTAAACCAATAAGGACGAATGAAATCATTACTTGCAGTTGATTTACTAAACATTTTTGAAGACCTCATTTCTGGAGAGATCTCTTCCAACATGGACCAAGCTTGATGTTTTTCTAATATGATTTTATCCCAATCTATTTTTGTACCTCTCACTTTTAACAAATTTAGTATGCAATTAAAAAAAAAAGTTTTTTTTTTTTTTTTTTAAGCTTTTTACCTGCGTTTGGATCGAGTAAAGAAAAAGAACTTATGAGATGAATGGTAGAAAGAAAGAAACAGATTACGACATAAACCCAACCAACGAGTTGTATAAATGGTAAATCGAATAATTTGGTTAACCAGATAGTTTTATAAGTATTGTTTCTTATTGTGATATATTGACTACTGTTTCTTCTCTTTTCTGCTCGCGTGTCTGGAGGTGGACAGATAGTTGTTAAAGAAGGTTTACGTTGATGAAATAATCCAGTTCTTTTACTTTCTGTTGATAGTGAACTTGGTAAAATAGTAGTACTCATAGTATGTGTAATAAAGAAGAGAGAAAAACAAAAAAAAAACCTAAAATTCATGTAATCCCAAACTTTCTCTTCTTTTCTCACTCTATTGTTGTACAATCTTTCTTATTTACACGTGTAAAAATTACCTTTTTCTTGGTGATATTCGCTTTTTTTTTTAAAGTTATTTTCCCGACCCAAACCAAGTAGTATACCCTGGTTGAGCTTAATTTTATTTTCTCTCTCTCTCTCTCTCTCTCTCTCTTTTTTTCTTTATAAAAAAAAAATGTATAATATATTGAAACGAACAAGTCATGTATTAAAATATCAAGGATATTGTCAAACAAGAAATAAAATTACACTTTCTAAATTAAATGCATCAGAAACTTCAACCGTCAAAAGACCAACACCTATTCTTTTATTAAGGACAGATATCACAAAGTAATTTTTATATAAATATATACATAGATTCAATCCTATCCTGATATATAATAGAGAAGATAGTGAATGGGCTATCTCAATGCAAAAACAATTTAGTCAATTGGGATATTTCAGTGTGGATGCAAGTATTAGTTTACCCGAGAAAAAGGAAAAAGAATTATTACTTTCCACTTGTTACCAAGGTAACAATAAATAAATAAATAGTGTTATATATGTACATGTACAAAATATTCTAAAATCACAAATATATATATATATATATTTTTAGAATTAAGTAAAGCTACATCGGATTTATCATTTTTTCCACCTTTATTAATAAGTCATGGAGAGATTGCATCACGTATATCACAAAAGTTCGTTTCTAATAAACCAGCATCTGGATTAATCATGATTGAAGATTCTACTACTACTACTACTACTACTAACGATGGTAAATTAAATGAACAAGAATTTCCTATCAGTGAATTTGAACCACGTTTTCCAATCTTGATGATCTCAAATCATTCAGCACCTAAATTCTTGGACGGTTGGATCGATCAAGTTGAATTAAAGCAAGGTAATGAATTTAAGGATATTTTACAATGGATGGACGAATTAGGCATGTAAAATGATAATAATAATAATAAAAAAACCCCAACCCCCCACCAAAATTTATTTATTATCCTATCTTTACGATACATTGATTACTAGTCTAAATATTTAATGGGGAGAGTGAGAGAGAGAGAAGGGGTTAGAGAGGAGAGAAAACTAGTAGTATACATAATTGTTAGAAAAAAGGCAGAAATTTCGGCGGATTTTTTTTATAGAAAATATTTCGAGGGTGATATAAAAAAAAAAAAAAAAAAAAAGTTGTGATTGTATATACACCATTTGTTATATTTTAATTTGAATGGTTGATATAATGACATTGGCTTAGATATATGGTGACTATTAAAATTTTCTTAAAATATATTACATATACACCCACACACACACACACAAAAAAAAAAAAAAACTTAATACCCAAAAAAATATATATATATATGTGTGTGTGTAGTATGAAGTAAGTATGCATAATTACAGAAATCTTTTTTTTTTGGGGGGGGGGGAGGGACTTTGAGTGTAAAAGTATATATGTATATATATATGTAAAGTATCCAATGATACGGTAAAGTGCTCACGTTTTCAGTTAAAAATAAAAAAAAAAATTGAGTCAAGTTTTTTTTTTTTTTTTTTTTTTTTTTTTTAATGCATGATACACCACTGATATGCAACTAGTCAAGAAATAAAGGTTCTACATAATTCTTTCGACATCGCAAAACCACATATGTAATAGATTTACAATGCAATCTTAATTGTGACCACCCAGAAAAAACCGAAATTAATGCTTTTATACAGTTGAAGAAAATTCCATATTTTTCGTCTTTCTCTCTTTACGTGTGTATAAAAAAAAAAAAAAAAATACTGAACCGATGAATTTATATAGATCTCTTTATATAAATATAGGATTTTATTTAAATATATAAAAAATATAACTTTTTTTTTTTTTTATATATACTTCGATCTAAAAAAAATATAATATTCCATCATTTTATTATTTATGTCAATTAGACTTTTTTTTTTTTTTTTGTTTACATAATAAAAGGGTTCGTTACTCACTTTTTTTTGTGTGTGTGTGTGTGTGTGTGTAAAGAGCACTTGATTCATTTTTCAAATCAACGATCGAAACTACATATTATGATTCACATTTTCTTATATGTATCACGCAAGAGCTCATTTCTGTATATGAAAGGGGAGGGGGTTGAACCAAAAAATTTCTTCTTGAAAAAATATAATTTTTTATTGATCATATTTTTTTTTTTTTTTTTTTCAGGGTCACGACAAGGAAAGTGATAGAACAATTTTTTTTTTTTTTTCAGATGCGTGGTGATTCAATCATAAAATGGCCTATCGTCTTCCAGCCACCCAAAACTATTACGGAGAGATCAAAATTTCTGCATATTATATCTATTACTTCACCCTTTTTTTTTTTTTTAAGTGAATTTTCGTTTGTCATTCTTATAATATATAACCCTTGATTTCCCTTGTTCCCGCGCGCGCGTGCGCTCGCGCTTGCTCTTTCTTTTACGATCAACTATTTCATTTGAACAAAGGAGAAACGTTCATGCAAGATCTTTAACAAAGAGAGAGAGAGAGAGAGAAAGAATGAGATCCGTTGTATATGAAAAAAAAAAAAGCTTGGATTTATAAAGTTGAGTAATGCATTATCTCTATTACGCTTTAAGACAACGTTTATCACGTTGTCTAAGGGGAAAATGATAAATTTCAATCAATATATTTGTTTTGATATTGAGTAACGTCAACTCTATTATTGATATCATGTTAAACAGCAGACTTTGAAACAAGTGGGGGAGAAAAAGATGTTATAATTTTTTTTTTTAAGCATTTTTTTTTTTACTGTATGTCTAAAATAAAAAAGGAATTCAAAATAACAAACAATCTCTGGTTTTCTAAGTGATAAATATCTTTGGACTAGTGAAAAATTGTACTAACCACAAATTACAAAATCGGTTTATTTAGTTCCCATCGATTCAAATTTATGTACTGATCTTTAAATATGTGCCTAGGCCTTTAGTTTATATATGCATATTAGTAAAGTACTATCATACTATTATTATTATTTTTTTTTTTTTTTTTTTTTTAGGTGGCATGTATATAGTATGTTATAGGTTCGATTTTTTATTAATATATATATGTGACTAATAAAATCCACTCCTTTTATAACATATTTATAAAAATATATAATCAGTGTGTCTAGTATACACTTAGTCTGCATTATTTTTCATAGCACATAGAAAGAGAGAGAGAGAGAGAGATCATGAGGGTTGATCTCGTTTATACCATATGTAAGTGTGTATATAGAAAGAAGACAGAAATTAAATGTGTTTTAAATATGATACGTCTTAATAGGAAATCCATAAAACAGATTGACCGCTTCAACATAAACCCCTACATTGGAAACTTTAATCAATTCTTAATTTGGACAAATGCGTGTTTGCATAATTTATCTCAGTAGTAGTAGTAGTAATTTTTGTTTATGAGACAGAAAATCATTTAAATAGCTCCCATATTTTTTCAATTTTCCTTTTTTTTTTTTTTTTTTTTTCTCTCTTTCATTTTACTTATTAAAAAAAAACCCTTTTTTTTTATTATTATTATATATATAAATTTTTACTTTCCTTTTTTATTATAACACGTATAAATTATAAATCAAGTATGGAATCTTTCATTGGATATATTAAGACGCCACAAGACGCACTTCTCATTTTTGAAGCATGTAGAAGAGGTACCTTAAACAGAGTACAAAGAAGATTAACATCCAAAGAACGTATGGAAATAAAATCAGGATCTGTATTTGCATGGGATGAAAGAGAAGCAGGTATGAGACGTTGGACAGATGGCCGTACCTGGTCACCCAGTCGAGTCTTGGGTAGTTTCCTGACCTATCGAGAGTTAGATACCAAACGTCGACCCAGAAGACCCTCAGTGATGTTACCTGGAGTCAAACAAGTCTCATTTTCTTATAAACACAATGGACTGATCAAACAAAGTTTTTCTATCTGCACGGCATCAAATCAAAAAATTCATCTAATATCATACTATGCTAAATCTGATGTCATGTCCGGTAGATTGCAAAGACCTACCAATGACCCAAACTTAAATACGATCGAGATTCCTAAAGGACTGTATCCTGAATTAAATCCACTTGATATTGGAGGAGGTCATTCGGCATCGATGCATTCAATCAGTGCACAAATGGGTCGACATCATTCATTTGAATCCACCACCACTACTAGTTCTCAAGCATCAAATACATCTTCTCCTCCACCTTTATCTTCATCTTCACCTCAGACGTCAGAAGATGATTATCAAGATAATAATTTACTGTCTCCTCTTTCCAGTTGGAGTCCACGACCTACCATTCATTTATTAACGGATTCTTTACCTATACAAGATATTCCTTGGGAAAGATTACCTTCTTCTGAAGATAAACGACAATTAAACGCTCTTCGGAATCAAGTTAGAATCTAACCGAGACATTATACTTGTAAAACAAAGACATAACAACAAAAAACCAAAAAAAAAAAAAACCAAAAAAAAGAGAGTCATCAAAAAAAAAAAAAAAAAAAAATTTTTTTGAACTCTTATAATTCCTAACCTTAAAAAAAAAAAAAAAGCATCTTCATATTTGTAGTATTTATTTGTATGTTCTTCTCTTATGCTGTTTAATTAATATAACCTTTTTTTTTTTCCCTTTTTTTATTTATTGCGATTACTATTTTACGCTTTATTGCCATCATGCATCTTTTTTTTTTTTCTTTTACACAAACCCCATATACATACTCACTATACGCTTAACAAACCTAATATATAATAAAAACTTATCTTAGAATAAGCTTTTTTTTTTTTTTTTTTTATTTGATCCAGATGAGATTGAAACCTTTTTTTTTTTTTTTGTCGTACACACATTTACAACACCCTTGGGGGGAAAAAAAAAAAAGGAGCAAAGAAATCTTGCGTTAACCAGGACTTTTTATGGGTCTTCGGGTATTTTAAAATGAACACTCGTTACTGCATCATCGGAAACCCATTGTTTATATTCTATTACGAATTTCCCTTTTATAGGATGCCTCTGTATGTCCCGAAAGCATAAAAAAAAAAAAAAAAAAAAAAAGTCAGGTTGACAGATTGTTATAGATCAAAAAAAAAAAAAAAACGTTTTTTTTTTTTTTTTGTTGAGTTCAATATAATGAGATCATTTTTTGGGGGAAAGAGAGAGTTTTAGGTTACTTTAGTTTTTTTAAAACATCAAGTCAGTTATATTTTAACAAGTGATTCTTTTGATTAGGAGAGAGAGTGAGAGAGAGAAGGAATATGTAATTATGTCGTAATTTTATTGAATGATAACATTTATTCAAGTTGTTGTGCATCAATTAACAGCAGCAGCAGCAGCAGCAGATACGACGATGCCTCTCATACGTTTTTAATTTTATCCTTTTTATGTTTTTTTTTTTATTTGCGCCATTCAGGAACTGATCATAATTTTTGAGCGCTAATAAAACTAACTCCCTCATTTTCTCTCTCTCACACACACACACACATTTTGTTTTTAGTGAATATCGAAATTTAATTCAATTATCAATACAAGTGGTATCTACACCATTTTTTTTTTAAAAAAAAAAATCTATAATATTCTATACATTCTAATAAGACGAAAAAATTTAAAAAGAATCTTATTATAATGTCGCCTCGAATAACAATTTCATCCAAGAAGAAAATAAAATATAAAAAGCCTGATCTAAATATAGTTCCATTCTTTTTTTTTTTTTTTTTTTTTTACATCTTGTGAAGTGATACTATATTATTGATTTTAAAATAAAGTTGACGATTATAAAGTTAGTTTGAACGTCAATGGTTACTTGTTTTTTTTTATATCTAGAGGACCCGGAATTACGATAGAAGCTTTTGGTGTCGTAAAACTTTAAAAAAATGATTCATATAGGCAAATGTTGTACAATAGATTTGTCAGCGCATTAAATATAGTATTATTATGACTTGTTGGATAAGATGTTTAGATACGGTATACATAGATTCCTATTTTTTTTATAACACTGTTAATGAATCATTGAAACCAAAAAGTCAATTTTTGTTTTTTTTTCATTTAGTGTTCAATTATCAAAAGTTGAATTGACATGTATAGTATCATACTTTTTTTTGTTGGCCTGAAGGTACTCAATAAGACCTTATAGTAGCTTATACGCTTTTACTTTGTAATGAGCTCTATGTATTTTCCTTGACGAAATATAACTATTATATAATTATTATTTATTCTTCTTGAATATAGCAACATATAGCTTCTTCTTTTTAGGAGGCTATAAAATACCGACCAATTAAGCTCTTTCTTCACTGTTGTTGGTGAGATGTTCTAAAGTTTTCTAAACGTTTTGAAGTAGATGACTATATTCGTTTTTTTTTCGTTATTCCGCGAGCTTAAACTATTCTATATGTATTTGTCCTACGTGTTACCATAAAAAAGGAACGTCAATCCCGGTTTTGTTTGGCGTATTAAAAAAAAGAAACTTTCTGTGGTACAATATCCCGATGAAATGGTAACTGAGCGTTATTATGGTATAAACAAATAATGTATACTTGCATCAATGCAAACCATTACATGTACAATATGAATTGTTTATTGGTCCCCTATCTTGAAAGTTTTTTTTTTTCTTTTTTTTTTTTAAAAAAAGGGTAATTAACGGATTAAAACAGATCAAAGAATCAAGCAATAATTATACACATATATATACAGAAAAACAAAAAAAAACTTGTTTATAACATGTCAAAGTTTACTGAAAAAGAAACTTGTTTACAGTTTTTCCTAATCTCGATAAACAGTAAAATGCTATTTGGTATTAAATCAAAAAAAAAAAAAGGGCAATAATGGTGTGGGAATTTACCATAAGTACTAACGTGATGATGAGGTATGTATGCATTGATTTCATTTATTCTTAATAAAAGCGTAACTAAAATTTTAAGGACAGATACAATCACTTAAGAGGAAGTATTTCCTTCTGGAAAATTAAGAAACAACGTTCTTTAGCACTTTCAAATCGATACACTATTTTTCATATTGAAAATGATGACTTACAACAAGATAACTAAAAAAAAAAGTTATATTATTGCGTCTGTTATTTATATACAATGACTAACCTATACTCAGATCAAAGTATGAAGTAAATTATAAAAATACAAAAGAGGGGGAGGAGGGGAATATCACAAAAAAAAAACAAGAGAGGATACTTTAGTATCGTAAACTCTTTTTTTTTTTTTTTTCAAGCTATAAAAAGCAAAAACTATCAAATGTGGCACTTTCATATCGTGATAGCGTTACTATTTTTTCGATCTACAAAATTGAACGGGAAGTACATTAGATAAATAAGGGATGACAACCAATCGATCGAAATCAACAGTTTTTTTTTTTTTATCAGTCTGTAGGACAAAAATAGCAATCCAAAAATATCAAATGTCATTTGTCAAATTTAGATGATTATAAATGATTTTAAATCAAATTTCAGTCTGTATATAATTAACGTAGTTCGATAGGTCTCATATTTATTAGGTATACGGAAATCCGGCTGGTGGATATTTTTATCGGCTGTAAAGGGAATAACTCGTTGATTCTAGGGATAATTTTTGGGTAAAAAAGGTATTATTATGAAATTGTGAACACATTGCTTTATACTCCTACCCAAGGGCAAATTTTTTTTTTTTTATACATCTCTATTTAATTACATGGGATTTTAAGCAAGTACAAATTATTTTTCTAAAAGTTTTTTGCAATCTTCTGAAAATGTACTAAAATAAAATTGATTCTATATTATTATTTGAAAGCACCTCAGTAGTTAAAATAAAAAAGTTGAATGAGAAACAAAAAAAAAAAAAAAAAAAAAAAAAAAACCTGTAGTGTAAGTATTAGAGTACACATTAGCTACTCGCTGTAAATATTAGGATGAGGAAGTGGGACTTTTACAAGTTCCAAATCCTTTCACGGTCTTTCATCCATTGCCTTTTAGAAGCGAATCTAAAATTTGATCCTGTATATTTATGTCAGATTTTTAGCGGTATACAAAGATATTGTATTATAAGTATTTATGTTATTTATACCTCTGGCTGGAGCCTTCTGCTTGCGTTATTTTACTTGTATTTACAAACACTGAAACAGATCTCAGGCTTCTCTCACTGAAGATTACCCTCATCATTATTAATGGGAGGAGGAGAGAGGGTAGAGGTGGAATTCATGCGGAATATCTTCTATACATCCAATACATGATGTTACAGAAAAGAGTTTTTTTTTTTTTTTTTTTTTTTTTTTTTTACTAATGAGATTTATTAGAAAGTAAACTAATTTGTAACAGAATTAATAGAGCATTGACAACATGCGTTACACACGTTTCCCTTTTTCTTGATACATTCTCTTGTCATCAAATAAAAAGATTTAAATTGATAACTAGCGGTCAAAGAAGAAGATTCATGTTTTACTGCCTTTAGGCATTTCAATATTAAAATTTAAATACTTGTTCTGTACGAGAGTCTCTCGTAGTTACATTGAGAAACTTAACATCATCTTCTTTATAATCCAAAGTATAAACAGCTATATATATATATATATATATATCACTCTTTAATAACTGAAGCAATCATGTATACTACGCAATTGAATTGCAGATAACAAATTAAATCAAGAGAGACTACTATAGCCCAGGCTTTTTTTTTTTTTTATGAGGAAGGGGGGAGAGGATGGAGAGTTCCCGGTAATAGGGAAATTCTACTGAGGGCGATAAATGTTTTTAAATGGCTTTCTTCTTCTTTTAAACACTTTTATATATATATATTATGACAAATAAACTTTTTTATTTTATTTAATTTGTGTTATTAAGATGCATTATTTTATGATATATATATATGCCTGTACATATGAAGGGATTTTAGATACGTGAGGAACTTTTTTTTTTTTGTCGTGTCTAAGAGATATAAAGCTTTGGGGAAAAAAAAAAGGAATTTAAAGCTTGGGACCAGCGTTGATGGTAGCAGGTGTACTTTCAGCCTTATAGGTTTGGAAGTTCTCGTTGAACATCTTGGCGACGTTACGAAGAGAGGAATCGAATTCAGCAGGAGTACCGTTCCAAGCGGTCTTGGGGTTCAAGAGTTCAGAGGGGACACCAGTGACGGTCTTGGGGATACTCAAGTTGAAGACTTCAAGTTGGTTGTAGTTGGCCTTAGCTAATTCACCGTTGTGAATAGCATCAAGGATAGCACGCGTGTACTTGAGAGGACAACGCTTCGAGGTAGCAGCAGAACCACCGATCCAACCGGTGTTAATCAACCAAGCATCTGCCTTGTGCTTAGACATCTTGTCAGCCAACATGGTAGCATAACGTTGAGGGTGAAGGACAAGGAAAGGAGCACCGAAACAGGCCGAGAAAGTAGCTTGAGGTTCAACAATGCCGTCTTCAGTACCGGGTACCTTCGTAGTGTAACCAGAGATGAAATGGTACATGGCTTGTTCAGGAGTCAACTTGGAGACAGGAGGTAAGACACCAAAGGCATCACAAGTCAACAAGATGATGTTCTTGGGGTGACCACCCATACAAGGAAGCTTAGCGTTAGGAATATGGTAGATAGGGTAAGCACAACGCGTGTTTTCAGTTAAGAAATCATCCGAGTAATCTACTTCACGGGTCTCTTCATCAAGAACTACGTTTTCAAGAATAGCACCGAATTTAATAGCGTTGAAAATATCAGGTTCCTTTTCACCGGATAAATCAATACATTTGGCGTAACAACCACCTTCAATGTTGAAGACACCTTCATCAGACCAACAGTGCTCATCGTCACCGATCAACATACGCTTAGGATCTGCAGAAAGGGTGGTCTTACCGGTACCGGAAAGACCAAAGAAAAGAGAAACATCACCGTCAGGACCTTCGTTAGCAGAAGAGTGAAGAGATAAGACACCAGCCTTAGGCATAAGGTAATGCATAACAGTAAAGATCTAAAATTCTATATTTAGTAATCCAATTTTTTTTTTTTTTTTCACACAAAATACTTACACCCTTCTTCATTTCACCAGCATATTCAGAACCGAGAATAACCATCTCGTTACGCTTGAAGTTAACAGAAACAGAGGTAGTGGAAGTCATACCGGTAGTATAACGGTTAGCAGGGAACTCACCCGCGTTAAAGATAGTGAAATCGGGAGTACCAAAGTTCTCAAGTTCTTCCTCTGTGGGACGAATCAACATGTTACGCATGAACAAGAGATGGTAAGCACGAGAAGCGACCACACGCACCTTGATACGGTACTTGGGATCCCAACCAGCATAACCGTCAAAGACGAAAAGACGAGGACGGGTGTTGAGGTAATCGATAGCACGTTCACGGTTAATTAAGAAAACCTTTTCACTAATGGGTGTGTTGACAGGACCCCACTAATCATAAAAAAAAAAAAATCATGTAAATATATATATATATATATATAAAATTCCTCATTGAAAAACTTACCCAGATATCTTTCTTAGAGGTTTCTTCTTCAACAATACGTTTGTCCTTGGGAGAACGACCGGTCTTCTTACCAGAGTAAGCACAAAGAGCACCAGCAGAAGAAATGACAGTACCTTGCTCATAAGTTAAAGCTTGTTCGTAAAGAACAGCAACAGAAGGGTTACGCATAATGGTGACCTATAGATTGAAATCAAGTCGAGTTAGTTAGTTAGTTTTTTTTTTTTTTTTATGCTATACTATTCATATATATATATTTTACCTTGTCATAGTCAATACCAGCAAATTCAAAAAGATCTTCTTCGAGCTTAGTGATGACAGAGTTGGCAGAGGCAGGTCTACCGCCAGTATAAGGAGATCCGGGTCTTGAGGCAACCATTGTTAACTTTAGAGTAATATATACTTGAAATAAAAGATATTAACAAAAAAAAAAAAAGAAGAAGATTTCGAATTCTCGTTCCCCTTTATATATAACTTCTTCGGAAGAGCCGGAGTTTTTGGCATGATTTTTTTCTCTTATAATTCAGTATTTCGTCCAATACCGGAAAACGTTTACGTTGTAAAGGAAAGAAGAAAAAGCAAATTATTGACTTATTTCGATGTCCGTAGCATGTGCAGTTAAACTTGAGGCGGGATATGACGGAACTGTTGAAGGTCCGAGTTGCTCCTAAAAATTAGGACACAAAGAGAAGACTGAGCACCATTTTTCTTTTGTCATATACATTATATATATATATATAAATAAATAGTTCAATTGAGCTTTTAGATAAGATAACTTGAGGTATAATAATACTCTGTGAATAGTAGGGGTTTTTTTTTTTTGATGCAAGTAAAAGATTCAATTTCAGTCATTGTTGAATTTATTATAAGAGATTCTCCCTCCCCCCCCCCCTTTTTTTCCCCACATTTTTTGTTTTAAGCCAATTAAACAATTGAGGGACAAGAATAGAAAAGCCGTGGGAATTATATTGAAAGTACGCTTCACTGTTTTTCCTGAACAATGGGTATGGGGCACGCAAGTTATTTATACTGTAGGACGGCACAGACTCTTTAAATTATATTATATATAATCTCTCTATTTAGAAATCTGATCATTTTTTTTTTAAAAAGGAATTACATAGGGGGGGGGGTCTAGATTGTTTATATAAAAAAAAAAAGTATGATTATTAGTTTTCAAAGAGCCATAAAGATGATGTTTTCAGGGGAGGAACGAGAACCCTTTTTTTTTTAGTAGTAGTTACCGTAACAAAAGGTAATATCATCCCTGACACCATAAAAAGTCGGGGGAGTTTTTTTTTTAAGCTTTCACATGAACTGGTTTTTTTTTTTTAAAAAAAAAATGGGTTTTATGTGTATAGCGTAACACTAAAATTTATAAACACCATCAAGCTATACTTTGGTAGTTATACGTCCTAATATTAAAAATATACCAAAGCGTATAAAATGCGTAAATTATATAATATATACAGCTTGACATACTAATCGGGATACTTTTTGTTAAAAAAATTTGAAGCGGCCTTTTTTTTTTTTTTTTAATGATGACTCTTTAGAGGATGACTAAACTATGAAATTATTCGTTGCATTTATTTTTTCAATTGATGAGAAGAGCAAAAAAGACTTTTGTAAAATTCAAATTCATATTACAAAATAAAAAAAAAAGTATTATATTTCACACACTCTCGTAAAAAAAAAAAAAAAAAAAAAAAAATAAGCTTCTTCTTCTCTGTATAGTACGGTTGTGAGAAAGATATAGCGTGTGCTCTTTTTTGTTTTCAAACAGTTATAATAAACAGCTTTATCTGGTATCACGGTTTTAAATAATCTAATTGTAAAAAAAGCTCAATCGCATAATTGAGCCGGAAAAGTCATCATATAAATCATGCAAAAAAAAAAAAATCTTTCCGAAATTTATAATACAAAAAAGAATTTTGGTAGTACCGTATTAAAAATTAGAAGTGAGTACACAATAAGGATTGTTTTAAAGATTTGCTTGAAATCTCTCTACTGTAATAACTCGAGGGATGAGAGTAGTTCTGATATCCTATTTGATATATTTTACATAATGACTTGTAAATAAAAAATATTTATTTGTAAGTCATTCTTTTAAAAGAAATAAGGTTACGTAACAAACCGACGTAATAACCCGAATCTACGCCAAATCGACGTAATCCAGCCATTTTTTTTTTCTTTTTTTTTTTTTTTTTTTTTTTTTTTTTCTTCCTATTTATCTTAAGAATGTCTCAAGTCAACGGTAAGACTCTAACGCTTGACGACTTTGTTCAGCTACAAGCGTTGCTTAGTTATGAGCAAGCTGAACGCGATCGACATATTCAGGATTGTCAAAGTAATAAAGAACCCGTATTTTATGTTCAGCCTACTACTACTCCATCTCAGCCTACGCGTCATGTACAGTTTCGTCGTGATATTAACCCACAAGCCAGTTTACAGTCCGGACTTGAAAGTGCGCGTTTAGCTGAAGCGTCCATGAAACTAAAGTGGTTAAAGGACCAATACAGACGTCAACGTGCTCTCGAAGTTCAGTTGTATCTAGAACATTATCGTCGACAAGCATTGATTCGTAGTGTATTAGAAGAAGCAGAAGAAATGTATTATCGACAATGTATTGCGGCTGCACTTGAAAAGGCCCGAATTCAATTATGTCTACAACAGTTTCTAGATACTAAGAGACTCAATCTTGAAGAACAACCAGAAGAAGAAATGTATAAAGTGCAACAAGAGGAGGATTTGGACGGGTATACAGAATATCATACTCAGCAATTGGAAAATTTATTGGAGTATATTTTTGATCAACGGAATCTTGAAGAGGTTGGAAATCAACATCTAGAAGTACTATCTGAAGAAGACCAGGCTAAGAATATTGCCCAAGTATGGAAATTTTTATCTGACCAGCAAGAGAGTGAGTATACTCCTCGTACTGAATACTTGTCTTCGGATGACGACGAAGAAGAAGAAGAAGATACAGATGTTGACATGGAGGAAGAAGAAGAAGAAGAATATACAGGTGATGAAGAAGAAGAAGAGGATATTGATTTTATTCCGTTATTGGTTGAGCAAATAAAGCTTCAACAACAGCAACTTCAACAGCAACAGCTTCAGCAACAGCAGCTTCAACAACTCCAACAACAGAAGCAACAGGAATTGTTGGATCAGCAAGTGCAACCACATCATGAGCAAGAGTCTCGTGAGCTTTATCAACAGGAGAAGAATCAAATTGAGGCCATACTCCAGAAAAGACAGCAAATTCAACAGTTGCAAGAACAGCTTTATCAAAAGCAAAATAATCCAATGCAGGAACAACAAGAACAACAGCAGCAAGAAGAAGGTAATTTGCAGCAGCAGCTTCATCATCATCAGCATGAATTGAGACAAAAGCAAGAAGAGCAAGAGAAAATCTACTACTCACCAGTAGTAGAGCAGATGCAAGAAGATGATCAAGAAGAAGAAAAGCAAGGTCAACAAGAACAAGAGCAGCATGAACAACAGGAAGAACACCCTGTTGAAAAGATGGATGAGCAACAAGAGCAAAAAAAGGTTGATCAGAAAACTTTGGAGGCTCAAAAAGAAGAAGAAGCGGGACAAAATCATGCATCAAAAGCACGTAAAAAGCATAAGAAAAAGAAGAATAAGAATAAAAAGAAGCATTCTAGGCGTAAATCCGCACATCAACAACAACAGCAACAACAACAACCTCAATCACCTACAAGAAGAAAAGATACAGATTTTCCTCCTGTTCAAGATCATATTGTACCATTACAGAAACTAATTCATAAATTAGCATCAGAACCTGTATTGATTGGAGAACAAAGAACTCAATATAGTGATGAACCTAAACCATCTGGTATTTGGGCCAAGAACATGACGACGACGACGACAACGACTAAAAACAATAAACCAAATACTAAATCACCTCCTTTAGCACCTCTTTCAACCACTACTACTGAAGTTGGTGGTGTTGATCATGAACAAACGAAAGCACCATTTTTACCTCAACATATCTTTACAGAGGCCGAACCTACCCCTACGATGGAAAATATGCCAAATACACCATTAGGAACCCAAGCAGAAGTAGAAGAAGAAGTACAACAAGGGTTAGAACATTTTGTGAATACGGTGGCTGCAGAGCAGAAAAATGAGGTTGTACCACCGGATCCAAGAAAGACAAAGACATTTGAAGAATTGGAAGCGGTGTCACATTTGTTATCAGATGCAGATAGTGATATTGTGAAGAGATGGAAAACGGTCTTAAAAGGAGGAAAAGATGGAAAGCAAAAGTTAGAATTTAAAAAGGAAAATGAAGGTACTTTATTGTTAACAGCGACTACACCATTTAATCGACAATTCTTGGGCTCTGAAGACGAATTGTTGAGGATGATGATAAGATTAGATGCGGTTGAAAGTTTTGCAGATCCATCTATTCGTGCTAAAAGAAAGAAATTGGTTAAAACGTGTGAATCCATGTTGGATGAATTGGATAAATACAAGCAATCGCAATGGGAGAAAGCAATGATGAAATAAAAAATAAATAAAAAGCAAATAAAAAACTCCGTTTTTTTTTTTTTTTTTTTTCTTTTTTTTTCTTATTATTTTTAAAAAAATGACCAGGTTATTAAAAAAGCTACCATATTCTATATCTCATTTTCTCGGTTATCGTAAGCCAAATTATACACCGAAAAAGATACCTCAATGGAGAATATACTTTTGGTCTTTTTTAGCTGCCTGGATTGGTATAGCTTTATTAGAAATTATATTTACATATTCTTTTACTTTCCAATCTCATCAAGCACCCATGATTATCGCTTCATTTGTAAGTCATAAAAAAAAAAAAAAAAAAAATTGGCAGAAATATAAACAAAAAATTACTTGATTTGGAAAATATAACAACAGGGCGCTAGTGCAGTATTAATTTATGGTGTAGTCGATTCACCATTAGCTCAACCTCGTAATGTCGTTTGTGGTCAACTGGTTGGGTCTATCGTAGGAGTCATTATAGCACAGTTGTTTCTTACTATTCCACCTAACTGGTGGACCTCCTCCTCCTCCTCAACCGGACAAAGAATTGTAGCAGAATGGATCGGTGGTGCTACAGCTATGGCACTTGCTTTAACCATCATGCAGATAACCAAAACAGTTCATCCACCGGGTGGAGCCACTGCATTGATAGCTGTGATCACACCAGATATTGTCAATATCTCATGGTTTTATATCGCCATCATTGTACTTTCTTCCGTTATGCAGGTCGTAATTGGATGCTTAGTTAATAACGTAGAACGTAGATATCCTCACTATTGGTGGACACCGCCTCATGCTGCAGCGCCTATCCAATTTGATCGTGCTATTCTATCTACACGGATGATGTCTAATAATACAGACGCTGATGAAGAAGTAGTTGAAAACAATTTATTAACAGCAACAGCAGCAGCAGAAGAAGAAGAAGAAGAAGGGACCTTATTTAAGGATGATAAGAAGGCGATCATAGTACCTGCTGCTACAGCTGCAGCAGTAGATCAATCATTATTTAAAACAAGTACTGCTTCATCTTCATCTTCTACTTTGGAAACAACTAGTGCAATAGAACATGCACTCTATATTCTACAGAAGCATGTAAATGATTCTCGAATTCCGTATCTTGTCATCTCTGATGGGCTCCCCCCCTTGACAACGACTTGGGATTTATCATTACTGGATGATACGGATAAAGCATGTTTGGAACGTTTATCACAAAAAATCAGTTCTTCTGTCTATAACATGGAGAAATATTAACTCCTTAAAATGTAATAAGTATTTACTGACTACTAAATATAAATAAAAAAAAAGATTAGTAGTTACTCAAAAAAATATCTATTACTCATACTTTTTAAAAATAGAAATGGTATTATTTTACCCTTTTTGTGTACAAGAAAATACAGCAACGTGTTTTCTTATGTTTTAGGGTTTGAATGAATTGTTCAATTCTTCTTGTCTTGTCAAAAAAAAATGTACGCAGAAAAAATAAAATCGATTCACCTGACATTGAAACCAAAAAAAAAAAGGGCTGACTGAAATAAGCTTTTATATAAATATTTTTTATGATAATGGCAAATGGGAAAAATCAAGTTAAACAATGACCAATCAATTACAGTTTTTGTAATATATAAAAAAAAAAAAAATTAATTTCACTGTTTCATTTTTTTTTTTTTTTTCTCTCTTTCTTTCTTTCTTTCGTTTATATATCTAAATCTTTTTTTTTTTTTTTTTCTGCTAAAACTGAATGACTCGGTTAGAAAGATTACCGTATCGCGTATCATATTTTTTAGGCTATCGTAAACCAAACTATACTATAAAGACCTTACCGTCCTGGAGAATCTATTTTTGGTCATTTCTGGCATCATGGATCGGTATTGCCCTACTTGAACTCATTTTTACTTATTCCGAATCATTTAAAGCTCATAAGACACCTATGATTGTGGCTTCATTTGTAAATATTTTAGTTCCTATTTCTTTTTTTTTTTTATTTATTTATTTTACCTGAATTCATCATTACTAATTTTTTTTTTATTGTTGTTGTTGTTGTTGTGGTTACTGTTGATTACTATAGGGTGCTACAGCTGTTTTAGTTTACGGTGTAATAGAATCACCGTTAGCCCAACCTAGAAATGTGATTGGCGGTCACGCCATTGGGTCTATCGTCGGTGTGATCATTGCACAACTCTTTCTTAATATCCAACACCACTGGGCGTCCGAAGCACAAAAGACAGCTGTCACTTGGGTAGCTGGGGCGACTGCAATGGCACTTGCTTTAAACTTGATGCAACTTACAAAGACAGTTCATCCACCGGCAGGAGCTTCTGCCTTAATTGCGGTTGTCACGCCTGATATTCTCGATCTAAGTTGGTTTTATATTGGCGTTGTTGTATTATCGGCTGTCATGCAGGTTGCCATTGCTTGTTTAATTAATAATGCGGAACGTAGATATCCTCAGTACTGGTGGACACCTCATAAACCGATACAGATTGATCCTGCTACAGTCAAAACAGTGATCCCTCAGTCGGATGAAAAAATTCCGGAAGATGTTGTATCGACTCATTTGACAGCAGCAGAAGAAGGAAGATTAGAAAATAGATCAGCTCCTCGTCGTACTACTAGTGAATCTTCTGTATCCACTTCTATTAGTGTTATTGATCACGCTCTTTTTACGTTGAGAAAAAATGCGACTCACTCTAATGTTCGGTATGCTTTAATATCACCTGGTCTGCCATTAATTATTACGCCTGGATTATTGAATGACAACGAAAAAGAAACCTTGGAATTCTTGCTACAAAAACTGAATACCAAAGAGCTTTAGAAAAAGTTTGTTTTTTTTTTTCTTTTTCTATAATAGTAGCATATTATACGCACATACATGACACTCATCATTCCTAGACACAGACATGGTAATATCTGTCTCACCTCGCTTACTAATAAAACTATAGATTTCATCCCTTTTTAATACTTTCACCCTCCCGCGTAGTAGTAGATATAGTTTATTGAATATACGTTTATACCATTTATTTTATTGTTTTATTCTATCTCAGCTCTGCGTAGCAACAAAAAATATAGATTGGTTGAGATCATAAATAATATTTTATATCCGGTACAATTCTTTTAAGCACTAAATGCTGAAAGGAAGCTAAATATCGACTTATTACTTTTTACAGTTTAGTTATTATATTGTTGCTGCATGTTAACATTTGAGACCAAAAAAAAAAAAAAAAAAAAAAAAAAAAATTCTTGGTAATCTGGTACCTGAATCTTTAAATGTATTTGTAACCTATAAGCCTAAAGGTACAAAAAAAAAAAAAAAAAAAAAAAGACGAGACGTTTTATTACTCATGTACTTAATTAAATTTCACGCTCTACCTGGTATAATTCCATGACGACGTTACTCTCAACAATTCCATTGCTCCGATAAATATTGCATTGGGCTAGAAATTACTATTTTGGAAGTTTTTAATAATATAGTTCAATACATGTCTTTAAAAACTAGGTAACATTATTTTCAGTCAGTCACTTTGAATAACTTTAAAAAAAAAAAAAATCAAGCGCAATAATACAGGTTCCTTCTAATACATGTTCGAATAAAGACATCTTATCTTTCACTGTATTAACAATTTAAATTTTTTAATAAAAGATGTTGGGTTTGAAACGTATTTAAAATTAGTGTGAGAATTACATTTTGTTCTTTTTTTTTTTTTCACCAAAAAGAAAGTAAAAAAAGCATTCAATGTTTTTCGTACAAAAGAGAATCAAGGAACGAGGTATTGTAGAATCTGTGTAATATAATATATTTTTCTGTAATATTAGATTGAGAATATATATATATATATAAAAATAAAAGTCGATCAAAAGGGTTACATTTTACCATTTTTGATTGCCCTTTGGGTACGCAGTAACAAACTTTAAAAAAAAAAAAAAAAAAAAAGGGCGCTTGGCGGAAATATTTTGTTACCCATTTACAGCAAAATTAAACTAAAACAGAAATAAACTAAATTTTACCGAATAAAAACAACATCCTTTTGCGGGAGAGTTCTTTCCCGTCAAGGACTATTTATCCTTTTTTCAAAGGAAATAAAAATAATCTTTTTTTTTTTTTTTTTTTTTTCAGTTCTTTTTTAATTGTTTTCTATAATTCTTTTTTTTTTTCTTTCTTTCTTTCTTTATTTAGTATGTCTTGTTCATATCGATTTATAAACTCTTCATTATCAGAAGTATCAAATAATAGGTACAAAAAGAAAAGTACCAAAAAAAAAAAATTCGACAATTTGACTTACATTAAACATATTTATAGAAATTACAACGTCATTTTAAGGCAACAACCGGAGCGAGCCAAAATAAGTGTGCGTAATGAAAGAGATAAAAGATCAATTGAGCCGCCACCCATATTACAAATGAAATGGATTAATTGTACTGAGGAAGAAGAAAAGTATGTTGAGATAATCTTTTTGTAAAAAAAAAAAAAATAATAATAATAATAATAATAACCGTGAATTAATTCAAATAGAAAATCACTTCAAAGTCCATTTTATTTCGTGGTAGTTAATATTGTAAGAGCAGATTCAACAAATGATATCTTATCGTCTCAAGAATATTTATCAGGTTCTACTGTGTCATCTTTACATAGGCTGAGAGATATGGATAATACAGGTACTATTATTATTTTTAAAACTCATCATTGAATATCTTGTTATTACCCTGGAATTTATTAAACATTTAAATATTTTTTTTTTTTTTAGATGGCGGATTTTTTGTATTTGGTGATTTAGCAGTAAAAAAAGAAGGCCGCTTTAAGTTACAGTTTAGTCTATTTGAGCTAATTGAGTAAGAAAAAGGAAGATATATCCATTACTAGACTTTTTGATATAATAGTAGTGTAACATTATTATATATATTTATAATTATTATTTATTCTTTAAATAGTGAAAATATCGAGAATCGTAAAACGGTTTATTCCAATGAATTTACAGTCTATACAGCCAAGTTATATCCAGGGCCAATTGAATCTACCTTCTTGTCACGTACATTTTCAGACCAAGGAGTTAAGATGAGAATCAGAAAAAATACTACTACAACAACAACAACAACAACAACAAACCTTACTGCTGATGATGAACCAAAAAGGTAAAAAGAAAAATGGATATAAAAAGTAAATTTAATATAAATTTTGGCTAATTTTACTATTTTATTCGGTTTAAAGTAGGACCAGCATACGAAAGCGGAAATGCGATGATATACCACCCTCATCTTCTAGTCATAAGACTATTATACCAAACGATATTGCATGTTACCCTGCTTATGCCTCTGAGAATGTTCATTTCGGTCGGTGGCAATCCACCATCATCCGACCACCAACTCATCATAAATCCAAAAAGCAGCCAAACGTATCATTATTGCCTTCACCTTCCACTTCCCCAAATTCACCTTATTTACCTCCTATTACATCTATACAGCAGCAGAAATGGATGATGATCGATGATGATAATGATCACATCATCTGTAACAGATTACCCCCGCTAAAAGAAATAGTAAATAATCATCAACATGGGCATTCATATTCACCTTTCCCTATAGATTGTTCATTTTTCAATAGTCATCATCATCATCATCATCATTAGAATAATTAAAAAGTCGTCCTTCTTTACTTCTTTTCTGAAGAAATGTTATTATTCTCCTTTTCAAAAATGTAGATTTTATGACGATTTGGTTTATTGTTGTGACACTACTATAATCTTATTTATTAATACATAAATTACCTCAGATCGCATCAGTAAAATTATTAATCGTCAACCTATACATGTGAAATAGCTTGTTTATGATAGAAGACGAGAAGTTTCTTTTTTTTTTTTAAAAATAAAAAAACGCCTTTTAATTTAAATTTTTGGTTCTTTATTATCGATCGACTTGTTGTGAAAGTAAAGAGGTATTATTTTACCCGTATAATTTATTCATGCAGGCTTTTTTTTTTTTACCACATGTATATCCGAAAAATTAAAGTAAAATGGTAAAAATAAATAAATGGCTAATAATAATAAATAATAATAATAATAATAAAAAGGAGAATAAAGATAAACGATTAATGAAAATAAACAGAAACATAAAATGAGAAATAATAGATCGAAAAAATAAAGTTGCCACTTGATATAATCTTTTGTATAACCAGAAGAATAATAGAGAGATATTTAGAGTACCAAAGAGTAATAACAACAAGCAATTCAAATATATAATACTGAGAAACGATTTGAATTACTTTCTTGTTGAAAATAAACACTTTTTTGTACCAACCAGCCAATGAACATCATCGCAGCACGTGAATATCACGTGTTTTTCAACGCCCGATCAAAATGGTTGGAAAAAGATGGAGTAATGTATATAAATATATGAAGCGCGGTTGGTTAAGGCTAATGATAAGAACTTTATTGTGTATGATGTATTAATTCATAAATAAAGGTGTCTATAATCGCTTATAGACTATGCAGTAGTGTTGTTCCCTTTAAGTGGGTATAATAAACAGTAGCATATGGATCTGGTGGTAATGGGATAAAAAAATATAAAATAAAAAGTGAGTTGTGGATAAAATTAAAGAATAATAAAAAGTGTTGAGTTAAAAAGTAAAAAAGAAGACGCAGAAGTTAGATTCGGAGCCTTTGGTTTTGAAATTCCTAGTTACAAGGTAGATCATTTAAATGTTATTGGGTGCTTGGAATAAGGTTGGTAGTACGATTTGTATTGTCAGTTGTAGAAGCAGTAAATAGATTAAGCTTTTGGTAAGAGTTGAGATAATTAATGTTGCAGGTGATTGAGTTTGATTTGAAGTTGTGACTTTATAATAAGAGTATTTTTTTTTTTTTTTTTTTCCTATTTTTTTTTTTTTTTTTTTTTTTTTTTTTTTTTTTTTTTTTTTTTTTTTTTTTTTTTTTTTTTTTTTTTATATATATGTTTTTTTTTTTTTTACTCTGTAAGCCATTTATAAAATAGTTCACCGGGGTCAGGTTCTATTTCGAAAACTTGTTGTGGTTGATAGCAGATCTGATCGAGAAGTAAGAGAATGTTTAGAAGATCAGACCAAATGGGATTCCATTTTTGTAATAATTGTTTTTTAATTGTAGTTGTTTTTGGTTTTGATGTAGGAAGTTGTTGTAGTATTCTGTCAAATGGGTGAATACTATTGTAGTGTGATCTTTGTATATTTTCCCAATATTCCGATGGAATGGCTTCACAAGTAAGAATATGGTTTCTAGATGTTTCGCCTCCACAATGACATGTGTTTTTTCTACCAGGTAACCAGTTCATTCGCCACCTCAGGACTCGTCTTCGTTCCTTTCTTGTCATAGGGATAATAAAAATTGGGTCTAATTGTAAGGTATGAAGACATGATTTAATCATCACTTCATTTGAAGAGATGAGAAGATCATGTCTATAATTGTTAATAATATTTGATAATGTAGAATAATTTAGATTAAAATAGGTTTGGTTTTGGCTATTGGTAGAGTTTGTAACCTGTGGATGAATTATGTATTGTTGATAGATTGGATTCTTATTTTGAAGTAATGTGATTCGATGATATCTATCTATATTTTGATGTAGTTTGTATACTAGAGAATCAGTTGGTAATGTTTGCAGTCGCAGAAGGTATCTGGTGTTTAGTGTATATGATCGAGTTTCCATCCATGGCGTATTTGTCATTACTGAAAAAGACTTCATTGATGCTGTTCGATGTCCACCTACAATCATACGTAAACAATCTGCTTGTATTCTTTCTAATCTGGTAAAATTTTGTTTATTGAATTTCATGATTGCTAATCCATATTCTATTTTAGGTCGAATAAATGATTTATACAATTTGATACTGAGTGGTGTTGAAAATGCATTGGATCTTGCACCTATATAGCTTAGAAGTTGCATTTTTTTTGTTGTTTTTTCATGGGTGACTTCCAAGAATTGTTGTTCACATATTCCTTTATTGTTGAAAGGCAATCCAAGATAGGTAATTATTTTTTGTTCTGGTATGATTTCATTGTATATTTTAAAAATAGTTGGTGTTGGATCTTTTATAACTTGGCATTTTGATGGTGACCATCTATATCCAAGTTGTAAAGAGTGTGACTCCATTGTTTTTAAAATTCCATGTATTTCTTGTTCAGTACCAATTGATGCTACATCATCTGCGAAAAGAAGTGTATTTACAAAAGGATAACTATCTGTATTATGTATGTTAATAAAATTTATGTTTGAATTGGTATACCCTCGGATGTTTTCTATTAAAGAGTTGATAAAGATGGAGTATAAATGTGGAGATAATACGGATCCTTGGAGGACACCAGTTTTTGGGTTGAAGAAGTTTGATTGCCTATTATTATTAATAATCTGTATATGTACTTCATTGAATAGATTTTGTAATATAAGTAATAATTTGTTTGGTATATTTTGATTTCGCAATGAATTCCATATAACCTCACGATCACATTCATCATATGCTTTTCTAATATCCATTGCTAAAATCACAGGATTTTCTTTGTTGTGTAGCTTTCGATACTGTTGGATCAATGTATCTAGGCACAATGCTTGGTCTATAGCACAAAGTTGAGGCTTGAATCCACCTTGGGCAATGTCTATTTTTGTATGTTCATATAAATGATGCTGTATATTATATTCAAACATTTTTCTGAAAATTGATGTTAAGCTGATAGGTCTATAGTTTGCTGGTTGATTGGGATCGCCTTTTTTAAATATAGGAACCACCTGTGCTGTACGCCAAAGATAAGGGGTGTAGCTTGCATACCAACATAATTTAAAGAATTTTTTTAACAGAGGAGTAATAATCGTTGCAACTGGTTTGATATATTCCGCAATTATATGATCACTGCCAGGACTTTTGTTAGTAGGTAGTCTTTTCAGACCACTTTTCACTGAGTCTTCAGTAATTGGGCATATGTGAAGCGGATTATCTATAGTAGTGGTTGTATCTTCTATTGGGGTAGATATTTGAGTATTAGGATTTGTTATATTTCTACCAGAATAAATATCTTGGAAGAATTCAGAGAGAATGTCAACAGCTTTTTGTGGGCCTTCAGTGCATGCAAAAAATTTGGAACTTGATTGTCGTGTTTTTGAACCTATTATTCTTTTAATTATTGGTTGGCAATCTGGATCTTGTTGTAGACGTTCACAAAATAAAAGATAATGCTGTCGTCGTGCTATTTTAACTGCTGATTTCAATTTTCTTCTTGCTTCGATGTATTGGTTCCACCATCCAAGTTTATTAAAACCATATGCTTTGAACCATTTGGTATAATAGTATTGCCTGGTGTTTGCAAGGTGTTGTAGATCTTTTGACCAGAACCATTTCCAATTTTTTCTTTTGAATTCTTTTTGTCCTAGTACCTGATCTAAAGTTTTATAAATAATATCATCATAAATTATACCTGATAGATATTCAATTGATGTTTGAGTTTCTTTGTTTTTGAATGGATTATCATCATGCTTAACAAAATCAAGTAAGGTATCTATTTTTTCTATAATATGTGATTTTTCTATATTGGATATAAATGTATTTTGATATAGTTTAAAATTATCCTTTTCCTTTAACTTGGATATTGACCATTTTTTCCTTTGAAATATGATTTGTTCATTTGTGTCTGATGTAATAAAGTTAAAGTCGAAATTGAGTACTATCATTTTGTGATCGCTAAAAGATAAGTCTGTTCTAATTTGCATTGTTGCGTTTAATGGTTCAAATGTTGATATCATATAATCTATAATACTTGATTGTTGTTTTCCATCTTGAGTTGTACGCATGAATGTTGGTGTTCCTTTTTTTCCAAGTGTACGGTTTAGGTTATATAAGTTGTTTTCTTTAATATATTTAATAAATTTGTATCCGCGGGTATTCCATCTACCATCACCCATTATATTTTGACCTAATCTTGCATTGAAATCACCACATAGAATGGTATTAGGTGTTAATGTAATTGAATTTAATATGTTGTACGCCTCTATATCGGAAATGAATTTGTAGGCGGAAGATATAAGCAGTGTATGATTAGATTATTAATGTGGCATGTAAGAATATGTTTGGAATTATTAGTGTTAGTTATATATATATTTTCGTTTTTATATTTTGGGTTAATTAAGAGTGAAATTCCCATTTCACACCTGTGTGAGTTTGGTAATGGTACACCATGAACATCAAAACTTTTCCAGTGAGAAGAAATTTCTTTTGTTGGTGATAGCCATGTTTCGGTAATAAATAATAGGTCGATGTTGTTACAGTTAAATAAAATATCATCGATGGAGATGTTTGTTAATCCACCGGCATTAATACAAGCAATAGTGATATTACTCATAATGATGATGATATTTTGTTTTCTTCGATTTTATTTTGTTCCTCCTTCTTCTTCCAGATATCATCATCCATGAATGGAATCTTCTCTTTTTCCAAGTTAGAGGTTGTTGTTTGATTTTGATTTGTTTGTATTTTTGTTTAATTTTGATATTTGTGATGTTATTTTTGAGTTTTTGTAATTTCAGTTACATGTATTTTTTGTTTGTTTATATTTTGTTGCATTTGGTGTATAGTATCAGTAGTTTTGGATGTTATAGTTGATAGTAATTGTGCTGATGAAGGAATCATGTTGGTCCTTTGTAATTAATTGTTGGGTATAGAAGAAATTTGCAACTGATTTTTTTGTGTAATCTGATCTAATAAATGGTAAGGCTCTCATTAATCTTTGATTGTATTTTTCTTCAGCTAATTTTGTTTTTTCTTCTATAGAGAGGCTTTGTAGTTCTGGATTGGTAATAATATTTGGATTAATAGGATCGTAATTATCAATATATTTAATACCAGCGTCTTGCATGTTTTTAATGAGTTCCTGTTTATATAGTTTATGTACTAGTAGAGCAATTACATTGCCAGATGGATAATGAATATCAAGTACTCGACCGTTTTGGATACCTAATATTTTCAAATTTTTTCTTTGTGCCTTACGGCTTATTCTAGCCCTACAAGGAAAATATATGTATTCATACCCTTTCTGCTCATCATTTGGTACGAAGTATGCTCTTGAGGCAATGTTGATTTTTTTGATTGTGTTTTCAACCTTCTTATTTTGTTTAGCTATATCTGCATAAGTGAAGGCTGTTTTGTTGTTGTTTGGTGTTTTTGATTTTTTTGTATTTTGATTTTTCTTGATGTTTTTGTTGTTTTTATTATTGTTGTTGTTGTTATTGATAGTGTTGTTGTTACTGTTGTTACTGTTGCTGTTGTTATTTTTATTGATATTGCTGTTTATTTTTTTATTGCTGTTATTGTTGCTGTTGGTGTTGTTATTATTATTATTATTGTTGTTGTTGTTTGAGGATGGTGCAATTGCCCATTTTGATGCTTGTGATCCTGAGTTGAACACAGGTGTTGACATCGATTTTTTTGGTATAATGTTAAAAATTTTTTGTGATTGGTTTGTTTCATCACTCATTTCAACATCATTTTCATATTCCTCTTCAAATATCTGGTCGTTGTTATTAATATAATCCTCTTCTATTTCCAAATTGTTCAATTGAATAACTTTTTTCAATTTTACTATTGTTCTTTCCAAGGATAAGATAAGATTTTTGTTAGTGTTTGATTCTTCTTGAAGACGTTTAACTTGATCTTGTATTAAGTTTCTCCAATTTTTGTCTTCATCTTCATTGTTGTTATTGTTGTTGATGATGTTGTTGTTATTATTTGTTGATGGAGTGCTGGCTGGTTTAATAACATTCTCAATTTCAGCGATTTGTTTTTTTACTGTTGGTTTTTTTTGTAATTTTTTGGAATTTGATGCAGAGGGAATTTCAGGAACATAGGGGTGAGAATGATCTAAGTTTTTAAATTCCCTTTCAAAGAATGAGATAAAAGGTTTGTATTGACATTTACTACATTCAATGACTGGCTTGGCTGATTTTTGGTTGGTGCTGTTACCAATATATTCGAATACATTGGTTTCGTTACATTTAGTGCATTGGATTTCACTTTTGTAAAAATTGAGCTTGCTGATTAGAACCTTCTGCTCTACTGTTTGGGTGCTTAAATCAGATTTTTCTTTGGGCATTTTTTGTTTTTTTTTTGTTTTTATATTTTGAGTAAGGGTTACTATACTATGGTGTGTGTTTTTTTTTTTTTAATAAGGGACGTGCGGAATTTCCCCCCTTCTTTTTAGAATTTAATTAAAAAGGTAACGGAATGAATTCCAAAAAGAGGTTAAGAATGTAAGGTAAGTTTCTCTATATTCAAACAAAAAGATGTTCTATATAGATGACTTAAGTGAATTAATTAGTTTGTAGTATTGTCTTGAACAGCTCGTTATGAGAGTTAAAGATAATACAACTAAATTTAAAATAAATTTAGTGAAAGTAAAAAGTTGTTTTGTTGAAAGTTTTGTATGTATTAACTTGAAATATAAAAAAAAAATTATTTTAAAAATCAAAACTAAATGAGATAGGTGTAGAGGGAAGAAAGCATGCGCGGTTGGTTAAGGCTAATGGTAAAACTTTATTATGTATGATGCTAATTTTAAAAACTATTCATAAATAAAGGTGTCTATAATCTCTTATAGACTATGCAGTGATGTTGGTCCCTTTAAGTGGGTAAAATAAACTAGTAGCATATGGATCTGGCAGTAAGAGTGATGTTAAAAAAATCTTGTGAAAAAAAAAGGGTTGTAAGGGTTTAAAATTATATAAATAATAAAAAAATGTGGTTGGTTAAAAATTTGAAATAAAAGATATGACACTAATGTTAATCTCAGCTGTCATCCATCATGGTATCTTCTTTTTCAAATGTATGTGGTTGTTGCTGCTGTTCAGTTTTAGTAGAGTAGTAGTATTGTTTTGGTTGACCAGTTTTTATTGTTGCTGGTATTGTTGTAGTGAAATTAATTGTATTTAAAAAGTATCGAGTTGATCTTTTGTAATTAATTGTTGTGAAAAGAAAAAGTTTGCAACGGATTTTTTTGTATAATCATTTCTGATAAAAGGTAAAGCTCTTATTAATCGTTGGTTTATTTTCTTTTGCTAATTTGATTTTTTCTTCTTCAGAAAGGTGTTGTAATTCAGGATTGTATGATGTTTGATTTGGTGGGATCATAATTGTTGATGTGTTTGATACCTGCACCTTGTAATATTTTTTGGATTTCTTGAGTGTATGATTTATGAACTAGTAATGCGACTACATTTCCAGAGGGGTAATGAATATCCAGGATTCTTCCATTTTGGGCACCTAGTATTTTTAAATTTTTTCTTTGTGCTTTACGGCTGATTCTAGCTTTGCAAGGAAAATAAACATATTCATACCCTTTGTGTTCTTCAATTGGTACAGTGTAAGCTCTGGATGCGATTTTTATTTTTTTGAGTGTATTTTCAACCTTTTTTTCTTGCTTGGTGATATCTGCATATGTAAAGGCTGGTTTACGATTCAATGTTTTTGATTTTTTTGTTTTGTTATTGTTATTATTGTTGTTGCTGTTGTTTTTGTTTTTGTTGTTGTTGTTGTTGTTGTTGTTTTTGATGATGTTGTTGTTGTTGCTGGTATTGGTGTTGTTGTTGCTAATATTGTTGTTGTTGTTGTTGCTAATATTGTTGTTGTTGTTGTTGTTGCTGATGTTATTGTTGTTGTTATTGTTGTTGTTGTTGTTGTTTTGTTGTTGTTGTTGTTGTTGTTGTTGTTGTTGTTGTTTTTGCTGTTTTCTGTTTCTGGTACTGTAGCCCATTTCGATGCTCTTGTACCTGAGGTGAATACAGGTGGTGTTGAAAATGATTTTTTGATGATTAGTTGTGGTTTTTCTTGTCTTTCAATGATATCACTCATTTCCACGTCATTTTCATTTCCTTGGTTAAATTCTTCATCATAGTAATTTTCATATTCATGTTGAAGATTGTTTAATTGAATCACCTTTTTCAATTTAACAATTGTTCTTTCCATTGCAGCTTGTTGTTTGGCTTGTTTTTCAGTTGTATCTTGTAATGATTTTAATTTTTCCATCACATTGTTGAATTCTTGTTTTAATAATGATTTGCAACATTCTTGTAAGTTACTAAGGTCTATGTTGTTATTATTATTATTTGTATTTTCATTTGTTGTTGTAGCTGTAGTTGAGGTTGTTGTTTTTTTGATAATTGTTGGTTTAATAACTTTTTCAACTTCGTTTGTTTTATTTTTAACAACTGCTTTAGCTGTTTTTTTAATTGTTTTTTTTGCGTTTGGTGCATCATTTATTTCAGGAACATAAGGGTGCGTATGATCCAAATTTTTGAATTCTCTTTCGAAAAATGAAATATGTGGTTTATGCTTACATATGCTGCATTCAAACGTTGGTTTAATTGGTTTTTGTGATGAGTTTCCAATGTGTCTAAATACATTAGGCTGGTTGCATTTTGTGCATTGTATTTCAGTGCTGTAAAAGTTAAGTTTACTGATCAAGAGTTTACATTCTACTGGGATGAGTGTACTTGAATCAGATTTTTCTTTTGGCATGTTGATTTATATATTTTTTGTTTGTGTTGATGTGTTTTTTTTTTTTTTAATTAAGGCGGTACGGAGATTTCCCCTTTTTTTTTTTCCAGGAATTTAATTAAAGTAACGGGATAAATTCAAAGAATGAGGATGTAAAAAAATAATTTTATCTAAAATCAAACAATGTTCAATATATAGATAAAATACAGTGAAATATTTGTTTGTAGTATTGACTTGAACAGCTCGTTAAGAGTATGTTAAAGACAATACAACTAAATTTAAATAATAAATTTAGTGAAAGTAAAAAGTTTTTTTTGTAGTAGAGAGTTTTGTATTAACTTGAATAAAATAAAAAAAAAAAAAAAGTTGTAAAAAAATCAAAACTAAATGAGATAGGTATGCGCGGTTGGTTAAGTGGTATAATCTCCGCCTGCCACGCGGAGGGCCGGGGTTCGATTCCCCGACCGCGCATAATTTTTATTTTTTTTCAAACTTTTCTCTTGTCACTATTCTTTTAGTCAAAATTGTATCTCAATTTTGTACTACTTTATTTTCATATATAAATTATATTCTATCAACATTAATAAAAGATCACTCTTTAACTAACATATAATTTATATATATCTTTTATCAAATAAAATAATAAACTCCTATAAAACTTAATCAGACGCTGACAATTGGTAGCACTCCCGTTAAAACTAACGAGGAGTATAATATAATACATAGAGAGAAGAACAATTTATGCCTTCTGATCAATATTTGAATCGCTTTGAAATAGAAGAACGGATACAAGAAAAGTTACCATTAAATTTACAAGACAAATATAAGAAAATACGAGCTACCTCAAGAGCTGAAATAAACGATACTGAAAGATTGAAACAGACTTCAAAACGAATAGAACATTGGGAACAGATTAGTGATAAATTTTTAAATAATACACTTAAACAATTATTAGAGAATACTGATATTAACGATACTGATACATTATCACAATACATAAACGAAAACGAAATAACAGACAACATCGCAGCGAGCAACGCAAATAACATGGTGGATAAAAATAATAATATTGGGCAAGAAATAGCCAACGCTATAAGTACTACTCTTAGTGCTTTCATGGAACAGCAGAAAAACATATATCAAAATAATAACAATGACTTTCTTCCTAAACCTAAATTATATAAAGGTGAACGTGATCCTCAAACTATTGATTTGTGGATAAAATCTATTGAAGATTATAGTGATTTAAAAGGTTATGACAACAAGAAAACATATATTCTTGGAAAAACACTTTTAGATACTGATGCAAAAACATGGTTATATATCGTGGAACAAGACAACATGGCTCCTTTAGATGATTGGAGTAAAATGAAACGTTTACTAATTCAAACATTTAAGCCAGCAAACTCTTCAATTATCTTGCGTGACAAGCTACACCAATTGAAACAGAAATCTAGTATTTCTGAATATATTCGTGAATTTGTACAACTAAAGATTAGTATCACAAATCTTAGCAACGAGGAAGCGGTTTCACAATTTGTTCGCGGTCTTAAAGATTCTGATTTGAGACTAAAAATACATCGTTTGTATCGAGGAGAAAATTGCCCTCCTTTGAATGAAGCTATAAACGAAGCATACTTACATGAATCATCAGCGCAAGCAATTGTCTACCATCCAAGCGATAAACTGGAAAAAAGTGAAGCCGTAGTAGACGATCCTATGGATTTATCAGCAGCATTACACAAAATTTTAGCTATTGTTTCACCAGGGGATAATAAACAAAATAGATACAATAACCAATTTAGACCTCGCGGTAATAGTGGTGGAAACTACAGAGGCAGAGGAAATTATCGTGGACGAGGCGGAACAAGAAGTAGACAATGCTTTGCTTGCAAAGGCTATGGTCATGTTCAAGCACAATGTCCAAATTATAAAAAACAACAAAAAATTTATTATTTAGATGACGAAGAGTATTATGATAATAATGATAATAGTTATAATGACGAACATTCAAACAATAATTATACAAATAATAAAAATGAACAATCTTCTTATGACCATTATTCTGATATCTCTTCATCTTTATTATATAGTGTTTTGCCTTCATCATCTTCTTATATAAAGCCCCTCACAATTACTAAAGATATTTTACAAGACGACATCGACTTCATTTTAAATGCTGCTATGGTACAATACAAATTACCTCTTTACAATATCAATATAAATAGAAATAAGTACAAATACTCCGTATTAATCGACTCTGGAGCTTCTGCGAATTACATAAATTCAAGATTATTAGACAATATTACGAACGTCACCAATATTCAAAAACAATCCGTAGAAACCGCAAATGGGCAAAGAAGTGAAATTACGGCAAAGGCACGATTTCAAATACAAATGAACGAATATCAAGACGAAATAGAAGCGTATGTATTTGACACAAAGTTTGATATAATTTTAGGTAGGTCATGGTTAGCCCAGGTACAACCTATACCTGATTGGTTTACAGGTGAATGGAAAATACCACTTAAACGACATTCCGACAAATGTACTACGATACAACCGATTAAGATAAATCAAGTCAACAAAATATCAGAAATAATACAAAACGATGTATCGAATCAACATCAAGACGAAGTGAATAATTTAGATTTCATGATGACTGCAAAACAGTTGGACAATTTAATTAAGAAAAAGAAAATTGAAGAATGTTATTTCATAGATATAAAACAAATAATAGATACTAATAACTTAAATAATATAAATCAAAATACAGACACTGGATTAGCGATAAGTTTAACGGAAAACGAAAGAATGAATCGACAATGGTGTGCAGAATTTACAAAACAGTATCCTAGTGTTTTCAAAGAAGATTTAGAGCAACTACCTCCCATTCGTAGTACTACGCAAGATATGATTATATTCAAACCAGATCATATTCCTATGTCTATTGCGCCTTATAAAATGAGTCCCATCGAGTTAAAAGAATTAAGACGTCAATTAGATATTTTATTAAAACAAGGATTGATTGAACCAACAGCTTCTCCATATGGATCTCCCGTTTTATTTGTAAAACAAAAACAAGGCGAATCTTTTAAATTACGAATGGTATGTGACTATAGGTCTGTTAACAAAGCTACAATCTCCCAAGGTATACCAGTACCTCGCATAGATGAATGCTTAGAACAATTACATGGTGCAAATTTTTATAGTTCTTTAGATTTAAAAAGTGGATTTCATCAACAAAGATTGACCGACGCCGATTCCGAGAAAACAACAATCAATACTCGATATGGACAATTTAAGTGGAAAGTAATCCCATTTGGTCTGAAAAATAGTGGAAGACAATTTATGAATATGGTTAATCACGAATTACGCGATCTTATTGATAAGATTTGTATTGTATATATAGATGATATTCTAATATTCACAAAAGGAAATGATGTAAATCTACATAAAGAGCACGTAAAAATGGTTTTAGAAAAATTAGAAAAAGCAAATTTAATAGTTAACAAAGACAAATGTAAATTCAATCAAAGTATATTAACATTTCTAGGATACGACCTTATTGCTGGGCAGGGTTTTCTTCCTTCTAAAAAGAAAGTACTAGCTATAACCGAATGGCCTAGACCCACCAATGTTCAAGAAGTTAGAAAATTCATAGGGCTGTGCCAATATTACAAACAATTTATTCCAGAATTTTCAAGTATAGCCGCTCCGATTACGGATTTAACGAAAGGTACTGGGCATAAAAAGCGTGACATTGAATGGTCTCAAGAATGTGAAAATGCACTAGCGAAGTTAAAACAGCTTATTACTACTGCTCCTGTACTATTAATGCCTGATATGACTAAAGCTTTTAGAATTGAATGCGATGCATCAGACACCGGCATCGGTGCAGTGTTACTACAAGAAGATCAAGAAAACAAAGGAGTATGGAAACCAGTAGCTTATGAATCCCGCAAGCTTAGTAAAGAAGAAAGAAATTATCCCGCTCAAGAAAGAGAATTGCTAAGTATTTTAAATGCATTACGCATATGGCGGTGTTTTGTTGATGGAAACGAATACGAAGTATACACTGATCATCTCCCATTAAAATATTACAATGATACTTCTAAAATATCCCCTAGATTAGTTAGATGGATGTCTGAGCTTAGCTTATACAGTCCAAAAATTATTTATAAAAAAGGTACTGACAATATTATTCCTGATCTTCTTAGTAGACGTGATGGTCCAAAATGTAATCCTGCTGAATTATCTATCGAACCAAAATATTTATGTGAAATATATCAATCTGCTATTGAACTACTGTCTATTGAAAACGAAAAAGAATTATCCGATCCTACAAAAGATTGGCCGCTATTGTATTTTAAACAAAAAGAAGAATGGCCAAAACAATGGGTAAATAAACTCAAAGCAAAGCAGGATGAATTTATAGTAAAAGACGGACATATATGGAAAAAGTTAAATAAAAATGACAACACATTGACGAAATTTATTCCTTTTAAAAGACGTGCTGATTTAGTCGAAGACTTTCATCGTGGCTTTGGTCATCAAGGCACAACAACAGTTGAACATTTAATGAAAAGTAGATTTTGGTGGCCTAAGATGACTCAAGATATTAAAAATTGGTTAATTCGATGCCCTGAATGTCAGTTACACGCCAGAAAAGAAAAGAACGTACATCATGCCCCAATGAAACCTTTAGAAATTCCTCCTCCCTTTGCCAGATGGCATATCGATTTTATTGGAATTCTTCCTACTACTGAAGCTGAAAATAAATGGATTATAATGGCTGTTGATTACAATACAAACTGGCCGATAGCAAGAGCATTAAAAGAAGCAACGGCTACTGAAATTGTAAAATTTATTTACGAAGAAATTGTAATGCGTTTTGGCTGTCCTGTTGAACTTGTTTCGGATAGAGGTGCGAACTTTATGTCGAAAATTTTAAACCAATACATGAAAAAGATAAAGTCAAAACATATTTTTACAAGTGCGTTTCACCCACGCACGAATTCAAAATGCGAACGTCTTAATCAAACATTCAAGCATATGATCACTAAATATGTAAAAGGCGACACTCATAGCTGGGATGAATTCATTGACACTGCTCTTTTTGCCTGCCGTATAAGAAAACATCATACAACCGGTTTAAGTCCATTCTTCTTAGTATATGGTGTAGATCCGATTATTCCAGGTGATTTACTTCGGCCATTTTTAGATCCGCATACCGAGGAAGATCCTGAGCTAATTGCTGAAGATGCTCTTACACATCTAAGATATTTACGTGAGCAGAGATATCTCGCTCAAGATCGAATGAAAGTGCAGTCTCAAAAAGATAAAGAACGATGGGATGCTGCAATGAAAACAAAAGAAACTCAAACTTTCAACATCAATGACTACGTATTACTAAGACATGAAAGCAAGAAAGGCCTAGAATTCAATTGGATGGGTCCTTATCAAGTACTCAAAAGAAATCTAGACTATAATACGTATCAGATAAAAGAAGTTGATGGAAAGATTTACTCTTCTTGGGTTCATACAGACAGATTGATAGCAGTGAAATATGACGGTTCAAAGATAGATAAATCGTGGTATATACCTCGAACAGCAAGAGCAAAGGATTAAAAAAAAAAAAAAAAAAAAAAAAAAAAAAAAAAAAAAAAAAAAAAAAAAAAAACATAGGACATCACACTACATTTTGGGAGGGGAGTATTGTCACTATTCTTTTAGTCAAAATTGTATCTCAATTTTGTACTACTTTATTTTCATATATAAATTATATTCTATCAACATTAATAAAAGATCACTCTTTAACTAACATATAATTTATATATATCTTTTATCAAATAAAATAATAAACTCCTATAAAACTTAATCAGACGCTGACACTCTTTTTAGGGCATTTTTTAAAAAAATGATCTATTAGTTTTCTGCTAAAAATTTTCGTGTCCCACTTTTAAAAAAAAAAAACTCCGGAGTTTAAAAAACAAAAAAAACGGCAATAGAGGGGGAAATAGCACTGTAAACCTTTTCTTTTAATTTTCTTTTTTTCGTGTCCCACTTTTATTCCGGAGTTACAATAATCTACAGGAACAATAAAAAATAGTTTTTATGATATATTACCCAAAATCAACATAGATGATGCCATAGAGTCTTGCCTAAACGAAGCTGATAAGATAGTATTAGCCGGAGATTTTAACATCGATTTTAACTTCCAATCTACAGCAAAAGATAAATTTTTAGACTTGCTTGGAAAATATTCATTACATTCTTCACAGCTATTTCAACAGATGCAAAATCAACTACGAACAACGGTACCTTTATTGACAATACATTTACTAACTTTATTGCTCAAAAAAGCGGTCGTTATATATCACCAACAAGTTATCATAACCCTTTATATATTAAGTTTTAATTATTTATGAGTTTATTTCTATTATACTATTCTTTAATACCTAAAATACAATATGTCATATGATTAAATAAAAAGTAGTCACAGTGAATTGAAAAAATGCCCCCGAAAGGGCTGATTCAGCCTTAACTTTGAGCGAGTCTTTTTTTTTTTTTTTTTTTTTTTTTTTTTTTTTGTGCGTGTCAGATACTGTTGTTGCGATCCGAGTACTTAGGAAAGCGGTAGAGTATATAGATGAAGAGTAGTTCGAGTATAAATTCAAGAAAGAGTTTATACAAAATGTGAGCACCACGTTATTGTTTTTATACTTAAAGAAAGGATAAAGGTAGGTAACGAACCGGAAATAGAAGTAATTAAATAAGAAAAAGAAATGAATACGATGAGTAACTAAATAGCAAATCAAAGGAATCAAAGTAGTTGAAATAAGTAGTTTTAATATAAAGAAAATTAAGAAAAATATATAAGATGTATATCTTAATATATGAACAAAAGAATAGGTTATAAATTGATTGATTTTATTTCAGTCTGTTAAAAGGTTTGTTATTTATAGTTGTAAAATGTAATAGGATCGGTAACGATCCTCTTGATTTCATACAAAAATTTATAATGATGTAAGATCGATAAGTTTTCGGATAAAGATATAGGATAATAAAAATAAAAATAAAAGATGTAGTTAAAACTAGCGTATGTTTCAGTAATAAGGATACTAATATAAATATAATATAGAGAGTGCTGTTTAAATAATGTTTAAGATCAGGTAGAAAGTTATTAGATGACCGATAAAGGGCGCTGAAAAGTGACATTGTAACACTGTTACGAGCCACTTTGTTAAAAGTAGTTTGTTCGTGGTTAAAGAAAAAGGAAGTTCGATAAAGAAAAAAAAAAAAAGGAGTTTCGTGAGCACCAGTTCCTGTTGACAAGTAGAACGACTTGATAAAGTAAAGTAAAAATAAGAAAATAGAGTTTTTAAAAGTAAAATACAATGGAGAGTTTAATATCCAAGGGAATCCAAATGTAAGAAATAAAATAAAATATAATAAAAATAAGATATTATTAAATCAAAAGATAAGGTCTTTAAGTATAAAGAAGAATAAAGGTTTTAATTGTTACAAAATAGTGAATTGATTTTTATTTAGTTTGATATTTTTTAAAGGTATTTATATGTTTTCTAATTTTTAATATTTTTACCAAAACTGAGTTTTTAAAGGAGCATCCTCGTCAAGAAGCATCGTCGTTGAGAAGGATAGTCGTTGAGGACAATAGATGATTAAATAAGGTAATAGGTGAAATTCAGTGTAACACATGGTGCGGGCCTCGCCTGTTTAGCCTCTAAACGGATTTATTTGCTTTGACCAAAAAGGCCTCGTACGGATCCAATTTCTTGATTAAGTTTTTCAATGCTATAGTTCTGCCTGCTTTTCTTGCGTTACCTGTTATGTTTCCTACATAGAATCCTCTCAGATGAGTGTAACGGTTGTATTCGCCAAGACAAGTAGGATAATTCATTTGACCGTGACAGATTTTGATTATGTTGGACGCCATTCTTTGCAATAATTGTTCATTTCTTCTTTTATGAGTCTGGATATCTTCTATTCTTGCCTCATATTCCCAAGCATCGGCCTTAACTTCTTCCGCCAAAACCATTTGATTGAACTGGGCCATTTTTCTTTTGTTTTCTTCTTGCTCCATTTCTTCTTGAGTGACCGGTTCAAGCTCCAAGAGATTCAAGAAGTTAACCTCTTCTTGCGGTTCATTTACCAATTGTGCACTCGTCACCGGAATCACACTGGCGTCAAAATCGATAAGTGATACCTCATCATCTTCATCTTGCGTATCATTCTCTCTCATATCCAAAGGTTTTGGTTGGGCGATCCGAAGAGTAGCTTCTTGAGCAGCGGCAAGACCTTTGATTTGCAAACCTTGGTGAGACATTTTGTTTTTCAAGTTTTTGTTAATTTGTATATAATCGTTTTCCAGTTCGGTCCTTTTATAGTTTTCTTGTAATTTCCAGCCAACATTCGGTACTTTGTATATCCTTAAACGATTTCCATGCACGATCTTGATTTCGGTAACACCGTCCCTTTTTATTCTTTGTATCACGTAACTTCCTTTCTTCAAGTCTTCAGAGACAACATACAAGCCTTCCCAGAGATCTTCTAATTTGCCCGACCAAGAGGAACCTCTAAAATCACGATATCTTTCAACAACAACACCAATTTTAAAACCAGGTTGTAATAGTTTCCTTTTTTGTAGTAACTTCTTGTCAATAGCCTTCTTCTGAGTTGTTTGAGATGATTCGATTCTTCGCAAAGCTTCTTTTCGTACAAGTTACAATGTTTTGATTTGATTTTCGGTTCTTTGTTTCAATACATCTTCATAGTTCAATTCAGTAGGCTTTATAAATTTCTTAGAGTCAAAAGGAGTCCTTGGTTGATATCCATAAAGTAAATAAAAGGGAGTTTCTTTAGTAGTAGCTTGTTGCATACTTCTGTAAGCGAATAGTGTTGCAGGTAGGTAGTAGTGCCAATCCATTTTTTCTTCAGGAGTACGTTTTTGCATAATTTGATCGAATGTACGGTTAAATCTTTCAATTAGGCCATTTCCTTGACTGTTGTAAAAGCTGATTGTTTTATGTCTTATATTGAATTGCAAACACACTTGATATACCAACTCACTAATCATAGGTTTTCCATTATCTGAGATTAAGACACGCGGACATCCATGCCTTGCTATAATTTCTTCATATAGGAATAAAGCTATTTCTGACGCAGTTTGAAAACGTACCGCTCTTGCTTCAACATACTTTGTTAAATAATCGATAGCAGCAATCACATAACGGTAACCACCCCTACTAGTAGAAACATGTTTCACATCAATAGCTATTTGTTCAAATGGCACCTTTAATACGGCAACAGGATGTAATCTTTCATTTAAGGTTTTTCTTCCATGACGTTGACATCGAGGGCATTCCTTCACATATGTAGTTACGTCTTGCACCATCTTGGGCCAATAATATTTAGAAGCGACCTTGTTTAGAGTATTGTTGAATGCTAAGTGTCCTCCTAACGGGTGTTGGTGAGCGATATAACGCTTCGATAGTGTTTTGGATGGGAAAGAGAATAAAGGTAAAACTTAAAGAAATAAAAGATACGAAGAAAGTATTGTTAAAACTCTGTTACGATAGTTTTTATTTAGAAAGAAAGATATAAAATCAGACAAGGGGAAAACTATCTAAATGATGGTCATATTTATATGTTTTCTTTAGCGGAAACATACGGAAAGTGATATCAATTGATATCATAGAAGATGTATATAAATATGGTAAAGGTAAGTATGTTCATGATGATTATTGGTTATAAGTTATAATGATGATAATAAAGATGTGATGTAATTTGCTATGATATAATTTTGCTATGATAATAATTTGATATGATATAATGTCTTCTTCCTGTGTTACATTCTAGATTCTTCTCAGTTATAATTACGCGTATCTATTGGCGAGTTACTTTGATCGGAAATTCATGCAAGGTTAAACAAACTCTTGTTACTGTCACTTTCCATATATGACAACCTGTTATGGTATTGACCTATGAGAAAGTAATGTGGTTTGCCTATGCCAGCATTAAACTATGATCTTGCTTTAATAATAATAATAATAAAATAATATATATATAATAACTACAATGATCACGTATTTATTTAGCTGTGTCTATAAGCATCCTCAACAAAGTTCTCGGAGATGGCGTATATATGATGATTGTGTTTTCACTAAACTATTGCCGTTTAGTGAGCCATATTTGAAAGAAATTTGATTTTCTCTCATTAATTCATAGATTGATTGATAGCAGGCTGATCGTTTACGTCAGTCGTTAAACCTTCGCGTTGAGGTTTATTTCCAAAAGATGCAATTGGTTTTCCATTAGTCGATGTGATAAATTCAGTGGTCTTACCTCCATTGTCAATATCCATTTCTTCACTCTCCTTCATGAGTTGTTCTAATTCTTCAGTAGTTATGTTACTACTGCCATCCATAACCGAAGCGTCATCATCCGTATCATGATAGGACTCCTCGCTATGTTCAGCTGGATTATAATCGCCATCTTCCATATCTTCATCTTCGTCAGAGTCAGGTAGACATTTTAAACCCTCAAAAGGATTAACCGATTCTATGATGGTCTTGGTTGCCTTCGGCACTGTATCCTTATTTTGAATCTTAATGTTGTTCCCGGATGTAGGGTCAGACCATTTAGATTTCATCAAATCGTTGGAGGGCTGACGTTTTTCATCAGGTACATTTACTTCTTTCAGAGTACTAGTCTTTCTAGGTTTCTTGAATGGCTTAGTGGTAGGGGCTTAGGATCGAGAGGGTGTTGGGCAATATTTAGAAAAATGACCATATTTATCGCAAGAATAGCACAGGATACGATCTTTAGATTTTTGACATTCATACTTGGTGTGTTGCTCGGAATGACAATACCTACACCAAATAGGCATCGCAGGAAAAGTTGCGTGACAAAACTCATCACAGCCAGCAAGGAAGATATTGTGTGTCAATGTCTTGAAGTTATGATTCTTTGGACGGTGGAGAACAGCATACCCACCGCCCATAAAGAAACCGCGCACTGGTTCAAATTTGAGGCCGATATCCTTTACTTCACCAAAGATAGATAACGCCTTAAGGAGTTCTGAACGCAGTTCAATATGACTCAGAAAAGGAAGATCAGGCAGGTTCAAGTGGACTACTTCACCTTCGCCTTCCAAAGCTTTACAAGGGAGAAGTCGGAGCTTGGATTTCCCGTAGCTTACCCCTTTGGTAATAAAGGTGTCGACAATTGATGTGTCGGGATGGACCTCTATGTAACGATCTTTGTTACGTCCTGACACTTTAATTCCACGGAATTTATGTGCACCTCCATATTGATCGGCGATCTCGACGAAGTGTTCATGTTCTTTGACATTAGGGATCTTAGAGATGTCAAGAAAGTAACCATCGGGCAGATGGGAATGTTTCAAAATGTTGGACTGAATAATGGTAATTGAGTTATTAGTCTCAGAATTAACAAGCTCGTTGGTGGAAGAATGTGTGTAGACTATATTCATAATTGATTTAGAGGTAATAATCGTACGTTTAGCAACGGCCGAGTATGACGGGCCACCGGGCAAGGGTGGGTCTGAATTATTAGCGGAAGAAGAAGCCATGATTTTTTTTTATTAAAAGTTTACGTCCGATACAAGTCACAGCCGTTACATATGAATCGTCACATTTTCCTTATTTTAAAATTCTCATGCTTTCCTCCGTACAAAAATCTAAGCATAAAACCTACGCTACATACCGATATCATTCCCACAGCACAGGATGATACAAACATTACTCGTGTTCTTCAGACACGTATTTATCACTCATCTCGCTCTCCTGGAGCTTTCCTTTTCGACATTACTAAATGTAAACCAGCATACTGATGTGACCAGACATGTTCATATAATACTTCACTCACATACAGTGCATCTATTTTTAAATCATATATTTTAAAAAAACCGGACATTTTCAGCTTTTGATTTAAACTCCGTTTTTTTATAAATAAAAACTCATTGCGAACGTTCTTACATTTCATGATGCCAAACATGAATTAAACATATTTTAAAATATTAATGGGGACTATTATAATGTACAAATCTTTTTTTTTATTGATATAAGCGAAGTTTTTGATGTGATTTCTGGTCTTTAGAAAACTTCTTTACCGCCTCTAAAGCCTGTCTTGCATCTTTTCCCTGACTGTGGGCTTCAATATTGTTGGAATTCGGTTTGAAGGGTTTTATAAAATAAAATAAAAGGCGATAAATTAAATGACAACGAACAAAGGGGGTTTATTCTTTATTCAAAATTAACTGAGAGCTCCATATTTCTAAACTATGCGACTATTTATATTATTACTAAAGATTTGTTAATGACATAATGTTATAGTATTGTTTAGTCTATATATCAGCTCTAATGTCTAGCGTGATATATAGTTTATTATTTTATGTTTTTAGTTTTGCATGATGTAAGTAGAACAGTGTAGGTGTTTGTATCTGAGATATGACAGGTACTGGATTACCCTGTCATAGCGCTCAATCGAGGTAACACAATGACTTAATTCAATTATGTACCGACGATCTTTTACCTTTATTTATTGCCCAAAGCACATAATGTAAGGTATGAATATATACAAGATCTGTCATATATTCTTTATTATAAATACAAGAGTCAGCCCGGATTATTACTCATATCTGTTCTGGTTTAATAGGTGTAGCTACTCAACTATTAAACATATGATGCAACATCGCTTTGCTTCCTACAAGTACTTTACTAATATAGTGTCAACTTTAATTATTCAATCTAAACTTGTAATAGGTTTTGGATTGAATTATCAGAATTTAGTGTTAATTCTACATCATGTATTTCCCATAGTCCGATAATTATTTTATAACATTGTATTGTGTATCAATTCGTATTGATATGTCAATCTTTAAGTAATATAGTCATTTATTGTTTAAATGAGAGTTATGTAATATCCTTTTTATATGAGTAGTATAGGTCAAATACAACAAATATACCTAAAAATTTTATTCCAATATCTTCTTATCAGCAAAGGTGGTTCTCTAGGAGGGGAAGCACTATCCAAGAACGAATTTATGTTTTTGTCCAAAGAAACAAAACTGTAATTGCAGTTTTGTCGAGCCACTTTCTTAGCCGCCCCCAGAATCTTTCAATCAGGTTAGTCTCACAGTGAAACCGGGGGTACAGCTCAAAGATATGGCCTTGCTTAGCTATAAATAAGTACTTAAAGATTTTTGTATGCAAATTGGTTGAGTTGAATTATAGTGTATAAAATTGGTTAAGTTGATCGTATTAGTTAAAAAAATTTTTAAGTAATTAAAGGAGGCTTATCGAAATCGGAATTGCTGTTAAAATTATAGTTTTTCAATACGAATTATTGTGTATGCCAATTGGTTGAGTTGAATTATTATATATGCAAATTGGTTAAGTTGAGTTATTTTGTATGCAAATTGGTTGAGTTGAATTATTGTGTATAAGGCAATTGTTTGTCGTATCTAAATCAATCTCAGTTGGTTCCATTCCGACTGCAAATGTGATAGATACTCTCTCAGCCACGCTTTATTTTTCCTTATATGTAATAAAATTATTTTCCCTTTCTTCCTTATATCTTTCTAAGCCGCGCATCGTGGAGACACTATGACTGATTTCACAAATGCAACAAATGCAACAGATGAACAACAACAGCAACCACAACCACAACAACTATTCACGAGAGCTGAAGTGGAACAGGTGGTCAGAGAGCTTGAACAATCACGTATTCAAGAAAGAGAAGAAAGAGTCCATAGAAGTGAACTCCCGTTGGCGATTTTACAAGGGTTGGAAGACACAACTATCTCCCAACTTAGAGAAAATTTTAAACTATTCAGGCGATCAATCCATAAATACAACCATGACACCTGGACAAGATCTGAACAAATCAACAAAGAATTTATCCCAGAACTCAAAAACTGGAAAGTGGATGCTTACCAACTCACTAATACCATATATCAGTTCTCAGAAACAACTAGAATCCAAGCAAGAGCTTGTACAGAGCTCTATCAACAACTGCAATTCCTTCAAAGCAGAACCACTTTTGCCTCACCCACAGATAAAGAAATATTCGATAAATCAATTGAACAAGCAGAACGTCTGTCTATCTTTGGATTTGGAACAGCAAGATTTCAAGAAGAAGAAGCAAAAGAAGTGGCAATCAAAGCCCTTAAACTCCCCCGAAGCATTAAACACCTTGATACGTCGACAACGGATAATGGAAAGAAAGATACTTTCGATGGAGAGTTTATTGAGAGACTTCATAAAGCTAGATTTGAAGAACAACTCCTTCGAGACGCAACCCACCATAATCACAAAGGAAGTTATAGAGGAGGATTCAATAATGGTTTCAGGGGCAGATACAATGGATCACGAGGTCAATCTTGGCGTAGTTCAGCATCACGAGGTCAATCTTTTTACTCAGGGGGCAGGGGACGAGGTGGACCTTTCTCTCCACAAAAGAACAACTTCACCTCAACGTCGACTATGTCAAACACCGACAACAGCAACAACAACAATTGATTCCAACATTGAATCAGCAACAAACTCAACAATTACTATCTACAACAAAAACTTCAACAAAAACATTTATAAAAGATTCAACAAAAAACGACAACCAAAAAAATCAACATTATGCAGTACCACAAGACGGGATCCTTCCGGGAGGTCGTCTGACTTATTTTTATCAAAATTGGAACAACAAAACAAAACACCAATGGCCTCTTACAATCATCAAAGAAGGTTACAGAATTCAATTTGCAACAAAACCGATTCCCTGGAAATCAACAACATCAACTCAAAATATAATGGATCAACAAGCTACAAGGGAAGCAGTCGAAAAATTTCTTGCCGCAGGAATAATCGAAGAAATGCCTACCCAATCAGAAGATTTCCTATCAAAGTTTTTTACAATTCAAGAGCCAAACAAAAGGCGCCCGATTCTAGACTGTCAAAAAATAAATCAGCATATCCAATGCGAACATTTCAAAATGGAAGGTGTTCCAGCACTGCGAGAAATAATCGAAAAGAACGACTTTATGTGCAAAATAGATTTAAAAGACGCATACACAGTTGTACCCATTCATCCTCAATCTCGAAAGTACCTGACATTCAAGAACGAAGGGAAAGTCTATCAATACCGTTCACTGGCATTCGGTCTAAACGTGGCACCAAGAGTATTCTCCAAGCTAATAAGGTATGCTCTCGAACCTTTAAGAGAAAGAGGAATCCGTTTAGTCTATTATTTAGACGACATATGCCTCTTATCGCATTCAAAAGAAGACTTATTGAACACTACTCAAACGGTAATAAACCATTTAAAATCTTTGGGTTTCATAATAAACGAAGAGAAAAGTATACTGACACCATCACAGACACAGGAGTTCCTGGGTTTCAAGTTCAACACAAGGACGATGAAGATCACTGTACCAATACAGAAGATCAACAACTTATTACAGAGAGTGAAACAAGCGTCGATGCCGATTCAGAGGTTTTGCCGATGGATTGCAGGTCTATTGGGGAAAGTAACATCGATGATGCCAGCGATAGGCGAAGCACTACTTCATGTACGTCACTTACAGAGAGATCTTGCGAGATCCCTGTGCTCAAATCACCAGAATTGGGAAAAGCCATGTTACCTTTCTCAACAGAGCTTCCAAGAACTACAATGGTGGAAGGACTCGATCATAACCAAGAACGGATTACCAATCCAAGCGTTGACGATGCCAGCACCTCAAGTTACAATCTACACCGACAGCTCAGATACAGGTTGGGGGATCAGCTCGCCAATGATTAAGACGTTCGGGTTTTGGAACAAAGAGGAACAGTCAGGATGCTTAAACGTAAGAGAGTTGAAAGCAGTTTATTTTGCCTTGAAGCTCCATGCAAAAAGATTCGAAAATTGCACAATAAAGGTTTTCACAGACAACACAACAGCATTGAAATACACTACCAAGAGTGGTGGAACCGCGTCGTTTCATTTACAGGACTTGGCCGTGAAAATACAAGATCTTTGCAACAAATTTCATTTGAACGTAATTTATCAACATATCCAGGGTATAAAGAACACATGTGCAGACCAGTTATCGAGAAGGACGATACCACTATACGAACAAGCGATCCCGAAGAAGATGTTCAAGAAAATACAACAACAATGGGGACCATTGAAAATAGATGCATTCGCAGCTCATCACAATAATCAGTTGAATCGATATTGGAGTCCACACCCCGACCCACAAGCAGAAGCACAGGACGCGTTTCAACAGAGATGGTTAAAGAAGGGGATGTATCTAAATTCACCGTGGAAGTTAATACCAAAAGTGATACAGCATCTGAAAGAATCAAAGATTCAAGAAGCAACCTTAGTAACCCCGTTTTGGTTTCCCATGATATTGAGAATGAAACACATAAGCTACCCGATGATAAATATGTTCAAATAAGCAACGTTAGATTTGTTGAAAGTCTTAAAATATAAGATAAGGTTTTTATTTATGAGAAAAAAGAGGATGTATTTATACTAAAATAAAAGAGTGGAAAAGAGTCTGGTTCTTTGACAGTAGATTTGACAGTCTTGGATCGAGAAGTAATTTATGTGTTACACACATAAATTTATGAGTTGATAATTTAAGCTTTTGAGGAAAAGACCAAATATGGGTTTAAGCGTTTTTTGTATTCCTGAAATATTCAGATGGAGCTTTGCGATACTGGGATATAAATTATTAATCAGAAATAATGTATAATGTCAGATAGAAGGTGGAGACACCTCTAAATAGTAATCAATGATAAAGATATATATCTGGTATATATCACCCGATCATCATGAAATCAACAAGAAAGTTTTACCTAGCCGCATGGAGATTATCAACAACGCAAGGCGTACAACTAATACACCAATAAATGATGCCAGTATATATTGAGTATTTGGAAAAATCAACCAGAAGTACCACTACGAGAAATTACAACCAAGGATGGAATCTTTACGAACAATGGTGTCATAGTCATCAACCACCTGCAAATCCTTTGGAATACAATGTCACCAACGTATTACATTTTTTAGTTCACAATAATCACTATAGTAGCACTTACTTAAACAATTTACGATCATCAATTGCCTCTGTATTTAGGGAACTTTATCAAGACGAAATACCTATTGCAAATCAACCACTTATTCAAGATTTTTTTGCTGCAAAACGAAAATCTGAAATCAAGATACCTTCCACTGCTCAACTCACAACTTGGGATACAGACAAGATGATAAATTACATTCAAGAACATTGGAAAGACAATTCAACTCTATCCTTATTTGATTTACAACAAAAGACTATTGGCCTTCTATGCTTAGCTACCATGGCACGTCCCAGATCAGATATTGGCAGATTGCAATACCGAGATGTTGTTGTTGACTTTTCATCCGACAGTACGATAGAATTAACAGTAACACTTCATTTTAGACAACCAAAGGAAAGCCAAATCAAAACAACAAGACTGGGTGCTATCGAGAATCGGGATATTTGCCCTGTAACTACATTGATTGAATTTGTGAAAAAAACAAGAGAGTTGAGAATATCATTACCAGTAGATCATACACTATTTTTAGCTTATTTGAATCAACCCGAAAAGGTCTCTTCTATTAAACCAACTACAATGTCTCAATGGGTCAAACGAATTATGCAAGTATCAGGTATCGACACTTCCGTCTATAAAGCTCATTCCATACGATCAGCATCAAGTACAAAAGCTGTTCAAAAAGGTCATTCTATCCAAAAGGTCAAAGAACACGCCAATTGGAGCTTACACTCAAATACCTTTGAAAAGTATTATTACAAGCCAACTGCCAAGGAGTCTTCTAGTTCGTCAATTACCAATTCAATTTTTTCTACAGCTGAGAAGCCTATCACATTTGCAGTCGGAATGGAACCAACTGAGATTGATTTAGATACGACAAACAATCAAAATGTTGGTGAAATGAAGACGAAAAATGTGATAGATACCCACCCTTGGTACCGCCGTTTCTTCGGTTCTTAGTTTATCTAGTAGTTATTTTAGTATTATTCTCTGATTTTACTTCTATTCCAAATTTCCCTCCCAAAAAAAAAAAAAAAAAAAAAAAATTGAATTCCTATGCTTAGCAGAAAGATATAAGGAAGAAAGGGAAAATAATTTTATTACATATAAGGAAAAATAAAGCGTGGCTGAGAGAGTATCTATCACATTTTTCGTCTTCATTTCACCAACATTTTGAGTTAGTTGAGTTGAATTATTGTATATAATAAAAATTAGTTGAGTTAAATTATTGTGTATACAAATAGGTTAAGTTGACCCTATAAGTATAACTTTTCTGAAATAGCTAAATGATTTACAGATCGCGCTAAGCAAATTGTTTATTACCAATGATGGAATTCAAAATTACTGTAAAAGTTATTAGTTTTTTAATCCAGTTTGTTGGTTATTTTTTTTTTTTACATGTTTGGGATCCGAGAATTGGGTTTAGTCTAGTTATGTTAATAAAGATGGTCTCAGCTCAAGGTTTAATCTCCGGTGTAACATAACTCTGCTATACTATTGGCTGGAGTTGCTCCGATATTGGCTTCGTAATCCGAAATTGACTGGACATTGGGCGGCTTGCCCTACTATTAAGTTGATATTTCGTGAGAAAATTCTGAAATTTTTTTCTAGCAAACATAAACTTTCCTATTCATAGATCTCTTTTGAATGCTTTATTTAATGGAAGTATGATTATTCCGGTTGATTTATTTAATTTTTTTGGTAGTGAATTCCCATTTTTTTAAAAAAAAATTCTTAGAGCTTAAAATATATGATTTAAAAATAGATGCACTGTAACATAATTAGTATTTATTTTATACATAAAGAAGAAAAAACCACTGAAGATATTGGAAGGTATCCTACCAAAAGTGCGTTTATGATCCTAATAAAATGAGTGTATATAACACTAGATTAGTGAATATTCATACTGATTTAATTGGTATTAAAATACTCAGTTGGTGAATCCATAAGCTCACATCCACCAATTATCACAGCTAAGCGTAGGGAAGTTATCATACTAATTTTACCTTAGATTGGTGGGAAAACTAGCATAGAATCATACATAGTGTTGGTAAAAACCATACCCAATCCTACGACATTAGGCGAAAAGGTATATTTTTATTCATTACAAAAATAACGAGAATGTTTTTAACGAACCATATTCAACTTGTAGAACTTTTTTTCAGCTCAGGAAGCGGTAAGAAAAGATTTCGAGCGTGCCTTTGGCGTTTTACAAGGAAGATTTAAGATATTGACGGCTCCAGCCAAATTGTGGGATGAAAGACAGCTGAAAAATGTCATGCTTGCTTGTGTTATTATTCATAACATGATAGTAGAAGATGAGAGAGATGTAGAGGGACTTGAAATTTTGTTTGAATCTGAATGTACAATTGATGATTCAAACATTAACTCTGGTAGAAGCTCTTATGCAACTGAAAACGAGCTGTACTTTCAAGCCTTTCATAAAAGAGACAGCGCAATGAGAGATGCCAGCAAACATCAAATGCTTCGTGATGATCTTGTTAGCCATCTGTGGATGCGTCAATCCTACCATTAATAATAATAATATATATATATATATATATATAAAATAAAAATATACATATATAAATATATATATTTTCTAACATTTTTTTCTCTTTTTATTTTATTTTTTAATTAGAAAAATATCTATCTATAATTCATTATCATCATCATTCTCCTCCAAATCAACAACTTCGGCATCGCCTTCCAAAACAACAACTTCAGGATCTTCTCCCAAAACAACAATCTCTCGCTCTTCACTTTCAGCCTCTTCTACAGTAGGCTGCTGTTCTTCATCTTTGCTTTCACCTTCCTCTTCCACCAAAGTTTCCTCTTCTTCTTCAACATCACCAGTAATATCTGCGATAGATTCTTTATTAAGCCTATCGCATGCATCTTTTTTATGCTTACGCAACGTACGAAGGATATATGGATCAGTTTCTCCTGAAGTACTAATGCTTAACATCTTCATGTCGAAAAAGCGACGCACCTGCTTTGCCTTCATAGCAGCCTTTCTCTTTTTTACTGCCTCTGCTTCTGCCTCTGCTTTCATCTTGCCATCCAAATAGTGACCGAACTTTTCCTAGAAGCTGTCCATATTTCTTTTCTCGACCCTTTTATCTTCTTTAAGCTTTCTACGGCCATTCTCGGGGCGAGCAGGATGAGCAGCATCATCAGTCGAAGAAGAACCGCTTCCCTCAGGAGCTTGATGGTTAGAATAAACAACCAAGTCCTCAGATTCATTCTTTTTTATCTCGCGAGGATACCACTTAGGATGCTTTACCATGATCTCATAGCAATGCTCAAGGGTAAATTTTCACCTACGGTTTCTTTTCCCTTCTTGGTAGGAGCAGAAACAGTGTTACCGTTCTCCAATTCCACAATACGTTTGCGATACAATTGCTTAGCCAATGCTATCTATAAGGAATGGTGGTTTTGTTAATACATTACCCATTTTTATGTACTTCATTAATAAAACATACTTTATCTTTGGGAACATATCCGCTTCCTAACTGGATGGATGCGGTATCAAGGCATCCGACGTATTTTGACACCTTTCTGTTGATGATACCCCAACAATTTTTCAAGGAACCGCAATCACGGACATCATCAGGACCATTTCCCATGTTGAAAATGTCAGCTAATGCTTCTCCAAAAAGCGGCTCCGTCTTGGTTGTTTCCTCTATCTCCATCTTCGCTTATGCGTATGTAAGAGTTAACAAATTTGATATCTTCAGATTGGCGGAAGTTCTTCTTGCCGGTTTTTCCTGACTGGGAGCTTTCAGCATTATTGATGGGTGTAGAAGATGATTGTTCAGTAGGAGTACTCATTTGTAATATATTTGGAAACGAAGTAAAGAAGATTTAACAATGATTAGCTATTTTACATTACTTTTATTGCAGAGTTTAATTTTTTTTTTAATTAATTAATTTTATTCATAAATCTTTCTAAAAACCGACGGTTGGGAGACCCTCTAATTTAACACGGTTGTACAATAAATTTGAGTTGTAAATTTTTTTTTAAAACCTAAAAACTAAAATCTCGGCTGGGGATGCTCTAAGGTTTTTATGGGTTTTTACCGGTCTCTCTTACGCATTACTACGATCAATTTTATTTTCTTTATTTTCTACATAATTTATTAGTCCTTGTACCGTAGTTAAACTTCTATGTATCTGGTGGGGGGTAATGTTGTGAACGAGCACATTATATTCTCATATAATTACACATGCTCTAATATCCTTCACTACTTTACGATACTATAAGTTTATTCACACTACAATAATTATCTAATTGGCTAATATATAAATCACATCATTGTCTCTATGATCAACAAGCCTCTTTTATAATTATCAGGTACAGCAACCAGTTATAATACTTGGGGACCTTTTATCTTATTTTCAGCAACATGTTTATTGTAATAGATCATTGATCATGGCTATGTTTCACAATTCATGCTTCGCTTGTTTAACTTCTATTTACTATATATAACCAAACACTTTTTGTACCTTTTAATAAAGTTTAGTTTATTTTTGCAGTCTGATTTATTTAACTTTGTTATATATTTTTTATTGCTTTTATTTCCGTTTGTTCTATCACTATAATAGCTCGAACATTTCATAGTCAACTCTTTTGCTTTTGAATAAATACATTTTACTTTATTTTATTGTTTGATCTTGGTTTTTTATCAGTGACCATATTTGAGGTCAATTTGTAATGCATTCGAATATAAAATATTTATTTTGGTTCACGATATTGATAATAATAATTTACAATGTTAAACATTAATATTATTATGAAGATGTGGCAGGCTTTTATTATGGTAAAAAATAAATAATAAACTGATATTGTTGTTTCAATATTGTTAGTTATGTCCGTCGCGGATACTGATAATCCGGGGAGTTAAGATATCACACAAGCTTTAAATAAGATGATAGTATTTTGTGAATGATATTTAAAAATGTATAATGGATGACATATAGAAAAATATAGTGAATGATATCTTATAGTTTGCATGATACAAATTACACTTGGTTTATTATTGATTTGCTCCAAACAGACCTACAGTGCGATAACTCCATTGATGTTTTAGTTGACCAAACTACATAAATTTTGTAATACATATTCTATATTAATTGGTGTTCTAATTGTTGAAGAGATAGTGCATCTGCGACATTAAATATAGTGGTGACATAACCTATCCTTATTCATGTAATTTTTTATCCAAATCTTTTTTGTGTTGAATCAAGTAGTCGTTGAGACCTTACACCATCAGAATAATCCATGCAGGAAACAGCAGTGGTTGAATTGTTGCAATAATTTTGTAATAGTTAATTTACCTTGATGTCACATAATAGCTCTTCGGTCAGATACAAATATATACACAGTACTTTATCTTCAAAAAATGAATATCGATTAAAATTTAATGAATACTAAATAAATATAAAAAAACTCAGCTTTACCATTTAGCTAGAGTTGCTGATTGATTGCATGAATGATAATAATTCCACGGCATGATGATGTACTTTATACATTTTTACGATATTCTTATATATTATCTAATTTCCATCTTGACTACTTTTACAATAAAAAGTATATTTCATGGTATTCGCGTAACCTAATTATGCTTATAAGCAATATGTTAATAATTGGCAAGTTTTACAAATGTTGCCTTTTCTCTGTTTCAAAGGAATAAATAAAATATATGTAAACGAAGCATCTTCCCGATCAATGGAATGTCTATTAAAAAAAGCTATATATATAACTATATGATGTAACTAATCTCATACTCTCGTTCTTTTTTAATAGTTACATATTATAAAACAACAAATTATGCGCCAATAAGATTTTCGATCGAACTGCTTTTTCATAACAAAGCGTTTCAAGTTTTAAAAAAAAAGAAGGGCAAAATTAATATACTTCATATATCAACAATACATACTTTGGGTAATACTAATTTCTATAATTCGGTTATCCCAAGTAAAACGTGAAAGGGTATAAAACTTACATCATAAATTCTCTGCATTGACAGCCGTCAATAAGTTTCAACATAAAGTGTCATGTTACACCTTGTGTATCCCTTCTGGTATCGACTCCGAAACATACTCATAAGATAAACAAGCAAATAATACAGTTTCTCGGTGCATATGCAAGCTATATACGACCCAAAAACACATGTAATAAGAGACAAAGTTAAATTTTATTATTACATTTGTGTCAACAAAACAACTCATTTTTTTTTTACCAAATGGTAATCCGTGCTTTTTTTTTTTACTCGGGAACGTCAAAGAAAAGCCAACTTTTTATTTTGAATAGATATGATTGGCTGAAAAACTAAAATATTCATAAATTGTACCTTGTACGAAAACCATTATATTTTGATGTCCACAATTCGATTTTTATTTACGTTTTTCTTTTCTCTTCATCTCATCTTTTTTTTTACATAATCTAAAATGACTCAACGTGGTAAGTTTTAATTCAACTAAATAAAAGAAGGAGAGAGAGAAAATAAAGTCGTGAGTGAATAGAAAGAAGGAAGAAAAAAAAAAAAAGCTCGGTAACCAGGACATATCCAACTTTCTATTTTACTCACGGTCCTAAATACCGATTTGCTAACTATGATACTATGTTACTATAGAGGCCTATATTGTTGCTGCTGTCCGTACCCCTCTTGGTGGTTTCAACGGCTCTTTATCTTCTTTAGCTGCTACTAAGCTCGGTTCTCTTGCTATTGAAGGTAAAAAAAAAAAAAATTGTTTATTTAGTCTAAAAAAATAGTAACAATTTTTATTTATTATAGCCGCTGTAAAGAAGGTTAACTTACCTGTTGAAGCTGTTGAGGAAGTTATTTTCGGTTGTGTTTTATCTGCTGGTCTCGGTCAAAACCCTGCTCGTCAAGCTGCTATTGGTGCCGGTCTTTCCGATAAGACTGTTGCTACCACTGTTAACAAGGTCTGTGCTTCCGGCATGAAGGGTAAGTTTGAGATTTGGAAGAAAAAAAAGGAGGCGGGGGGGGGGAGATAAAACACGAGAATGCCTCTGGGTAATAACACACTTTTTTTTTTTTAAAAAAAATGTTATAGCTGTTATTATGGCTGCTCAATCCATTATGCTCGGTAATGCTGATATTATTGTTGCTGGTGGTATGGAATCTATGAGTAACACACCTTACTACTTACCTAAGCAACGTTTCGGTTCTACTTATGGTAACACCGAAGTTGTTGATGGTATCGTCAAGGATGGTCTTACTGATGTCTACAACGATTACTTGATGGGTGTTGCTGCTGAAGAATGTGCTACCGAATACGAAATCACTCGTGAAGACCAAGATAATTTCGCTATTGAATCATATAAGCGTGCTCAAGCTGCTTTCGCTGCTGGTCACTATAAGGAGGAAATCGTACCTGTTACTGTTTCCGGCGGTCGTGGTAAGCCTGATCGTGTTATTGAACAAGATGACGAAGTTGCCAAGTTGAACGAAGAAAAGCTCCGTGCTGTTCGTCCTGCTTTCCAACCCAAGAACGGTACCGTCACTGCTCCTAACTCTTCTCCTCTTTCTGATGGTGCCTCTGCTCTCATCATCTGTTCTAGAGAAGCTGCTGAAAAGTATAACCTTCCTTTGGTCGCCAAGATTAGCGGTTGGGGTGAATCTGCTCAAGCCCCTGCTCGTTTCACTACCTCTCCTGCTCTTGCTATCCCTAAGGCTATCAAGCACGCTGGTTTGACTGCTAAGGATATTGATTTCTATGAAATTAACGAAGCTTTCTCCGTTGTTGCTTGTGCTAACCAAAAGATCTTGGGTCTTACTGGTGAGAATGTGTAAGTTTTTTAATTAATTTTTATCAATTATAACAAAAAAAAACATACTCATTATTTCTTAATAGTAACGTTTGGGGTGGTGCTGTCGCTATGGGTCATCCTTTAGGTTGTTCCGGTGCTCGTATTATCACAACTCTTACTTCCGTCTTGAAGAGTAAGGGTGCCAAGTATGGTGCTGCTGGTGTCTGTAACGGTGGAGGCGGAGCTTCTGCCATTATCATTGAACGTTTATAAATAGAATCATAAGTTCGACCTAACTTTTCTTAAAAACAAAAGAGGGGCATAATTCATTTACATATCCAAGTTTATAATGTTTAAACTTAAAAAAAAAGAGTCAACAATACAAGATTAATAAAAAAAACAGGGTTTCTTTTTTTTTAGAAGAAATACCTATTGTAAAAAGTTAAAAAAAAAAAAAAAAAAAAAAAAAAAGAAGAGGTATTTATATATGGAAGTGTGGCTTCGTTAATTTGGATTTTATATTATCGGTTGATAAGATATTAGAGGGCTTTATTATATGACAATGTTCTGTACAAATATGAAAGAAATTGCAAAATACACTTGCCCGTCCTTAGATATCTCTTATATTATTACTTTGATTTTCTGAACACCCTAATTAACTCACACCTTTTATTTTATAGATATGCAAGAGGAAATTTACGTATGTATAGTTATTATAATTAACGAAAAAGAGCTTTTTAAAAACATATATTTTTTTCTGGTTTGGAGAAGTGATGATTTGAATGGTTGAAAAAATATTCCAGAAACAAAAACAAAAATCAGTCCAATAAAGTCCCTCGATATTATGTAACTATTTTATTATACAATTCGATATTCAAACAATGCAAAATTAGAAGGCGTATCTGTCTGATTAATTATATTTATATATGTACTTACATGTAGAAAATATATTTACTCTAACAAAAACCGTAACTTTGCTTTTTTGCGATAAATCTTAATTTTTGTTATTATTTTACGTTGATTTTTATACCATTAGAAATAGCACAGAATTCTATCAAAAGCCCAATGTCTAAAACTTTTTTAATGTTAAGATATATCCGTATTTTTGATTTTTGAGAAAATCCAAAGGCCAATTTTTTCTCTCTGGTAGACGGAGTTAAAAAGCAATTTTAAGCCCTGGTGGCTGTTTTTTCTTACGATATCCGTCATTTTTGCTAAACAGGTAAATCAGGCATAAGCGTCAACTTCATATATGTATACTTTTCATGTACAATGTTGTCACTGCTTCAAAACAAATATATGTGCCTTCTTTTTTAAAGGGTAGACGATAAGACACTTGCTACTTTTTTTTTTTTTTACGTCTAACTAGACCTCCATGATATACCTGTTTCATTCACTTGACAGGATTATCTTTAACTAGTCTTTACTTGCTCATAGTGCCATCATGTTGTACCTGAATAGATAAAAAAAAACAAACATAATAGTTTTTAACTTTTCACAACTAATAGCCTCTACACATCATATCGGGCTTCTTTTCTTCTTTCTCCAATGAAGCAATTTGTTTTTGATAAATAATTGTCAACTGATTAAAACGAATAAATTATTTTAAGCCTACTTATAAACTACTTTCTTCCAAACGGTATTTACAATATCTTTTTTATATCCTCTATGCTAAAAGTTGACAGTTTTAATGCTATTGATCTAACTAATTTAATCGTTTCATTTATTTAAATTCAATTTCGATAAATCACCTTTAAAGCTTTTTATAAGATTTCCTAATTCGAAAGTTTAAAAAAAAATGTTCTATTTATATATTTCTGCGAAATTAAAAAATGATCTTTCTGTGTAAATATACACTGTTCTAGTTCTAATGTCCTGGACAGAGACGACAAGGCTTAATAAAATTTGTTACTTATAAAAACATTATGTATTTATTCTAAAGTTCTAAACAACATATAGAAAATCTCGATAATAAAGAAGTATGCCATCCAATTCCTATAGAGTATTTAAAACATCAATCTATAACCTTTTCTCAGTGCTTTTTTTTTAATGACATTAAGCAAAAGAATACATGTACATAGTTAATATTTTATTCATAAACATGTGATATAAGTTTAGAGTGAAATCAGGAACATGTAAAATATTATGAATCCGCACAGCAAACTTTATGGGCTTGGCAAAAAAACATTGTTTGTTTACCTACTTAAACTTATTTTTAAACTTATTTCAGAATCTCATTCTTTTATATATAGCCTTTTCTTTTTTCCCCTCCCTCTCTCTCTTTCCTTTTTGTTCTTTTTCTTTTACTAAATATAACATCAATTTTTTTTTCTTTCTGTAATATATAAATACCCAAAAACCTTAGTGCACGTAAAAAATATGCTTGGACAAGAAGCTAGCGCATGTCTGGCATATACAATTTTATTTAGTTTGTTTTCTATTGCACTTATTGGACAATCATTTTCTCATTGGCATTTAACACCATTTGCAGTATATTCAGTTTGTATCGCGAGTGGCAGTCTTTATGTGTTATTAGCACCCAATTTTATTTCAGAAGAACGACCATGGCAATACCAAGAGCCTATCTTAAACCAATTTCCAGTCTATTCCATTTTGATATTTGCAGGTATGGTCGACTGGCAATTTGTTTATATTCGATTTATTGCAAACACTTTAAAAAACCATAGACGATGGGGAAGTTTACATCCAGTCATTATCACCGAAAAAGGTGATGCGACCAGTGGTGGTCTATTAGATTATTCAAATTATCATTCAAATGATCACATCTTACAATCCACCCTCGATCATCCTCATGCTTCACGTTCTTCTTTTTTATTCAATTCTTGGACAATTTGGTTTTATATTTCAGCCATTATTATTTATCTTCTTGTGATACTAGCTTTTATGATTTGCAAAGTCTTGATTTCGGATCCAGATATAGAATCAAGGATTTCAGCCATTCTCATCACTATCATGACTTTTCCAACTATATTAAATACAATGGCTGTCATTTATACAGGTAGCAAGTGTCATTCGAAACTAGTCTCTAGAATTATGGGCCAAAATAGACAGGATGCTACCATTCTATTCTTAATGCCTATCTTATTCACCTTTGTCATGTCGAGTACAACCACAATGGCTTGGATGGCCTACACAAGGCCTGACCGAGCCATTAAACCATTTGATGATAACCTGACCGACTGGATCCTCTTCAAGGCATTCATGATCTACCTTCCTCTCTCTATCTTACTTATTTGCTGCTTACTGAAAAGAAAATCCTATACAACCTTAACTGAAGATGAAGATAACAGTCTATCAAAACGACCTGTCGCAAGAAAGACATCTCTTAATACATTAAACGATAGATCCTCTCATTTTGTAACAGAAAGACTTTTAAAGCCTTGAGCTAATCATCATTCCTTTATTGGACTGTTAAACATGAATTGTATAAATAAAACCTATTTAAAGTAGCATGAAAAATAAAGAAGTTAAAAATCAAGCTCATTTGTTGAAACATTTTTTTTTTTTTTAAAAAAAAAAAAAAGGGATATAAATACATACCTTTTTTATTTATTTATTTCTATAATGGTTGCGCCCATGGACATTACCTTTCTTGGCACAGGAAGTGCTCAGCCAAGTGCTACTAGAAACCATCAAGCCATCGCTCTCAGATTAGATGGCGATATTTGGTTATTCGATTGTGGAGAAGCCACTCAACACCAGTTTCAAAAGAGCAACTTAAAAATGGGAAAAATCACTCGCGTCTTTATTACTCATATGCATGGTGATCATTGCTTTGGTTTAGCTCCATTACTATGTAGCATGACAGATAATCTCAACCCTGCAAACGCTATTCCAGACACTCCTCAAACACCTATCGACATTTACGGCCCAACACCTATTCGTACGTGGCTTCGAACCACTTTGAAATCGACTTACTCTAACCTAGGTCAGCCCTACCGTGTCCATGAACTTCTTTTACCTAATGATCCTATCGATCTCAACCAAGATCTTCATCCAAACGAATTACCTGGAGAAAATATACCACTCATAGACGGTGCTTTTACTTTACCTTTATTTAGCTCTGGCGAAAAGGGATATCGAGTTCAAGCAGCTCCTATCGAACATTCAATTCCTTCTTTAGGTTTTGTGATTCGAGAACCAGACTGGCCTGGTAAAGTCAATGGTTTGATCCCATTAATAAAAAAGAATACGACTGAATTAAAGAAACTTGGTATCACAAATCCAATGACTTTATTAGGCCAAATACAACGTACAAATCAACCTTATACATTGCCCGATGGTCAGATCTTGACTCCACCCCCATTACGTCCTGGTCGCGAGGTCGTGATTTTGGGTGATACTAAAGACCCCTCAACCATCTTACCTATCGCACATCAACCTACTCTTTTAGTGCATGAAGCCACAAACGCACTGACCCGACTGGACATAAAAGAAGGTTCTACACCACCTACATTAGATGAAATCGAGACACGTACAAAGGACCATGGTCATTCTACTCCTCAAATGGCCGCTGCCTTTGCTAAAAAATTACAATGTCAAAAACTTATCCTAACTCATTTTAGCGCAAGGTATCGTGGTGATGAAGAACAAGAATCGTTAGAGATTATGGAAGAAATTCGTAAATTAGCAATTGATGTTTTTGATAAAAACAGAAGTGAGGATATTTATTGTGCGAGAGATTTATGGTCGTATGAAATCAAAATGTTATAAACTATTACATTCTCTTGCTAAATGGCCCACCTTTTTTTTTTTAAAAAAAAAAAAAAAAGTTAATAAATTTAAAACACACATGTTTATCCATATATATTTTACCTTGTTGCATTTGTAGCATGTCATAGGTTGATGAGGTTCTCTTCTATTATATGCTTGACTTTTATTTCTTCTAAAACTATCAAATTCATCTGACGCGTTACCTAAACCTAAATATTTATTTTCAGGCGCTAATGCTGGTGGACCTAAATCTCTATGATGATTTCTATTATGATGGTTGTTGGAATGATAACTAGGTTGAAAAGATGAATATCCAGCAGAGGATTGAAAGTGATTATTACTAGATGAATAATTCGACTGATATTTAGACATTGGAGGAGGTGGTGGAGGTGGAGGCGAAGGACTATAACGCGATGGTCTATATCTTTCCCGTGAACGACTTGTGACAGGAGAAGATCTACGCGGCGATCTACCTCTAGTAGGAGATCTTCTGTTAATTGGGCTTTTACGTCCTACAGGTGAATGCCGTCTTGGTGGTGGGCTACGACTTCTACTATAACTACGACGACGACCAGGACTATTATGACGTCGTTCATATCTATATGCATCTCTACTATATGATCTTCCCCTGCCTTCATGTTGTCGTTGTCGTTGTTTTTCTTGCTCAATACGCATCTTTTCTCCCCTTTTCTGTACCATAGATTCAAAATATGAATCAAGATACCCCTTTTCCCATCCTTGTGCATCTGTATCACTCTCTACTTTACCCTCTAATATGAAATCTTCTTGTCTATCTAATCCTTTGTAAAAGTCGTCAATCGCATTTAATAGTTCTTTTGAAGGCGCTGGGCGTGGAAAAGGAAATTTAAGTTGGTTAGGATCAATTGGTTTATAATCTTCTGTCTAAAATAAATATTAATTTAATTTTCTCTTTTAATCAGTATTTATTTGGTGTTTTCATTGTTTTTACCTTGGCAAGCATCATTAATCCAGCAGGTAAATCAAAATAATTTCTAGGTGGTTGTTGTGATTGTTGCTGTTGAGGTTGAATAGGAGGTGGTGGAGGTGGAGGTTGTTGTATAACTGGAGGAGGAGGAGAGGGAGGAGATGATGATGATAAATGTTGGGTTGGGTTGGATGTTTTTACATGTTGTGGAGGTAATTTATAGTGATAATCAAGGCGATCTAGTGGTATTTGTCCTGTTACAACTTGTCGAATATGCTGAATGGTACTTGAATCAATAATATTTTGATCTGCCCAAAATGAGATCACCTAAAATACAATGTCAGTGACTTGATCTGTTTAAAAACTACAATTAACTTACTTTAATCACTTTGGCTTTGTATTCTGCAGACTCGGCAGCTTCATAGGCTAATTTCAAAAGAGGTGCTAACAAAGGCAGCATGGCATCTCGCATCCAAGTTAACTGCTTTCTTGTACTACATTACATAAGTTAGTCTTTTGTGAAGAGCTTTGTCTTGAATATATATATATATATTACGTATGAAACAAGATATCGTTGACTAAATAGATCATATGAATTCTTTCTTCTTGTCCTTTTCGAAAACTGGATAATGAATAAATATATTCCAATAGTATAGAGGCATGAGCAGGTGAATGACAGTGTTCAAACACCCATATTTTACCCGTCTAATTAATAAAGTAAGTTTCCGTTTTTTTTATATATATATATTGTTTTCTCTATTTACTTCAATATTGGCTTTTGAACATTCATGCATAATCATATGAAGAATAACACGAAAGTCTTCAAGGTTTTTTTTAGTCAAGTCTTTTGAAGTACCATCCAACATGATTTGACAAAGCCTTTGAAAGCAAGCAGTCGGTGAATTATTATCCATTTCAAAAAAAGATCTTGAACTCATGTAGAAACTTGTTTATTCTATTCTTCTGTATAAACTTGTTCTTAACGAAGAAAGGAATAAAATGAAGAGAGTTGTAAACAATAGATTCACTGTAAAATTCGTTTTTTTAATGTGACCGTTTACATTTTTTTTCGCAAGGTATACTTCTAGCATGGTATGCTAAAATATAGTTTAAGAAAAAGTAACTGTAAAATAAATATCAATTATAGGTCAATAAGAATTGGCTATCAACTTATAAAGACTTCGATTGCTATGTACGAGAATTTTGAAAAATATCAAATTAAACCAAACTGAATATCTCAAGCCTTGGAACAATAAACAGCTTCAAAAACGAATAATCCAAATCAATCCGCCTCTACTGTTTAATCTGTAAAAAATACGTAATTATTATGCTTTTTAAAACGCGTGATCTCCTTTAAAAACACCTTTTTTTGATGTTACGGTATACATGTTGTCTCAAAAAAATAACCATAAAAAAAGGTCACACAAACATATATAATCTATTTTTTTTTTTTTTTTTTTTTTTACTTTTTTTACTCCTCTTTATTACTTTACAAAATGGATATTCAAGTAGCCTCTGATAGTAATAAACCAGTCTTTTGTGTAGAATGTAACGATCAAGAGGTAAAAAAAAAAAAAAAAAAAATCCCAAAAAAAAAACAAACTTGGTTGTTTACACACAAAACGTTGTAGGCATCCGTCTTTTGTGAACAGTGTGATGAAGACTTTTGTGAAGTTTGTCACGGTAAATACGCAACCTTCCCTTTCTTTAAAACAACCACTTAACTCGAAAGTACCTATAGCTATGCTTCACCGTACAGGATCTCGTAAACTTCATACCGCTAAAAAATTAACACCTCACCATCAAACCAACGATGAATCACGAGGTAAAGTCATCGATTCAAATGGAAAGGAAGGGCAAAAGGACGATACACCCATGAAACAAGCTTTATTGGAAATGGACGGTACGATTATTAACAGTAGTGGTCCTACTTTTGGTGACTATATGACCAAAAGGTAAAAAAAAAAAAAAAAAAAAAAAAAAAAAAAAAAAAAAAAAAAAAAAAAAAAAAAGGAAGGGAGGGGTGAAAAAGTAGAAAAGTTCTTCGAGTTAATGACGTTATCGCAGATCAAAGACAGTGCCATTACGTTTAAATGCAGAAGAAAGACAGTATTTGAAATTGTAAGTTTGAACTTTATGCATAAAACTGAAAAATGACTCATTTTTTTTAAAAAAAAAAGGCTTGAAGCAGCATTGAATGTTTCTGAATATACAGGTGAGTAATAAGTGAAAATAGAGAGAGAGAGAGAGAGAGGACGCAGAAGTTAACAAAAAATTTTAGATAAAATTGACATTATTTCTTATTCCAACAAGGCAAAAAGAATTGTTGCACAAATTACAGAATTATGCGAAATTATTGCTGGCTTAGTAGTTTCTGGAGATTACAAATTGGGTGGTCAATTATTCTCTAAAAAGAATGTACGTGAAAACGAAGAAATTTTCCAACGAATTTTTGAAGTCGGTAGACGGTATGTATATACTCTAAATAAGATATATATACATACATTGGTCCCTGACGAAAAAAACCTTTTAGTCACAAGATTATGAATCCAGAGAAAATGAGATCAACTTATGGTAAATTAATGTACATGTTGATGGATTCTGTTATTCCAGAAGTAGAAGATTACCTTGGATTCTCTTGTGTGATTCCTATTAAAACTGTATATGACTTCTTAAAGAGTCGTGAAAGTATCGATGTTTTACATGACGATAATATCGTTTTAGCTACACGTGAAATCTCAACCGAATTCAAAACGCGTCAGCAAATTGAAAATGAAGTTCAACGTAAGCAAATTGCAATCAAGACAGTATGTGAGAAATACGCCAATGAAAGAATTTCAAAGGAAGATATCGAACGTTGTTTATCATCCATGTCTGATAACAATGCATTTTTAAAAGCAAATAGGTAAAAAGAAAAAAAAAAGTTGTTGTAAATACATGAAATACTAAATATACGTTTACAAAATCAGAGATCCTTGTGATAAAATGCTTAAATATCTTGCAAAATATTTCAGCCCTACAAAGAATGATCAAGGCTATTCCTTAGCAATTCATGCAGGTAGAAATGGGCATCGTCTCACACACACTCATTCAACACAGTTTACATACGTACATCAATCATTAAGCTTATGGCGTGAAATTATGAATGAAATGTTTTTGCTCTGGAGCATGGCAGATGAAGATTTGATTTCCCCTAGTGCATATAGATTAACAAATACAGGTCAGGGATTACAAAGAATCCAAGCTTGTCCAAATATATCTAGAGTGATGCACAAGATATTGAATCATACTCAAAAGAAATGTGGTTCTTGGGTTGGTAGTAGCGTGGTTCATTTAGGTGATAAGAATGTTCCAAATGCTTTCATGTTTATTGATAAGTATAATCAGGTAGCTCGTATTTTAACTCCTATCATCAGTACATTGGATAAATTGGATTCTCTTGTATCTGATGCAGATGTTGCAGAATATGTTTCTAGTGAATTTGGTGGTGTAGAGCAATGTAGAAAGGATATTCTCCGTAAGTCTAAATCTTGTAAAAGATAAGCTAAAGCTGACATTTTCTATCTACTGTTAGATGACTTATTTAGACATGGATTTGATGGTTCAGGTGGAGATAATTATTTTGATGCAGGAAGTTGTATAGATGGTAGACTTACATCTGCTTGGAACTGTAAGTTTATATATATATGCTTATAAAAAATGATAAACTAAATATCTTTAAAAACAAAAAGGGTGTTCAACAATTGAAAAGAAGCCATTCTTTCCTATATTTCTAATGACAGTAAGTAAAAATAATTTCTTCAAGAGTGTTTTTAAAAATCAAAAATCAAAAAATAGGGTTTTGTTGGATTTGATGGAAGTGAATGGTAAATTTAATAAAAAAAAAGTTAAATAAAAAAAAAGTATTATTTAAATTGGATATATATATAAAAAAAAAGGGTCGATCAATAATAATAATCTTGATACCAATAACTCGGCACACGATCTTATATTAGTGTTTAAACATGAAGAAGAGCCATGGAAAAGGTAATAAAAAAAAAAAAGTTTTGATAGGAGAACGACATGTATATATATTATTCTTTTATTACTGCTCTGTTTGTTCTTATCTCCTTTACTCTCTCTCTGTGGCCGGGCAACAGGAATGTCACTTCAAAATCTGAAGGAGAATAACAAAGACATACTTATACTGTGTAAAAGGAGATAAAATGACAGTTTAAAGTCACCATGTTGCTTATACATATACATATATATATATATATAATGTCGTTCTGATAATTACTACATGATCTACAAATAATCATATATAGCGCACTCCTCTTTTTTCTTCTTTTTTTGTTTGTTCAAAAGGATAACATTGCCCCTACTGCTAATTATTACAAGAACTAAAAAATCTTAAATTTTTAAAGTTTTGTGTGAGAGTATGAGTACAAGAGTTTGAACCAAATAAAAAAAAAGGATCCCCTATTAAGAGAGAGAGAGAGAGAGAGAGAGAGAGAGCCTTTTACTCAATCTTTGGATCCGAATATAGTTAGTGCTTTGTCAAAGAGTAAATAATTTCCCCCTTTTTTATATATGATTCAGCCTTCATTTTGTTAACCCCTTTCAGTTTCTCTCTCTCTCTATCTCTCTCTTCTTTTACCCCTTTTTTAACATGATAAATTAATGTAAAAAAGAAAAGAGTGATTTACCTGACAAAAATAATATAAAAAAGATATTTTTCATTTTTAATTATTACCTTATAATAGTAATTTGTTATATATACAGTTTTGAGTATAATATATGGTTTAGGATATAAACAATTTTTTTTAAAAAATATAACATATAGAATAAATAGATAAAAGTTATATTTATTTTAAACAAAAAATGTGTATCATTATGTAGATGTTTTATAAATTAAAAAAAAATTAACTCTTTTTGGCCTTATTCTAGAATAATCAGAATAAAATGCTGTCACAAACATAAGCATAAATATTTATGCATTATCCAAAGAATAACATCTATACTCCTTGAACGCATTTTTTACAGAGTAGCAACAGATTAAAATATGTATCATATTTTAAACATTTGAAGCATCTTCAATCTGAGGTTAACTTTTCTCAGACTAACAGCCATTGCCTGCGTATCTTTGTATATACTTAGTGTGAGTGTGTGTAAATTTTGAATGGTTATGGGAAGTGTTCTAAATACGTTCTTTCTTTTATGCATAAGAATACCTTTTTTTTTTTTTTTTTTTTTTTTTTTTTTTTTGCCCCTTTATTCTCCCTTACACTCACTCTTTTTTCTTATATATATTCCCCTTCATCCCCATTATATAAAGGTCGTTTTAATGTATCACATAAATAACCCTTTTAGACACTTTTGTATTCTAATTTTATTTTATTTTTTTTATATAAATATAAAAATTTTAACTTTTTTACATGTCTTTATTACACTTTTTATTATTTTTGTTTGTATAGTATTTTATAATAGTGGCAATCATAAACAAAATTTTATTTGAAACGTACATTTTCTTTTTTAAAAAAATAAAATAAATCCCAATAGAAATAAACAAAGATCAACAATTATATAAAAGGTAAATCATTTAACATTCTTTTTTTTTTTTTTTTTTTTTTTTTTTTTTTTGTATATAAATGTAACCTCATTTTTAATAAATAATAATAAAAAAATTTTAATATTAAAATAGATGACAACTACTACAACTAATTCATTTAAATCAAATTTCTTGGAAAATAATCAAGGCTGGAACCAAATACCACTTTCTCCACCGCCAACTTCATTTGAACAAATATCAAATAAACATAATAGTCGTGTACATCTACGTCACTTTAGTGCAAATGACAGTCATTGTATTCGAAATCCTTATTTAGCCTTTCCTTCTTCTTCCTCTTCTTCTTCATATCTACAACAGTCCACTGATCATGTCATATCAGAACCAGATACTCAAAAACAAAGGTAAAAAAAAACCTTCATTTCTTTTTTTTTTATAAAAAAAAAATGCGTTACTAGTGGCAATAGAAGATTATAAAAAAAAAAGGGACAAAGGGGAGAATAGAGCAGAGAGGGTGTTTAACTGAAGGAGGGACGTGAGGGATAAAAAAAAAAGTGTTCAAGTAAAGGGACTTCTAAAATTAGACTATATGACTAAACCATTTCAATTTGATGATTTTTTTTTATAGGAGACTTCGCTTTGATATTATCCTAGAAGGTAAATGACCCTATTACCTCTTTTAAAATTCAATTTATCAACATATTATTTTTAGCTGCAACTGCTGTCACACAAAAAGCAGAAGAATCCGCAATTACATACCTTAACCGTGGCCAAGTCTATGGTATCCAATTAAATGATAAACAGGGTCTAAACGAAATAATCACAAGTACTCTCTCTATTGCCTTTCATTCTTCTTCACATCGTAGAATTGCTGAAAGTTATTGGAAGTTTTGGGTCGGTCAACAAAAACAAACTGAAGTGCGCGCCATTGATATAGGTAATATATATTATAAAATAAAAATAACAAATTTTAAGGGATATAATGAAAATAAAACTAAACTCACTATGAATTAGATGCGAGCCAATCCACCGGCATTTCTGACCTCAGGTTCCCTAGCTTTGATAAAATTACTTTTAATTGGAATGGTCGTTTTGGCTCAAAGATATATGTTCGCTTCAAATGTCTTTCTACAGATTTTTCTAGAATTAAAGGTGTCAAAGGCATCCCGTTAAGAACTCAAATGGAGAGCCATGTGGCTGAGACTGACTCTACACCTGCTTTAGATGAAGTCTGCTTTTGTAAAGTAAAACTATTTCGAGATAAAGGTGCTGAACGCAAGAATAAAGATGATGCAAAGCAAATATCCAAACAACTTGAAAAAGTATATGGTAAGGCTCTTTCTATGTACATCTATTCTTACCTTTTTTATATATACTAAATATTCATTAGGAAAAGCAAATGAACAATCATTACCATTAATGTATAATGTATCTATACCCTACTCCGTATTTGGAGAAATTCCTACCTCTTCTACTCTAGATTCATTTGAACACGCTGCAGATGATATCGTATTACCATTACAAATAAAAACGCCTGCAAGATACCACACGAGAGTTATGACGGCCCCTAACTCAATATTTTATCAAACAAATAAAGCGAGCGGCGGTACCACAAGAGGTCGAAAATCAATATCGTCTATCACCTCACCCTTCACACCAATCTTAACAGATCAACACACTATCCCCGCAACATATGACTCATCATCAGCAGCAGGATCATCCACCCCTATACTCAATAACTTTGTTTCTAAAACAAAAGAAAACTATGATTTTCATAAATATCTTACACAACAACAACAAGAACTAGCCGCATTGCCTAATATTGATACCAATGATTTACAATCAGTAGAACATGCAGCAAGCTCCTCTTCCTTGTTACATCAAACAGAGTCCCATTCTACCAGCTACACTGCTGCTTTTGATGAAGATATGCCTCCTCTTACAGCGGATACATTACATACTCCTGGCACCACTCAAGCAACTCCTACTGAATTCTCACATCATACTGCATTTGAAAAAAAGATATTTTTGAATAACCATATCCTAACTCCGGACCTCATGATAGATAACCACATCTATCATCCACCTCTTTTATCATCGATTTACGACGTATTCACACCTGAAGAAATTCAACAACCTCCTGATTCCTGTGCTATCACGCCCACTCAAGATGAATTCATTAGATCAAAAACGACTCCACCAGATGCTGATATCAGTCGTCATCATCATCATCATCAAGAACAACAACACACGACCCAATCAGTTTATGAACGTGATTATTTTTGTAGTATGGAACCTACTACTACCTCATCATCACATATTTCACGTCTTCAACAACAATTACAGTTACATAACGAGTCTGCAAGTAATATCATGTTAAATAATAGCGCGACCAACATGCTCTTATTATCTCCTCCTTTTATGACAGCTCATCAAAGCGAATCGAAAAAGAAACGAAAATCCGATCTGATTGATCATCCGGATTGTATAGAAGATCGTATCTTGACTTATTCTTCAAATCCTTCTCATCTTACTTTATCGAGTAATTGCAGTACAAGCAGTAATTGTAGTGTAAATAGTGATTCAAGTCGTCTTCATAAAAAGTTTCGTCATCATCATCTTTCACCTTAAAGTACATATAATAAAAAAAAACCCTCCTCTTTTTTTTTTTATCGTTTTATTCTTACTCCGCTTGATTATACTCTTTTTTTGAATATCGATTAAAAAAAAAAAAAGCACAGACAAACCTTTTTTTTTTAAACACTTGTTTTCACACGATTCATATAAATAAATGTACATGTATGTGCAGCGTAAACAACGTATAAACAATTTTGATCGATATTCCCTGTTTTGGAAAAGAAATTTCGTTACTATTTCGCTACAAAAAACAGCTTGCGTATGTGTGATCAGGTGCTTCGAGAAAAAACGAGAAGCAATTACTTCTTACAGACACATGGGGGTATATTTTATTTTTTATTTTATCTTAAAGTATATTAGTAACATCTTTTCCATAATGGTTGTATAATATATATAGTTGTAGATCAATACAAAAAAATCAAATTATCAGTCAGATATAAATAAAACATAAAAGAAGGAAAAAATGCTTCATGATGCATAGTAGTGCTTAATTGGAAAGTAACTTTAACATAAAGAAAGCGAAGATCAAGCTTTCCTTATTTTGGTTTAATTGATATTCCAGTAGCACTTGGAAGAATAGACTTTGTTAATTGATAACGATGAAATCATGCGTTATCCTTATTAGTATATAAAAAAAAAAAATTAACAGTTATAACATATTAGTTTAAAGTAAGCATTTTTTATGCTTGATTATTTTATTTTACAGATGACATTATTTCTAAATACATTTTTAAATGTTAAAGCATACTTTAAAGCCGGTTAAAATCGGGCATATTTTCTACAGCACCAATACCAACAACAGCAGCATCACCGTTTAAGTATTCACGAGCAACGCGTTTTACATCATCTACTGTCACTTTTGAGACTAATTGTTCAACTTCTTTAGGTGACATACGATCACCTGATGTTAATAATTGACGACCGATATCTTCTGCAATAGGCGTACTACCATCTAAACTCAATAATAGTCCTGCCTTTAATTGTTGTTTAGCACGTTGAACTTCTTCATCAGTAACGGATGAACTTAAACGAATCCATTCCTTCTTTGTTGAAGCCAATAAATCTCCAATACGTTCCTTATTTTCAGTGATTAAATAAATACCCCAAAGGCCGGTATCTTTATATGATGTATTAAATGACATGAAAGAGTTGGCGAGTTGATTGCTGTGTAATACAGAAGATAATCTTGAGTCTAAATGTCCTGTTGCACCTAAAGAACGATCCCAAGAACCGATAATGGATTGCATGACTAATAATGGGAAATAATCAGGAGATGTCCAACTTGCACCTTCAACAGCTACTGCAATATGAGCTTTTTGAGCTTTTGCGTCAGGTACTCTAAATTCTGCGCCAGTAAAAATAGCCTTCTTCATGGCAGATTTACTAGTAGAAGCATCCAACTTATTTGGTAAGCGACCAAAATGATTTTCAGCAAGACGAACAAGTGCATCATGATCAATTCCACCCGATCCAACAAGGATCATTCTCTCTCCGGTATAATTGGTTTTGATATAATTTGAAAGATCATCGCGTGTTAATGATTTAATGTTTTCTTTAGGCCCCAAAATTGTTAAACCTAAAGATTCGTCCTTAAAAGCAGTAGCATGCAAATGATCAAAAACTACTTCTTCCATTTGCTTTTCAACTTCCTCTTGTTCTCTAAGAATAACATCTCGCTCTCTTTCAATAGCTCCTGAATCAAGTGTAGAATGTTGAAGGATATCTGAAAGAATTTCTACGGCTTGAGGAACATCATATTTAAATGCCTTTGCATAATATACGGTTTGCTCACGAGAAGTATAAGCATTTAAATGCCCTCCCATATTCTCAATTTGAAGTTCTAAATCTCTTTGGCTTCTAGACTTGGTACCCTATACATAAAATAATCTAAGTAAAACTTGCAAATAAATGTATTACTAATCAAAAAAGCTTTTACCTTGAAGGCCATATGTTCCAAAAAATGTGCAGCACCATTATTCTTTTCATTTTCAGCACGAGAGCCTGCATCGATCCAAACACCTACAGTAGCTGTTTGTGAAGCAGGGTTTTCTTCGGTGGCTACAGTGAAGCCATTAGGCAAGATCGTCTTTCTTAATGTAGGAAGTAAATTGGTGGCTGTGGCTAAACTACGACGGTACTAAAAAAAAGTAAAAGAATCAAGTCAGTATTATGTTTATTCAATCGTCTTCTACTCTTATTTTTATTTACCAGCAAGTTGCTATTGGCAACATTACCCAATAAAGGCTTGGTGAATTTTGATAATAATTTAGAGGCCATTAGATAGATAGGAAATTCTTTACAGGGCTGCGTTTTTCGAGCTTTTTATAGGTACACTTAGACTTTTCCTTAAATCGATAAACGCAGTCATGCGTCGGATAAACTAAAATGATACCTACAATGGTTTAACCAATAGAACACTTGAATCCATATCAAGCAATACCATTGTATTGATATAAAATTCAGGGCATTGTCAATTGATCAATGATTATGAATATATTATTAAATATCAAAGAGATTAAGTTTGAAAAAGAGTTTTTTTTTAAAAAAAAAATATTAAAAGAATGGGTTGTTGTATTGCTATCTGAAGGGTCTTTTTTTTTTTGGTATTTACGTTGACTTTTTTATCGATGGAGATACACTAACTAATGTTAAAATAGTTTAATAAAAAAAAAAAAAGTGTAAAGCAACGGTTAAGTATCTATAGCAACACAACTACATATTAATGATATTATTTTCTTCTGAGAAGTCTACCAAGATAAGAACCATCAATCCAATCTCTCCTTACGATATCCGCATGGCTAATGTGCCATTACACCCTAATTAAATTGCATACACCGCTCGTAAACGACGAGGGAGATGAAAAAGATAAACAGCTCTGTCAGAGATCACTTCTCAAAAGCCAGTAATCCTATAACAATGGTATTTCTAAATAATATGTTAAAACCAGCTCAGAAGCTAGAAAAAGAAATTGGTACTTGTATATTACCATTCTTTTCCATCATATTAAAAACAACAGCACCAATACCAGTACACGTTTAATCCATTTAGCTTCCTTAACTAAGAGGGAAAAAAAAAACTTTAAAAATAGGGCAGAAGAAAAAATATGCTCATATTCATTATTTAACAACATTTTTTTTTTACCTTATTATCTTTCAATGAAGCAAGCTCCTTCATGAAAAAAAAAAAAAAAAAAAAAAAAAAAACTACTTGCTGACCAAAAGAGATACACAGAAACATGACTTGCCCTTCACAAATGATTTGATTAACAACACCATCATTAAAAGCAGCAAAAGCAGCCATAGTAACAGCCATAACAACACCAGCATAAACAGCAGCACTAGCAGAGAAATAGTAACACCAAATTTTCTGATAGCAACAATAATATGATTCTAAATAAAAGAAACCCAGAAAACTGGCATTAAAATTTAGAAATTCATGCAAAGGTACTCTTTTAACTTGCCAGAAGTAAACTTTTGTGTTCAAGAATCACTCCATTGTGAGGTTAATGACAGTTATAACATAAATAAAAGTAGAGACCTTCACAATTTAAAAGTATAAAACTAAAGCATTACACTTCAATAAGTGCTGATAGCGGCATGTCAGAACAACGTGAATGTCTTACGTTACAGATACCGTTATATACATATAGCAACCAGATAATAGAACACTACACCTTACAGAAAAAAAGAAATAATTGAAAGAAAAGAAAAGGGAAAACAAAAGTGAAAAAGAAAAATGACAAAAATGGGTAATTTCTTTTTATACCCCTTTTTTATACATGTCTTTTTTATTGATCTCTTTCAAGTAACGTGTGTGTAAAGATGACTGTAAGATTATTGTTGTGTAAGAGTATTGTGAAGGTAAATTTTTGTAGAATTACCTCTTTATGCTTATAGATCATATAGATCGGTTGTATATGCCTTCTTTTTTTAAAAAAAACAAAGGCTTTCAGTGATTGATATACACATCACCCTTTCAAGACACTTTGTAATGAAGAATTATATATATATACTAACTTTCAAAAAGATTTGTCTTTATCAATTTTATGGGCCACATTTTGTCGAATTTACTGATAAGTATTTTTGCAATGATGAGTATTGTATTCCCAGATCCAACATAAAAAATTCTTTGCAAAATCATTGTCCGCAAAAAAAAAAGACTTTTTTCTTATTAAAAAAAACCCCCCTTTCTTCTCCTTTTTTTTTTTCTTTTTTTTTTTCTACTAACCAAAGTGTATAAAATTAGTTATGGAAGAGTCTAGTAATAGAGACCAAGGTATTTGGACTAATAGCCCTACTACTAGACATTCTGATGGTAATCCTTCAAAACCAAACATTAACCAGGACATGGGATCTTTCAGAAGAACACGACCAGCAGTGTCCAAGTTCAGTCAAACTGAAAGAGATAGACCCCGTCTAAATACATATATTAACAACTCTAAAATAACCCCTTCAGGTACCAAAATCAACAATTATACCAAAGATGCAACAATGTCTAGAAATGCCGGTCTATCTTTACAGTCCGGGGACGAAAAAAAGGTAGTGGAGAATGGTTCTACAAAAAATAATGCTGGTAATTATCAGGAACGCAAAGGGATTGATAATGAGGGGGTCCCAGCTTTGACAAGAAGAAAAACGAGCTTTCAAACAGAACAAATATCATGTACTCTCCATGATCTGATATTAGGAACAAAGAGTCCTACTATTCAATTAGCTATTAGTAAAATGCAAGAAGATGGGATCCAAAGTAATTCAAGATCATCCACTACTTCCTCAAGCCCTGTACCATTTGAATTTATTGTTGAAGAACAGAAGAAATTGACAAAGACTTACAACACAAATGCGAAAGAATTCGTACCACGATTTCAACTAGAGAAGAATAATGATCAACTTCGTTTCTCTTGTTAAGAGAGATTTTCTATTTTTGAAATAAATAACTTTTTTTTTGGATTTATAATGCATTTAAGTCTTGAAAGTGCTTCCGGTTACACATCAGATAGTTTCTTTGTCCGCAATCTCTTTTAGTTTCGCGTATTCCTTTTGGTCCTTTTTTTTTTTTTTTCCTTGTTCATCTTTAAAATATGGAATCTTTTCAAAATACAGTTCAACAAGCAAACTTGGCTAGTCTTTTAGGTTTACACTTGGTATAGCTTAATTCTCTTTACACATTGGGAAAAAAAACAACACACTTTACTAAACAAATACTTTTAGGGTCTTTCACTTTTAGGAGCTGTTGCTTCTAATCCAAGTTATAATATTCCCATCTTCTTTTTCGGTATTTGGGCATATAATAACCGAGAATCCAATTCACCCATCAAAACAGTATGATTTACTTACTTGAATTACCTTGCACAATTTATTTACACAAAAATTCTATATAGTTTACTGGTGTATTAGCTTTCAGTATCTTATTGGATTTAATATGGCTTTATTTACATGGTTCTAATCCTCAAGGGGAAAGCGGATTTGGATTTGCTAAATTGTAAGTTGATTTGAAATAACTAAATAATTTACATACATATTGATATCCTGTTATTAGTTTCAACATTATTAGTTTAATTATCAAGGTTAGTTTGATTTCACATAAAACTTAAAGCTTTTATGCTTAATTTTGTAAAATTTAATCTGTAGCCAATCTCGGTATACTCGGGTGTTAATAATCTCAAGGAACGTGGCGATTCTATAAGTGCTGGTAGTAAGTATATATATATATATATAAACGAGTCGCTGCCTTACATTATATATATTAATTGCTTGTGATATAGATTGGTCAGATGCTCCTGGTGCTTTCCCTTCCGGCGCTTATCAAAATGTCAGAGACGGTGATAGCGCAGAATTTGCCTAAATTAACACATTATGTTTGATATATACTAATAATAAAGAAATATTTAAAAACAGGAAAATTACCATGATTTATATGAATATGATCGTAGTTAAACAAATTAGAAATACACTATAAAGCATTGATGTGCTCGACAAAATATTTTAAAGGGGAACTTATTTACGCCTTATTATGAAAAGAAAAATTAATCTTGACAAAACAGGATAAGGTAATGAAAGGTTTATCCCAAGATAACGTGGACAGATACATACAATGCTAGCTTCATTGATTTAGTATTCTTGATGAATAAGAGATAAAAGATGTTGAGTTGATCCAAGTGTTCAAGGACTTGTATTGTTCCTGAAGATTATTATACATAACGAGTAATATACATAAAGTTGTTTCTATGAAATATTTATAGTTTTATAAGTTAATACATGATGAAGCGCTATTGTTTAAACTATTGGCTGTGTTTAATTTAAAAAATACGAGTTCGTCTTAGTTACACTCCTCTTCCACATTCATATCATTTACTTTTTTTTTTGTCATGCATTTTATATTGCTGTAGTTCCCGTCATTTATTTTTGTTTAATCATCATAAGCTACTAGATCTATTAAAATATGTATGTGTACCATGCATTATTACAATAAAACCAGCTGTAGAGATATATACACGAATTATAATTCTCTCAGTGAGAAAATAGCAGTTTTTTATTTCTCACATGATCTATATCATGGGTGACTCAATTAGCTTTAGCCATAAGTTTTCCACACCAAAGGATTATCTATATACTAGAACAACAACGACTCAATTGGGCTTTGTTCATGTTTCGCGTATGACACTCGAGACTTCCACTTCCCTTTTATGGAAATACTTTTTCTCATAACACGCATGAATTTTGTTTATTGGTACCTATAAAATTTTGAATAAAAATTAAACTTTTGTTTCACTTAAAATGACGTTAATTGTGAAATGGCGGTATACCTGCCTAATGGTTATGTATCAGTGGATCTTTTTACATTAATGCGAAAGATAAGATTATGATTCTATTCTTTTCAAAAGATCAAATGTATAATCTAGATAATATATGTCTGTAAAACTTTTTGGTGCAGATGCTTATAATATATATATATATATATATCCATGAAGACATGTAACATACACTCAAAATATATATACATATATAGTTTTATTCAATGTAAGATAACAGTAATAATAAAGAGGACCCTTTTTTTTTCTTACAAAGTTCAATGCGTAAATAATGTATACATGTAAATTACAAAATGAAATCGTTATTAGAATTATGGTTTCTTAACTCGTTTTTATGTGCGTTTAATAACGTAAGAAATATAATCTCGAACATGTGCTTTAGTATTACAGGTCAAACTATTAGATATATAACTACATTGTTTTGGGACAAGTTTTGACCAAGTCTCATGCCTTAAAATATATGCAAAAGTACAACTGATATATAAGCTACCTACATGCGTACTGTCTATAATTACTTATTTTCTCGACTAAAACGCACAAACAAATACGCCTACAGTAAAACGTGATCAACAATGTACGATATTTTACATTTGCTATAATTTACTCAACCCCTTACGCTTTTTAAAAGGCCCATTTTTATATAATTATAACATACCACCACCTAGTTCTGTCTAATAATACAAATTGAGGAATGAAGTTATTTTAAAATTTATAGTGAATGATATCTAGTTTATGAACTTCTATGAAGTACGAAAAGTTTAAAAGTCTCTTTTTATACTATCTTGGCTTATGTATATAATCATGTATACGGTGTATGTACCCGTTTTTTTTTTAATGCACATGCACATAAAAAAATAGTCATGACGTGAAAACATTTTGATTACACTCTATTTCGAGAAATAACATAAAACAAAATACTTTTTTGACGGTATCAGAACAATATAAACGATAAAAATAATTTCTTTTTAACCCCGTAATTTTTTTTTTAGACCGTATATTATGTCGCTCTCATAATATAGATGCAACGGGCAAACATATACTACATTTTATATTAAAAAAAAAACCTCCAAGTTCCAATTTAAAAATGTTGTTGCATTTTAGTACTGATATCATCAGAACTTTTTTTTTTTATATAAAATAGAAGGTTCGTTTGCATTGTCCCTTTTTCTCCTATATATTATATTCTGATAAAATCCTTTTTCTAGTCTACCGAATATACGTATAGTAGGTTAAGAATGACTTTTAAGACAAGCATAAGTATGTACAAAACCAGATGACAGCTTCGGTTTTTTAAAATATAGCTTTGAATACATGTAATACATTGTTGACACGCACTGTTTATTTTGTAGTCAAATCTTTGCTAATCTCACTTTTGGTAACTATTATCTCTGTCACTGAAGCTCAAAATGTCACTTACAACGTGGTTTCTCACTATCCTAATGATCAAAACTCGATTGGTGTGCTGATAGATAATAACAAAATCCCTTACTTGCTCACTGTATCAACACAAACTCCATATATATTCACTGGTGATGCACCTGTAGCTAAAATAGGCTATAAGTACATAATACGAAATAACAATGATGGCGCAGAGATCTCTGAACCCTTCACACGATCCCCGTCAACAGAAGCATCGTATAACGAGTTTTTTGGAATATCAATGAACACACACCCAATTCCAGAGTTTCCACAGATATACCCTCCTTTGTCCTCAATTCATAGAGCCGTTTCAAATATTCACAAAGATGATCAAATTCCAACTTTTTTTCTTTTAGGAACAGAAGCTGACATCAAAAATATGCATTCTAATATATTTATTAGTAAATTTAAGATAGCATTAAACTTGACACATATAGGGTAAAGTTGTCTAATATAGAATTAAAATCTAAATAAATATGTTTGATTTAAAAATAAATAAATAGGTTGAATGAAGTTCATACGGTGGATTCAGTAGAAGTACAAGTCTCGGGTCGCGGTACCAGATATTCCTTAAAACCATCTTATAAATTAGATATGGGTAAAGAGAATAGGTTATTTGGCTATCGAAGACTGAAGCTCCGTGCACTCGTTACCGATCCATCCTTCATGCGTGATAAATTAGCTTACGATTTGATAAGGTCTTTTGGTTTAGCTTCAACCGGGTATTCATTTGCGAGGTAACTTTTTTGAAAAAATATATATATATATATATTTACTTGCAAAAAATTAATCAAATGGTCTTTTAGAGTTTTTATCAACAATAAACCTTATGGATTATTTGGAGTTCAAGAAGACTTTGATGAACCCTGGCTTGCAAATGAGTTCAATAATGGCAACGCGGAAGATTACAATCACGGTGCCTTATTTACTGGAAAACTAAAAGCACCTTTGAAATACCTAGGTGAAAACGAAACACGCTACACAGAAAAACAAATAATTTTCAATCAATCTTCTTATCGGGTCGAAGTGCCAGCCCGAAAAGATGGAGAAAAGTTACCTGCTAATATTCAAAGAATAATTGACTTTACCAAGTTTTTATCTACAGCACCATCAACCCAATCAGATGCAGTTGCTATCTGGAATCAGCAGATAGATACAGAGAGTGTATTGAGAAGGTAAAAATACTTTAAATTTAGAAACGAGTATTTTTTTTTTTTTTTTAGCTAAACTGTTTACCGTAAATTATAGTCTTGCTCTGGAAATTTTCTTGGGAAATAGCGACGGTTACATTTTTGGTAGTGCAAATTACAATCTCTTTGTAAGATCAATCCAAACAGAACAAATTACTTTTATTCCTAGTGACATGGATTTAGTCTTTGGCTCAAGCAGTGTACGAAAAGCAAATATCACAATTTACAGCGGACTGGAAAATCACCCCAATTATAACAACGAACACCCTCTATTTTTTAACATATTAAAAGTACCAGAATTTAGGACACTATTTGAGACAATGCTTAAAAAAGCATTTGAAAACTTGGATTTAGTGTATAGACGCATCGATGCTTTTTCAGGTCTCATCCAAGAAGATGTTGATTGGGACAGTTTAATTGCCAGAGACTATGTCGTTTTACCATCATTAGCAGAAACTTTCAGAAATGCCAAGTTCAATGCTGAACCAGGGCAAGTGCCAGAAGATATGGAGACGATGATAGATTATGCTTCAAGAATAGAGCAAGATAAAATCTCATTTGAAGTTGCTGTGAATGGTACAATCAACAGATCTTCTATCATGGGATTAAAACAATGGATTTCTTTGTCAGCTGATTCTTATCTGAAAGCAACAAACACTGTAAATATTGCCCGTAAAAGGAAACTGAATAAAGTTTAAAAATATTTATGTAGTAGACACAAATAAATTTTGTAGTATCATATCTTTTTTTGAAAATGAAGATATATTAAAGAATCCAAATTTCATTAGATAAATCTAGTAACTAAAAATTTAAAATATTTTTTTTTTTTAAAAAAAAAGTATGTCATCTATATGTATAAGCAAATCAATGTTAGTAAAGTGGTAGTAGTATAAAACAAATATACAGAGTTTCAACTGGATTTATTAAAGCATTCAATAAGTCAAACATTCCATTACTTTTGGTACAGAATAAATTCTAAAATATTTTTTTTTTAATATCTAAATATAATCTTATTGTTTTGACGTTTAAAATAAGCTAAATATGATCAATAAAGTTCAAATAAAGACTTTTTTTCGAGTAAACACTAGAGTATCTAAAAAGCGCATAGTCTGACACACTCCTTTTGTGTAAGTGCATAAACCTTCTTTGGTGGAGGAGGAAGAGAGAGGGGGGGGGGGTTTGGTTCATTAGGTTGTATATAAAAAAGATTGAAAACGTTACTATATAATAACTTGTAAACACTCACTGCATGAACTATAATATGAACCTCTTAAACAAGGAATTCACCGCAAAAATGTTCAATAGTATAATGCCGATACATATACACCCTGTATATAATAGGAGTGAAGATACAATCATGATTACTTGATCTATTATGTGAAGATAATAGCATCTGTACATGTTCCTAAAAACTTGTAAGACACGGTGATAGTATTTGGTGTAAATATCAACAATTCATCTTTAGTTCTGTCTGTGACTGTAATCTTTAGAATGTTTCCATATACCGCCATAGTAAGTAAAATTGTAAAAAAAAAAAAAAAAAAAAAAAAAAATTGTGAAAAAAAAAATTGTAAAAAAAAAAAAATTTCTCCTATATAAAATCATTTGGTTACTGATTGCTACTAATACGAAATTAAATGTAGAATCAGGGTTCTTTCAGTCTAGTATGGTAGCCACGATTTTAATTTCAATACATTCTATATATATGTGTGTGTGCGCGTGCGCACGCGTGTGTGTGTATTATAACATAAATATTCACATTCGTTATGCAAAAAAAAAAAAAAGAGGCTATTAAAACGGAATTACCGAGAGATAGAGAGAGAAAGAGAGAGAGAAGGAAATATAATTTCATATTACCGATCTTTTTTTTTTTTTTAAAAAAAACAACAAAAGGGGAAAACGTTACAAAAACTGTCAAAAAGGCATAAATTATTTTTATTTAACTTTTTTTATTTGTGAGACAATATATATTTATATAGGTATAGGTGATGATAGAGAGAGAAAAAAGGGCTTAAACTACATTTCAAATTCGGAAACCAATAGATGAGAACCGGCTTTGTTGGGTTACACATTTGCCTGCAAGGGAAATATTGTAATCAAACGGTAAACAAGTATGTATTCTTTTCAGAAAAATGAGAGAGAGAGAGAGAGAGAGAGAGTAGATCTGTTGACTACTAAAAGGGCCGAGCAATAAGATTGTTTTATGTAAATAAATGTGTCTTGTACATTTGTATATAAATATATATATTTAACAAAAACTATTGAAACGATGTAACTGAAAAGTATAGTGAGGTAATTTACCTTTATTAAATATGTGCTTTACCCCCCTTTTTTACCAAGCAAAAAAAAAAAAAAAAAAAAAAAAAATTATATATATATAGAAAATATTGTATTTATAAGTGACCATTCCAAGATATAAAGGAGTAGTTTGCATTGTGTACTCCTACGTTTTATTTTTAGAGCTTATATTTTTTGCTAATAGGCAACCGCCAAAAAAAAAAAAAAAAAAAAAAAACTCGTCGCCGATCTTATTCTATTTTTATCATGTGTAAAAGGAGTTTTTTTTTTTCTTTTTCTTTTTCTTAAAAAAAAAAAAAGTATTTATAGCAAGAATAAAAAAAAAAAAAAACTTCTTTTTCTTTACAATTAAAAATAATAGTAATATGACTACAATCTCAATTCTTCCTAACAACAATGATAATTCATGTCTTGTATCTTCAAGAAAAAGAAAAAGAAGAGAAGAATTACATGTTCGTTTTTGCACACAACCAGAAGTGATTGTTTACACTTATTCTCAATCAGATTATGACAGAAGTGGTTTATTCCCTGATGATAATACAAAAAAAGAAGATCAACAAAAGCAACAATTTATTTTCAGACTCTCAATTAACTTTGTTCAACAACAACCTGAACAGCCATTGTTCAAAAAGAAATCAAAATTTAATAACAACAGCCAACGACCAAAACTTTCTATTGACACAAGTAATTTACATGGTCCACTTTACTTTACAAACATGACTACAAATCATCAAAAAAAGAAGGAAATATTAATTGATGAAGATGATAATAATAATCCTATCGATTTAGTCACAAAAGAAAACACAAGAAGAAATAGTTTACCACTTGTGTCATTTTAATACATTATAAAACCTTTTCTCTTCCCTTTATCTCTTGTAAATATCATAATCCTCCTCCTTTCTTTTTTTTTTTTTTTTTTTCATTATATCCCTTTCTTTTTTTTTTTTATTTTTACATCTTTTATTGTAACCATCTAATTATAATATCATAATTCACCTAATAATAAATATAAAGTTACTGTAAAAATATCTACAACTATTGTTTGCCGGGTCTGTTGCCATCGTCATGATTGTCCAGAACCTTTTTTTTTTTTTACTTTTTAATTATAACATTTAGTGTTGTGTCACTCTTTTACAATTAGTTATTTTTAGGTACACTTTGAAGAATTCAGAAAAAAAAAGAGCGAAAATGTAAACAATCTCAATTCAAGCAGTCATAGTTAAACCGTCACTGTTGGAAATGCTTATTTTCTCTCTCTTTTTTTTTTCTTTTTAGTTGCAGACGTATTCTTTTATACTAATGGCTTCTCGAAAACCAGCCGACGAAGACTATATCGATATCGATGATACCTACGATGCCAACCAAGATGACGATGCAGGAACCGGAGGTTATGCCTGGGAAGAAGAATATAAAAGAAGTTGGGATATTCTTCAAGAAGATTCTGAAGGTCGTCTAAGTAGTGTCGTTTCTCAGTTACAACAACAAAGAAAGCGTCGAAGGTATAAAAGTAAAATATACTTTACTGGTTTTTGAACTTAGACCTTTTTAAAAAACTATTTTTTTTTTTTTTTTTGCTTAGGTTATTAAAAGATACTGCTATTATTCAACGTGGTATTATTCGACATTTATTCTTAATCCTAGACTTATCTGAAGCAATGAACGAAAAAGATTTACGACCTAGCCGTGTAGAATTAACCTTAACTTATGCCCAACAATTCGTCATAGAATTTTTCGATCAGAATCCTATATCCCAACTTGGTATTATCGCGACGAGAGATGGTATCGCTGAAAAATTAACTGAATTAAGTGGAAACCCGACAGATCATATTAAAGCATTAAAAACTAAAAAGAATACAGAGACAAGTGGTGAAGCTTCTTTACAGAATGCATTACAGTTAGCTAGGGCTAGTATGTTGGGTGTACCAAGTCATGGCTCGAAAGAAGTTTTATTGATTTTCGGTTCACTCACTACTTGTGATCCAGGAGATATCCATGAAACAATCGATTTATTAAAGAAGGAAATGGTTAGAGTAAATATCGTAGGTCTTGCAGCTGAAGTACAAATTTGTCGTGTCCTATGTGAATCTACTAAAGGTAAACAACAACAATGGGATTTGATCAGATAATACGATACTGAAAGGCCTAATTCATTTATAGGCACTTATGGGATTGTATTAAATGAGGCACATTATAAGGATTTATTATTCGAAGTTGTTCCACCACCAGCAGTTCTACCCAATAAGAACACATCTAACTTGGTCACAATGGGATTTCCCAGAAGGTTAGTAGAGGATCAAGCTTCATTTTGTGTATGGTAAGTATTTCAAAAAAAAAAAAAGAGGCGGCACACTAAAAAAAAAAAAAAATTGCATATCCAATCTAGTCACTCTAAATTGACATTGGGGGGTTACATCTGTCCTAAATGTAAATCCAAAATTTGTGAATTGCCAAGCGATTGTGATATTTGTGGGTTGACGCTGGTATCGTCACCTCATTTAGCCAGATCCTACCACCATTTATTCCCAGTGGATAACTTTGATGAAATTAAAGGCAACAGGTAATCACTCATTAAAAAAAAAAAAAAAAAAAAAAAAAAAACTGACAAATGTGTTATTTTTTTTTTTTTTAAGTGAGCGCGGAACACATTGTTTCTCTTGTTTAACACAGTTTGATAATCTGGAAACATCTGGTGCAAAATTCTCATGTCCAAAATGTGCACAAGAATTCTGTGCAGAATGTGATATATTTGTTCATGAAGTATTACATAATTGCCCCGGTTGTTGGAGTGTAGGTAAAAAATCTTCTTAGTTTCTTTGTCTCGGAAAATTACATTCAAAAGATAAAATCACTTTTTTTTTATTTTGGGGAAGTGATCGTTCTTTGTATTCCTTTTTTTTCCTTTTTTCTACTATTTTTTTTTTTTTTTTTTTTTTTCTATGAAACGTATTAATCGAATTCACTTACCCTTGTATATAACTGAAAAAAAAAAAAAAAAAAATATATAAATATATATAAAAGAGAAAAAAAAAGCCATCTTCTCTTTCCTTTCAATTACATCTTTCTCTTTTTCAAAAAACTTATAAAAAAAAACAATAAAAAATGCTTATGGAACTACCGTCAGAAATATTATTGAACATTGTATCATTTGTATCTTGCAGAGATTTAGCCGTTTTACGTCTTGTATCTAAAAACTTGCGTACCTGTTGTGATCTTCCACGAAATTGGACAACGCTTCATTTGGAGCCCGGTTCAATTCCTTTATGGCAATTAGCTGATCTAAAATCCATCATATCTCCTCATTTACCACATATTCAGTCCATTTATATTTGGGGTGTAAGAGACAACATCATTTATTATTTATTATCACGATGTAAAAATTTACAACATTTAACCATTTGTGGTTGGACTACCTTATCAGACCACTGCTTACGTCTAAAGCCTGCTCAATCATTAAAAATCAAAACATTAGAACTGATCGGTTCTCCTCAACAAACAAATTTTATTTCTGTGGATGCCTACACCTTAGGTAATCTAATGATCCAGTCACCTGAAATGACAAATCTAGTGCTCGGTTGTGAAGCTCATATTCATGCTGAAACTCTTGTCGCTGAACTAGAAAAGGCTTACAGTATACATGCCTCTGAAGGCCAATTACAATCCTTTCAATTAGCATCACGTCGAACTTGGCTTAAAGAACATATATTACGATTAATTAGAATATATCCTGATATTCAAAAAATCTATTTATTACCGGCCGCTGCTGCTGGTATTGTTGGTTCTTCTTCTGTTCTGAAAGAAGGTTTCGATTTATTTGATTCTATAATATCTCAAAAGCTAAATCAAACAGAGGTTATACCAACTATCTATTATGAATACCCTCTTTTTATTACTGATGATATGCTTTTATATAATAGAAATATGTTTGCTTACTGATTTGATTTGGATAAATTTTTTTTTTTTTTTTTTTTTTGTATATATCGGTTCAGAATATTGGATTGTTTGACGCGTTAATATTGTTTACTGTCTGGCTACAAGTAGAGAATCGGGATCCTTTTGATTTAACGTGTTATCGTTTTGTGTATACTGCATATCAGTTAAGTACACTGGATGACTTTCTAAACTTCAAATAAAATAAAATTGTCCCAATGAACAGGGAAATCCTTATAAACAATAGCCATAATACTTTATCGTATGATCGTTTGACTTCACACGCCACACCACAGACGGGTTTTTGTAGTTACTTTTTTCTTGTTTTTTCTTCTTCTTCTTTCTTTCTTCTTTCTTTCTTCTTTATCTTTTTTATATATATATATCAAAACACGAATCATCCTTATCACTACTATCTTAATCTCTTGTTTGACTATATACGTTTTCCAGATAAGAGATTACATATCAAAAAATAGACAACTTTAAAATACGCGTAAATACGTATGTCGTCAGTAGTAAGATATATCAAAAAGCTCCAATTATTTAATCATTCTAATAAGGTTTCAGAAACAAATGCTCTTTCTTGTACAGAAGACAAGTTTCATGCTTCTCATCGTGTTACAAAACGTCGTGTACGTACTATACTTTTCTAGAAAATATCGTTCTAATTAACAGGTAAGTTTTTTTTCTTTTTTTTTTTTTTTTTTTTGTATCTAATTGATAAACTTTTTTAGACTTCTTAGTGCTTCTGATCCAGCTCTGTCTGATCAATTCAGCCATGACCTACACTAGAGGTTATTTCACACCATTTTATACTGATTATCACCCTGCTGTCTAGATGACTAAACATCTTTTACAGTGTCTGATAAGGGTCTACTCCCATCGTTGACTCTACGTGATCCTGGAGAATGACGTCTTGTCAAGATGGTAAATTACCAAAGAATTATTTTTCTATTTATTTTTTTTTTTTTTTTTTTTTTTGCTAGACATTAATGGTTTGGTTATATTTAGATCGAATGTTCTGCCAGCAATAAGCTTTTCTTTAAGCAGTATTGATGAAATTGATGGTTTTTTTTTTTTCTGAATTGACCACATGAGTTGGAGTTTTGGTGAAGTATACATAACTCACCAATGTAACTCCCAACTTCAAATCAACTGGGTCATGATCTTATCGGATTGTTGCCGTCTCTCTGCTATAATGCAGAACAAGAATTATATTTGCAGCATGCTTTTAATTCATGGTAAATTATTTTTGTATATATAATATATATATACCTATAGCTCACACGTTTTATTACTTGTCATAACAGCAAGATCTATTAAGACCGCACTAAGCTTGTAGCAGAAGCTAAGTGCTACGGATACTTGATTTCTTCTTGAGGTCAGATATGCTTAAAGATAAAAGAAAGACCACCACCGCCTATTCCTATCATTCAAATCGCTGGTTTGAAATGTGAGATATGTTCTTTCAAACTTGCTGAGAACATGAACTATTTATATTTACTACTTGACTCTATGGGCTCATTAGCCATCTATGGTAGAGGTTGATTGTTGGAAGTTGGATGCAATAGTTAATGAAATAACAAAAAGGTCTTTCTCGATATATACTCACATCATTCATGTATACAAAGAAAGGTCACATATTTTGGGAAGCAACAAGTATGGTGCTAATTCAGAAACTAATGCACTTATCCAAGTATGGGGCGAAGTCTTCGACATTCTTTTTGGTGAAACCCAAATACAATAAAGAGTCAGCAAACCAGAAAAGAGTTCGACCTTTCTTTTGATAACGGCAGTAGACGTACTAGCAGCAGAAGTGGTACCTGCAATGGCATTATATAAACTTGATTGTTATTGTTCAACAAAGTTTTTAGTTGCAGAAGCATTATCCTTCAAGTTCCACAATGATCTGAATAATAGAGATTGCGATGGGGTGGCCTTTTTCTTGTCATAAAGTGTATCTGACAAGAAGAAATGAAGCGTATACTTACCTTCTGCCACAAGCTAGACATGGGCTTGATAAAACAATTGTATGTATGCTCACAATTTATTGATTTATTGGAGTTGGCTGAAATCCCCATAATTGATAAATCTTGTTGGAAGAATACCCCTTTTAGCTGCTTCTATATTCATTGATGGATCGATTTCACTGGTGGAATTACTTTTTTTAAAAGTAAGGGACGGCTTGACAATCAATCACATTGTTGTCACAGCTTTCACTTGGAATGTATTAAAACTTCTTACACGTTAACTGCAAGTAGTCAATTAATCAGAGACTGGGCATGACTAAGCCATTTAAAATATTGAAAGCATCATATTATGTAGTGTCAAAATTAAACAACTAGTTTTTATGTATTCAAGGGATCGAGTTAGCTTACTGTTTGTGCAAGTGAACCGCTTTGGGATGCTGAGAGCGGTTCGGGGCAGAAACTCATAATGATGGAAACTCTTTAAATAACTAAAAAAATAAAAATAAAAAAACTTTTTTTGATGTGTACATATGTATAACTATCTATTTTGGTCCTAATATCTTTACGTATTTACTATTTTGAGATAATGCCGAAATGCACAGAAATAGGATTAACTTTAACCGTCAGAGATTTTAAATAATTACGATAATGAAGAAAGCTATCCTATTCCAGTAGAAAAAAAAAAGACAAAAAAAAAAAAGAAACATTGTCCTGAGTACAGTAACGATCAAAACTTTTTTTCCAAAGAGTGATCGAGTAATTTATGAATATAATTTACTTTATCGATAAATAAGAAAACAAGTTCAATGATAAAATAAAAATAAAAAGAGACCATTGAAAACAATTGAAGGAATTCATTTTACATCATTTTCAAATTTTTCCTTTACTTGCAAAAAAGACGATGTGCGATATATATAAAAATGTCTAACAAAACTTTATTGCTTTTTGTATCACGTCAATATGTGTGGCGAAGCCTTTTGACATCGTACAAACACAAAAAAAAAATAGATGTTAGGCATCTTTGTTTTTTTTTTGTCTTTTCTATTTTTATTCTTTTACCAAGTGAAAAAAAAAAATGGGTTATCCTGTCTGTAATGGTATTTTTCAAAACCATATTTATAGATTTGATAATGATGGAAATGCGTATCGATATAACAAAGAGACTGCCCAAGTTGAGACCGAAGTAATATCAATATCAAATGGGGATTATTCCGTCAAATTCATCAAACAATGTGCCTACAATGACGTCGATACTATTTTTTTCATCGGCAATACTACAGGTGAAGAGATGGGAGCTTCTGTTTTTTCTGCTATATTAAATTCAAACAATACTTTTGATATTAAACAACTTCAAGATATCACTGATGAAACAACAACCATTATTTCCGGTAGCACTCGGAACGGATGCGTCATGCTGGGTTATAAAAGTTCTCTTGGAAGAGTCTGTCTTGATGAATTAAAAAATGCAGCAAATAATGCTTCTAATATACCAATCGTTGAAAATAGTTTCACTTTGCAGGATGAAAAATTGTATTTATTAAAACCTGAAGGATTATTAGGTTACACTACTGATTTTGGAGGGAGCATTACTAAAAATCTAAACTCATCACCCAAAGTTTATAAATTTGAAAGTTCCAATAACGTAAACTCTAGTGTTAAATGGAAAATAATAACCAATACGGACACTTCTCAAGTTTTATTTTATGATTCAAGTCCTATGGTTCAGTTGGTAGAGGTACTTTATTCACATATTCATATGCATTATGTATAGTTTCTCACATTTTTTTTTTTTTTCTGTTAAAGCTTGATGACGAAACATCTACTGCAAAATTGATATCTGGCTCAAATCTCGGCATGAATCAGAATTTCACTGTTCTATTTCATAACTCTGATATGATTTTCATTGATAAAGACTCATATAAATCTATTCCGATAAATCAGTTTGGTGTTATTGAATCAGTAAATGATAATAGTAGCACAGTTCCTATAGCACCTCCTAATGATAATGTTGCGATGCTTAAAAATCCAAAATACAATCCTGCAGTAGCTGGTGGATTTACAGTCTTAGGATTGTGCATAGGCTTTTTAGTTTGGCTTACACTTTGGTGCATTAAAAGACAATTTCTCTCAAAAGAAAATTCTCGATCTCGTGAAATGAAATATAATTGTCGTGACTGTAAGTAGTATGCTTTAAATTCTTTAGAATATGGAACTGATATGTGCTTCATCAGCAGAAAAAACTGCTGGAGATGATACGACTACAGTAGTTCAAATAACTCCTCAAATACAAAATATTTCCGAAAATATTCCTGTACCCATAGTTCGGGTACCTATTCATGAACAATTCTTGAAAAGAAGACCAACTTTCCGGCCTAAAACAATTGATTCAAAGGCTGGCGAAGGGAATCCTGCAAGTGATTTTACTACAATTTTCAATAATCGATATTTAATTGATCCTACTGTCATCGGTCTGGTTAGTACAAATCCTCTTCACCATGATGAGGTTTTTATTCGTAAATGTAAAATTGCTTCCAGTCACAAGCCAGCTCTTATTCACTTTTTTAAATACCCGGATGGTAAGATCAAGTTTAACAGAGCATTGACTGTATTAAACGCGCTTGAAAATCAACGTGGCAAAAATATCATCAAGTTTATCGATGCCGTCCAATTAGGCTTAATAACAGCTGCTGATAGAGGCTTCAAATATATGTTAATTACCTCCTACTATGAACCAAGTCAAAGTCTTGCAGCTCTATATCGACAAGCAATTACAGGAACCACAATAGTAAATGTACACGATGAAACTTTTATTGTATGGACAATTTATTCAATTTTGCTTGCAGTAAGGGATCTTCATCGTGCCGGATATGTTCATCGTTTTATCACTGCAGATTCCTTTTATGCTAAAAGTGATAAACCTACAATCGATTGGCTTTTAGCAGACTTTGATGAATCGGGTCCAGCAGATGAGACTTATACGATGCCTTCTGATAGATCTGAGTATTATGATCCAAGTTTTAACAGTTCAACATTCAATTATGAATCAGATATTTGGGCTCTTGGTCGAGTGATCTATAAAGTTATCTCTGGTGGTCATGACTTCCAACCCTATTCAAGTTTAAATTATTCTGATTGTATAGAAGAATTGGTATCAAATAAGACTTATGGTCGAAGTTATAGAGACTTGCTTAATGGTGTTTTATGCAACCCTAGATACCATAATCGTTTCGATGCTAATCAACTTGTTGAACTTTGGGAAAGTCGGTTTGACTTCAGCGATGTTAACTAATAATGTGGAACCATTTGCCTATATTTATAGCCATAAGCCTTTTACAATAGCTATACATATCTATTATATTCAAACAAAACTTTTTTCATTCTAATGCATAAAAAAAGAGTCCTTCATTAATAACCTAGTAAAAAAAACCCTGATAATTTAAGATTACAGAAAGTTGATAGTTTTGTTACAGTTGTACCGGAGCTGTATTTTTGGATGAAAAGTTTTACTTTTTACCGAAAAAAAAACTAGGAGTGACAATAACAGTAAAAAACCTACTTGTTTTCAAATGATAATATAGTGCAAATAGTAGTTTTTCGCAGTATATTTGTATCATTCATCAAAGTCAATTGATTTTCTTTTGAAATAATTGGTCATCAATGCATATACTAATTTCAAGTTATCTTTACCCCTTCTTTATTTTATTTTCAGAATGTTTCTCGAACAAATGTAGTATTGAAATACATTTCTCGGTAACTTTAACAAACAGACAGAGCATGTCTCCTGATTTTATGTTACCCGGGATTATTTTTTGATTATAATAGGTTTTATAGTTATTATGCATCTAATCTGGAATAAAAGTTTTATGTTGCAGAAAACAAGTATATACAAATTCGTTCAGTATTATGCAAACTTTGTAGTTGCATTATATGTAGTTATTTACTCGTTTCGGAAAGTCAAATTTATTTTAATAAGAGCAGATAAAACATGCTATTTGCATATCTGGTAACACTTTTTAATGATATATTTGAAGTTAGGTATATACATTTCAAAAGTCCCTACTGTTTTAACAGCTACAATTATATGTCCTTTTAGTGACTAAGCTAATAGAAATGGGCTATGTAAACACAATTATATTGTATGCACGATATAGAAACAAGTGACATATGCCTATTTTCCTTGTATGTTTTGTCTGTTTCTACAAGTTAACCAAGAAGAAAATGGCATTTCAATATTTTTTCAATGATAACTTAATACAGCACCTATTAGATATGAAATTTACATAGGTCATACATCCACATTTGTCAATGTATCTTTTACCCTACATATCATTATTTGGGATAAATATTCTGTTATGATATTATGCTCATTTGATGCAAGAAAAAACAATAGTTTTTTCTACATATAAATACCCATAACGCTTTGTCAAGATAACTAATCTTTCTTTGTAATAAAATTATGAAGACCATTTTATCTCGTAAGTATAATCAATCTATTTATTTTTAAATTCACTTTGGTATTAATGCGCTTTTTAGATATCCCGCTATTACTTGCTATCAGCTCGTTTATCACAACGGTAGTAGCAGAATCGTCTATTACTTACAGTGTAGTTGGACTTCCTAGTTCCAATGATAACGAATTTGGTGTTCTCATTGATGATATTGTTTACAAACTCTCCCCTTCAATGGAAGACTCAACTATTTTGTTTCAAGTTGAAGCACCCATTGCAGAAACCAAGTATCATTTTGTCGAACTAAATAAGGACACTAATGATATTGTTCATGAAGAAAATTTTGACCGTCAGCCTATAGAAACCCAAATCAACCAAGTTTATGGTAGAAGCTGGACAACTCAATCTGTCAAAACCTTTAAGAGAATATACAAGCAGGAGGTATATCGCGATATCCATAAGACCAGTCTTCACCCTGAAGATGAAATTCCTTCTATACATATTGTAGCTGACCAAAATGAAATTGATCGTATTCACGATCATTATAATCAAGATATAACTGTTCAGGCGAACTTAACTTTAATTGGGTAAATTGAATATATTATTGTAACTAAAATAATATGAGTAATTTAACGTTCTGTATTTCTGTTGTTAGTGCGCATGAAATTCAAAAATTCACTAATGTCAACTTCCAAATTGACGGTAAATTATGTCGCTTCAAACCAAAGCCTTCTTATGCTATTAAATTAACCAACGGTCAACAGCTTGGAGGTTATGAAACTGTAACTCTCAGAGCTGTCTCATCTGATCCTACGTTCTTGCGTGATAAATTGAGTTTTGATATGATGATTGCTGCTAATTTACCTGGAAGTCGTATTTCATACAAACGGTAAGATAATTGAGCAGCTTTTTAGTTTTACGAGCATAAATAACTTTTTTTTCAGTGTCTATTTGAATAATGTTGCTGTAGGTTTATACGTATTCACTGAAAAGTACGATAGTGCATGGTTTGCACAAAATACAAACCCTGGATCACCCGTTGGTTATAAGACTGGTGTATTGTACCATGGTACTGGTAGTGCAAAATACCCCGGAGAGCTTTCAGACTTAAGATATATCAGTGATGATCCTACCGTTTATGCGGATCATGGTTATACAATTGAAATGGAAGACCAAAAGGAAGAAAAAGGGTTCACTGTTCTTTCTGAATTTATCAAGTTCATTGACGGTGAATTGAAAAAGCCTATGAGTAACAGCACTGAAAACGAAAAGGAAATTGTTGCTGAATGGGGCGAATACATTAACGTTGAAATCTTCCTCCAAAGGTAAAAATATTAAAGATTGACTTAAATTATTTTTGACTCTAATATTTTTTTTTCAATAGTATGATTTTCGAGTTCTTGACTAACGGTTGGGATAATTATTTATCTTGGGGTGATAACTATTATCTTTACAAATGTCCTATAAATCACTTCATTGTTTATATTGGTTGGGATTTTGAGGCAACATTCGGAAACAGCCCACTTCTTAAATCTGTTCAATTAGAAGGTGATTATCGTCATATTGAAGGCTTCAATAATCGACCTCTTGCTAAAGCCGTGCTTCGAGTGCCTTTCTTCCGTGAGTTTTTTGAAGGGACTTTGAAAAATATCGCAACATCTATTTTCAATCCTGAAATTAGTTTCCCTGTCATTGATTCTCTTACCGAATTTTTAAGAGAAGATGTTGAATGGGATCGAAACGTGCTTAAAATTAATGATGGAAAAGACTTTTTTATACTTCCTGAAAGCGATTTAACTGCTGGGGAGCCTCTCAATTTTATTCCAGTAAATATGCCCAAAGACACTGATTCAGTTCTACTCAAAGAACATATGATGATTGTCAGTGATAAAATTGATTTCCAAAGTAGCATCGACGGTCCTACCGGATTTGAATCTCTCATGGGCCTTAAAGAGTTTATTCAAAAAAAGTATGATAGCGTATCTGCACACATCTAAAATTTTCTTTTAACTCATCATGTACATTATCTTTTATTGGGCCACTCATATCAATCTTTTTAATTTCAATAAAGATATATAATTGCTAAAACTAATATAGATAATTTTTTGATTTTTTTAAAAAAATATGGTTGCACTTTTGCTTATTTGTATGTGTTTATGTATCCTACTTTTGAAACTAGTATGGATAATTTTATGTCATTGACCAATACTAAAGCTACTGAGCACACTTTTTTTTAATGTAATAATTACTTTATTACTCTAATAGCTAAAAATTAATATTTCAATGAAACTGTAAAAATCATAGTCGTATAGCTTCAGTCTCAACAAGAGAGTCAGGAGAGACGGTAAAAAAGGCTATAGCTTACATAAAAACGTATACTATGTATTCGTTAATATACTATATATATCAAGGGAAGTGATAACGCGTAAAATATAGATATCTTTTAGGGAAATCCTCGTTATTAATTTTTGATAGATTCGACTCTGATGTAGATAGTCCCATTTTCAAGCTGTGCTGTGTTTGTAAATTTTAAGGCGCATCACCTGTTATAACGGATTTGCATTATGTTTGTAAACAGATTAGTTTTGTCTGCGTTAAAGTATAATATGTTCTTCTGATTGTTTAAAAAATAAATAAAAAATACCGTATCCCCAAAATTATGTTTTGATTTAATAATTAAATTTTAAAGCCGTTATAGTAAAATAAAGCTTACTATGAGATCATAAGCCTGTTAAAAGAGTTACAATAAAATTCAATTTAAATGGCTTAACTCATAAAGTATGATAACCCACAGTAAAATTTGCCCCCTTGATAAGCATTGTTTGTGTTTCAAAATAATTATTATTTAGATTTTTTAAAAAAGATCTTAACATAAGGTCAATAGAGGTACGCAGTCATGTACATTCAAAGTATCTTATTAAACATTTACAATGTGCTCTACCAATAGAAGTTTCATGGGTATACCTTTTAAAAAAAACAGTTTTTATAAGCTATAAAGCATTATACAGTTATAGACTTCACTTGATTTAAAACCCATTTGATACCATATACCTTTGTACTTTTTTTTTTATAGCTAAATGGTAATGTATATATTGATTTGCCTCATAAAATTAATATTTCAGTCCATATTAACTGTTTATCTGGAGGGTAATATTAAGTGGGTTAAATGCATGCGTCGTCATGCGCCGAAGGAAGCATTTCTTTTTACCGTAATATATCGATGAGTGTTTCTCAGTAACTACAATAACAAAAAAGAGGACGTCTTCTACATTTTTATTAAACTAAAAATGTTTACTCGACTTTCTAAAGTATATGAAAATCTGAAATTCAAAGTATTATAAAAAAGCAGGCTGGTAAAATAAATAATTCATTGAATATGTAAATTCGTTCGATATGAGCTTAAGTATACACTTAAATCGTTTTGTTTATCAAGTGAATGACAAACTCCTATCTATAATTGAAATAAACAAATCTAACCTAACACAATTACTCGTCTAAATCTTGTAATCTCGAATCAAATATAGTATTAAAACAAGCAAGCTTGTGCAAATTATTCAGCTATTGTGTATCTTAATAAGAGAAGATAAAATCGAAATGCAGATCAACTAGCGTTTCTTATATTGACATGAGTATACATCTGAACTATTAATGTATTAACAACTGATCTTTTGCATTACAACTCATATTCAGTAATTAACTCAAAATGACATATTCCTATGCTTATAAATTTATGATCTTAACCTATTTAAGGTATAAAACTAAAATTAAAGCTTTTTAATGGCACATTTATTTTATTTTATTATGTAACATAGAATCAAAAGTTCCTTTATGAATCTTCTCTATATTAACAGCCAAATAAAAGACACATATAATATCGCAAGTGGAAAATTTACTCATTTTACCAGCGAAAAACAAAAATTCGTTTTCTACGACTCAAAATAGAAGCGATCAAAAGAAAAAAAAGCCAATATATTGTACATGTATTCTCTACAGCACGGTTTTCTTGCATGTGTGTATCTTTAACATCCATATATGCTAAGAACCAGAATACACACCCCTTCATTTTTCTGTAGCAATAAAGAAGGATAGTTGATTTATATATAAATATCCATTTTCTAAAAATAATAAAGGTTTTTGTAAAGATATAACTTAAACATGAGACCTGTTCTATCTCGTAAGTAGCTTACTATTATATAATTTAGTTTTTAGCACATACTAATATCCTTTCTAGCTATTCCATTGCTATTTGCCATTGGCTCTTTTATAACAACAGTAGTAGCAGATTCTACTGTTACATATAGTGTAGTAGGTCTTCCAAGTTCTAGTGATAACCAATTTGCTGTTCTCGTTGACGAAGTCATGTATAAACTATCTCCCTCCAATGAAGATTCTACTATTTTATTCCGCGTTGAAGCTCCTATTGCTGAAACCAATTACCGCTTCGTTGAACTCAAGAAGGATACTGACGATATTGTTCACGAAGAAGAGTTTGACCGAGAGCCAATTGATGCTCAAATTAATCAAGTTTATGGTAGAAGCTGGACTACCCGATCCATCAAGACATTTGAAAGAATTTTCCCTGAGGTAGGAGCTCGTCACAAGACTGACCTTCATCCTGAAGATGAAATTCCCTCTATCCATATCGTAGCAGATCAGGATGAGATTGATAATATTCATGGCCATTATAACCAAAAAATGAGCGTCCAAGCTGATGTAACCTTCATTGGGTAAATATCTAATTGAACTCATTAACATAATTATTGTCTTCTAAAATTTGTAACATATTAGTGCACATGACGTTCAAAAATTCTATAATGTTAAATTCAATATTGCAGGTAGAGAATCTCGTTTTAATCCAAAACCTTCTTATAGTCTTGAACTGGCTGGCGATGAGCTACTTGGTGGTTACAAGACTTTAAGGCTCAGAGCTGCTGCAACAGATCCTACTTTCTTACGTGACAAAATGAGTTTCGATATGATGGCTGCTGCTGGTTTACCCGGAACCCATGTTTCATATAAGCGGTATGAGATTTGTATTTTTTATATGACAAAAAAGACTCATAGTTATTTAGTGTTTATTTAAATGATATTGCTATTGGTTTATATGTATTTACTGAAAATATTGATAAATCATGGATCGATCAAAATGCAAACCCTTTTACCCCTGCTGAATATAAAAATGGTGTTTTGTATAAAGGTTCCGGTAGCACTAAATTTCCAGGAGAATTTTCTGATTTACGTTACATTAGCGATGATCCTTCAATCTATACCGAACATGGTTATACACTTGAGCTCGAAGATAGATCTGGAGAAAAAGGATTTACTCTCCTCAACGACTTCATCAAATATATCGATGATGAATTGAAGAAACCTATTAGTAACAGTACCGAAAATGAAAAAGAAATTATTGCTGAATGGTACAAATATGTTGGTGTTAACAATTTTCTTCGCAAGTATGTACAAAAAAAAAAATTAAATTAAGCATGAAGTGAATTTTGACTAACATATATTTATTAGCATGATTTTCGAGTTCTTGGTTACTGGTTGGGACAATTACTTATTCTGGGGCGATAACTATTTCCTTTATAAGTGTCCTATTAACCATTTCTTTGTATATTTTGGTTGGGATATGGAAGCAACTTTTGGAGATAGTCCCCTTCCTATTTCTGTTCAGTTAGAAGGCGATTACCGTCATGTCGAGGGTTTCCAAAATCGTCCTCTTCCCAAAGCTTTACTCAGAGTTCCTGTCTTCCGTAACTATTTTGAAGAGACATTAAAAAATATTACTACAACCATTTTCAATCCTGAAATTAGTTTCCCCATTATCGATTCACTTGTGGAACTCTTAAGAGAAGATGTTGAATGGGATCAAAGCCTTCCTAGAATCAATATGGATAAAGATTTTTCAAATCCTCCTGAAAAGGATCCAATGGGAGGAGAGCTCATCAGTGCTGGTCCTTTAAATATGCCCAGAGATACGGACCTTTCCTTATCCAAGGAGCATAATGAAATTAGTCGAGATGTCATTGATTTCCAAACTAGTATTGACGGTCCCACTGGATACAACTCTTTAATGGGTCTTAAAGAATATATTCAAGGAAAGTTTGACAGCGTTAGTGCACATATCTAAAACTTTTGTCAACGTACATGTTGTATTATTATAGACTATATTATACTCTATTTCTTTCCTATTAACTTTAAAATAATAAAATAAACTTCGGTTGGTTTAAAAAAAATAGCAAACGTTAATAATGTCTCATATTGTTTTTGAGAAGTACAAATTTGTAGTTTATTTCACATGGTATCTAATTCAGTAAAAACATTGTAAGATATTATAATTATATTTCGTTTAAGACAGAAATATAATTTATACTATTCTCCTGACTTACCATACAAAGCCATTTTCCTTGGTTATTTTACGATACTTCAATTGCTCTGTTTCAAAGTTTCTTACAGTGGATAAGTTTAATTGCAGCGTCAAACAAGGAGACACACACATTAGAGCCCAAGTATCTTCTCTTATAATTTAATGAGCTCTTTAACAGTCTCTTCTAGTTCTTTCAGAATTTGTTTCCCATTAGTTATTTGGGTGTTAAACTAGAATTCTAGATATACATCTAACTATTATATTCCCAAATGTAGTTAAAGCCGGTCAGAGTTTTCTTTTTGGATTTGAGAGGACTTAACGTATTATCTTGGAGCTTAAAATCCTGCATGCATAAGAAAAACTCCTTGCTTATTTATCGTACAGAATTAAGTATGTTACGACTTTTTAACAACCTTTTTATTGTCATATTATAATAGGAGCGTCGAAAAATTATTTTTCACTAGTTTTAGCACCTTTTTTATTTCATGATTCAATCGTTTCGTTTAGCCAGAAATACGACGCAATAAAGAAGTAAAAAGAAAATATCATAATTCTTATAGAGCTGTATCTTTAATAGACATCGCTACCGTTTAAATTACTACTCAAATTTAAGCACAGTTTCTGAACCATAACTACGCACAACTGATACACTAATAATAACCTTTCTACAACCCCTCTCGTATACATGACGTTTTTTTTTTCACATAACATATTGACAATCATTTCTCGGTAACGGTATAAATTAAAAATTATATGTTGTGTAGCTACTCTTTTTATTTAAAAACATGATAAAAGACATCTTACACTGTGCTAGCTAATATGAAGCTAAGAAAATGGTAAAGTTGGGTTTCAGAAAGTATTTACTTTATAGACATATTAGCTCTATACCAATCAATACCGTACCCGCTCTATTTAAGGCCGTTCAATTTACGGCCATTTCCGATTTAAGGCCGCAATTTCCTGAATATTTTGCCTATTTTAACTTTTTTCAAGGCATAAATAAGGCCATGACACGATTTAAGACCGCAAAAGTCTGAAATTTTTTACGGCCTTATATAGAGCGGGTACTGTACAATTACACGATGTTCATTTTCCAGGTAGCTACCATTTACTTTCCATAACCCGGAGTTCAACTTGTACTTTTCTGATTTAAACAGATGTGTATGTACATTAAAAGTATGGATTTATTAAGAATTGATCTACTGTATTTACGTCCAGGATTACTTGCCCATATAATAGTCAAACAAGGGATAATTCAAGGTATTTAAGTGCGTATTAAGGAAAAAGAAAAATAGTGAAATCGTTCTTTTTTTTTATTCGAAATAACATCAATCAAAGATAGAATTCAAAGAGAGGCCATGTAAACATACATATGTTTATTTTTTTTTTACCCGGTTTTGCTGGATGCGCATATCCTGTGCTCCTAATCTTACAGACAAGGGGTATAACCCCTTAATTCCGTTATGACATACAATAATAACGATAGATTTACTTATATAAATACATATCCTTTAAAAAAAATAACTATTTTTTCAAGATAAAAACCAATACCATGACACACATGTTGCCTTGTAAGTAAATACTTTATTTTTGATTCGTTTATTGATTTTAATGTGGGGGGTTTTTTTTAGACATTTCGCTACTAGCTGTTATTTGTTTGCTTGTTACTACAGTAGTAGCAGCTAACTCAGTAACTTACAGCGTTGTTGGTCTTCCTAGTTCAAATAGTAACAAATTCGGTGTTCTTGTTGATAATGATGTCTATGAACTCTTTCCTTCAAAAGATTCTAATATCATATTTCAAGCCGAAGCTCCTATTGCTAAAACCAAATATCACTTCGTTGAAATTACAAAGGACACTAATAATATTGTTTTCACAGAAGAGTTCGATCGCGAACCAATTGTCACCCAAATCAACCAAGTCTATGGTAGGAGCTGGACTACTCGACCTGTCAAAACATTTGAAAGAATTTTCCCTGAGGTAGGAGCTCGCCACAAGACTGACCTTCATCCTGAAGATGAAATTCCCTCTATCCATATCGTAGCAGATCAGGATGAGATTGATAATATTCATGACCATTATAACCAAAAAATGAATGTCAAAGCTGATGTAACCTTCATTAGGTAATGGCAATTATTTTGGTGTAGTATTCATTCAAAATTTTTTTTTTTTAATTTGTTCTGCTATAGTGCACATGAAGTTCAGAAATTTTCTAATGTCAAGTTTAAAATCGCCGGTAGAGGATCTCGCTTTAAACCAAAGCCTTCCTATAGTATCGAATTAGCAGGCGATGAATTATTCGAAGGCTATAAAACTTTAAGACTCAGAGCTGCTGTATCCGATCCTACTTTCTTGCGTGACAAAATGAGCTTTGATATGATGATTGCAGCTGGTTTACCCGGGAGTCGTATTTCTTATAAGCGGTAAGATATCTATTTTTTTTTTCTACAGGAATACAAACCTCATCCAGTCTTTAGTGTTTACTTAAACGATGTCGCTATTGGGTTATTTGTGTTTGCTGAGAAGTACGATAGAACATGGTTCGATCAAAATGCAAATCCAGGGACTCCCGCTGAATACATGAATGGTGTTTTGTACCAAGGAACTGGTAGCACAAAATTCCCTGGAGAGTTTGCTGATTTACGATATATCAGTGACGATCCTACTGTTTACGCTGACCATAGCTATACAATTGAAATGGAAGATGAGACAGAGAAAAAAGGATATACAGTCCTTGCCAATTTCATCAAGTTTATTGACGATCAGCTGAAAGAACCAATGAGTAACAGCACTACTAATGAAAAAGAAATTGTAGCCAAATGGTATGAATACCTTGGTGTTGACATTTTCCTTCGCAAGTATGTATACGAAAATCAAAATTTACATACGATAAATTCTAACCATGTCTTTCATTATTAGTATGATTTTTGAATTCTTGATTACTGGTTGGGATAATTATCTATTCTGGGGTGATAACTATTTCCTTTACCAGTGCCCTATTAATCATTCTTTAATTTACATTGGTTGGGATCTCGAATCAACCTTTGGAAATAGTCCTCTTCCCAGATCTATTCAGTTAGAAGGCGATTACCGTCATGTCGAAGGCTTCGAAAATCGTCCTCTTCCAAAGGCTTTACTCCGAGTGCCTTTCTTCCGCAATTATTTTGATACCACATTGCGTACTATTGTCAGATCTATTTTTAATCCTCAGATTAGTTTCCCTGTGATTGATTCTCTGGCTGAATTTTTACGAGTAGATGTGAAATGGGATCAAAGCTTAACTAGAATTAATGCGAATAAGGACTTCTCTAAACCACCTACAAAGGATTCAGCTGGCGGAAAGGTTATTGGTGGCGGTCCTCTAAATAAGCCCAAAGATACTGATCCAGTCTTGTCTAAAGAACATAGCAAGATCAGTCGTGTTATCATTGATTTTCAAAACAGCATTGACGGCCCGACTGGATATGAATCTCTTTTAGGTCTCAAAGAGTATATTCAAGGAAAGTTTGATAATGTAAATGCAAACATCTGAAAGTTACAGTGTCCGTACATACGTAGGTTATGATCGTAGGATACACAGCATCTTGTTTTCTTTCAGTAATAATTTTGTCCATATTTTTTTCAGTTAAAGATCTTTTTTAAGGATGCGAATATAAGTAACTAATGTTATGCTCACTGTAAATTCTTGACAATAAAAAAATCTGATACGGATAATAATATAAAAAAAAATTGTTGTAATTTTGATAGGTAGTAGATTTAATTTCGCTGGTTAAAGGTGTGTAAATAAACCCATTGTTACGGATATTTATAGTGACACCGTCTTGTTGCTACTTTTTATTCATTTAATTGCTAACATTTTTGGTAGGCAAGGGAAAAAGTAATAAATTTTATACTTCAATTTTTAAGAAACAAAAATACATAAGAAAAAAATGATGGCAGTAAAGCCAATTATTTATAAATAGGAACATTTGGTTTTTTTATTTGAAAAAAAAAACAAAAAAATTAAATTAAATGATTTTAGTTGTAGTTACCGTTCTGAACGACACGACCACAACCGTAAGTACTTCTACCAGCGTGACAATCGTCGTAGGTATCACAACATCTCATACAATAATCAGGCTTATCAGGTTCAACCAAGTTAACATAGTACTTGTAACCGAAACACATGGAAAGAGGGGGAGATCCCTTACCGTGGTTATCGTATTGTCCGCCTCCATCTTTAGTAGAAAGGGAGTAAGCTGCAGGGTTGAATTTACCAGTAACTTGGATGTAGTTAGCAGTGGTGTTACGGAAGAAATGAGCACTTTTAATGAAGTTGGGAGGGAAGATACGAGCACCAGGAGCGTTATCATTCTTCTTAAGACAGAAAGCATGAGCGCTCTTTTCAGACTTGGAAATAGCCTCATCATCAATTTTACCATTGTTAAGGTCTTTTCCACCAGGGCTGGAAGGTAAGAACATACAGAAATCAGATGCACTGTTAACAGCAGCTACTAAACCATCAGTATATGATAAAGTGGGGGCAGCAGTAGGATTGTTGGTCTTGGTAGGTGTAGGTGTAGCGGTGGTAGACTTGGTAGTAGTCTTTTTAGTAGTAGTCTTTTTAGTAGTAGTCTTTTTGGTGGTAGTCTTCTTGGTAGTAGTCTTTTTGGTGGTAGTTTTGGTAGACTTCTTGGTAGTCTTTGACAAGACAGTGGATTGTTTGTTGGCAGTAGAGCTCTTGCTATAAAAAAAAATAAAAAAAAAGAACACAAAAATATATTAAAAAATTGTATCTCAAAAATGGCTTTTGTAAATAATAAATTCGTACCTAATACAAACGGTTTGACCAACCTTTAAGTTTGTACATTTGGAATTAACTGTTTTAGGAAAAAATAATTAATTCGAGTTTTAAAGTATATAGATTTGTGAAAATCACTTACTGGAAGAGTTTAATGTAATAATATTGGAAGCACTGGTGTTGAACTTTTCACCAATTGAATAACACTATAAAATAAAGATAGATGTTAGACAAACTTGCATTATAAAAAATAGATTTAAAAACATACATTGTCACCAGATACGACTTTATAAGATTTATTACAATTGGCGGGAGCAGCATCCACAGATAAAACTGCGGCAAGACATGCGATGGCGATAGCAATTGGGGTACGCATTACTGACTGTTAAAGGAAAGGAGAGAGTAATGAATTGGGAAAGGAGGGATAAAAGGAAAGGTGGAAGAAAAGTGATGAAAGAAGGTATAAAAAAAAAAAAAAAAAACTCATTTACTCATGGTATTTATACATGGAAAAAAAACACCGATGATCCAGGCCACTTTAGATGATGCCAGTGACACAAACCCAAGATCAAGTCAGTGCGACATTTGGCTCCCAATCATTTTCACTGTTGTCGATCTTTTCTTCAATTTCTATTGTTAAAAAAATAGACCACTTGGAAATTATATTAATTTTTGACTGTAGTTTAACTATTTCTTTTACCGTTTTCATTCTAAAGAATAGTTTTTTTTTTTTTCAAAAAAAAAAAAAAAATAGATCATTATAAAATGCAAATACTTTGGTTTCCATTAGCTAAACTAAATGTTTTGTAACGACACTATAAGATTACAAAGAAGTAACTAATGAAATGTGTTACGCTTGACTTCGGAGGGTAAATATAATAAAATTTGAGGGATTACAAGATGTATAAAAAGTATAAGCTTGGCAACATTATCTAAAAGAGGACAACAAACATGAATTATCTGACCCTATTATAGATATATTTAGCAGGTCATTGTACAATGCGATTTACCGATTTTCGAACGTGATTTAATGTTAAACATATACCAAAAGCTTACTTATCCTCTTTTTTTATATATTTAAATTGTTGTTACAACTGGCATATTTTTTATCCTACTAAGTTTAGTTAGTCACTTAATTCATGCTTCCTTCTTCATTTTCTTTTTGCCTTGTAACTTAAAATTTGAGAAAAAGCTTGATAATGTTAAACTTGTAAAACTAGCTGACTTGAATAACTGACAGATGCTATAAAGTTCAAAAAAAAATATGTAAAATCATAAAGAATTTGTGAATGATGAAACTGTACATTTGACACCAAACCTAGTTCGATTATTTGTATATATCTTGGTCATACCAATCAATTGGTTATTTAAAGAAGTTCAAAAATAATATGGAGGTTACATCTACACACAATGGAACACCCACAATTCTATTTAAAAATGTTTATTAAAAGAAAATAACGAGGAAGCGATATAAAGGTTGTCTATGCCCATAAAAGTAAAATAAATGTAACCAAGAATTTGAAAAAACGATCTTAATATTTTTCGAACTCATATATATTATCTCAAAAAGTGAAATAACGCTATTACTGGATAGACTTTATATTTACATATAAGTACTTTTTTAGCATTCTTGAATTTAGTAACATAATTGTTTTTTTTTAAAAAATAATATTTCAATAGAAAGGAAACAAATCATATAAAAAAAGAATAAGAAAGATCGAAAAACATCTGATATCAGATTATTGTCTTTTTTTTTTTTTTTTTTTTTTTTTTTTTTTTTTTTTTTTTTTTTTTTTTTTTTTAAATAATCCCGTTGTACATGATTTTGAATATATTTCTATATTTATACGTGGCATCGTTTTCGTGAGGCATAAAAAAAATAAGGCCGAATGAAAGTCTTCAGTTTCCCGTGGAGATATCTTTCCTTTAATATGCTCGAAAATTTTTACATTGCTGTTAAACTAATCATAGTATCGTGCTAAATAAAAATAGTGATGCTTGGCGTATTTTTAAACATGTGTATATGTCTTATTTCACTCAATTGATTTTTTTTTTGCTGTATATTTCGAAACGTCTTTCTTTGCAATGATTAGTTATTAAGCAAAATATAAAGCATTTGAGATTCATAATCTCAAAATACTGTTGTATTTTGAGATGAGCCCTCACATCTTCCCATCGACAAAGAAGAATATTAAAAAACTTATGATCTGCCATTTTGATTTACAAATATTAGTTTTGTGTACCGCTAACTACTAACTTTGTGAGACAGCAATAATCTGGTTCTCTGGGTTTTAGGTAGATAAGAAGATAAGTGACTAATTATCCTTAGTATATCCCCTGCCTTTTAGCAAACTTACGTGCCAACTATGCTAAAAAAAAAATGGAGCGAGTAATTAACCTGATACCTATTGCATATAGATTTCCATAATAAATACTTCATAATAAAAATGAGAGCGCCCAATTAATATACTATTATTATCAACTTCGCGTTACCTTTTAGATATTTGTAATGTTATTTGTCAAGTTTGAGACTATGTACCGTGCATTTCAGGTAGTATATATTGTTATTTTGATGGTAAAGTCATAAATAGTTTTTGACCAATATGTTTTGCAATAGGTGTGCTCTGGCTGAAAGTCTCACGTTTGCATCAAAAGAACCTATAGCAACCAGAATATTCTTTGGTAAGCTTAGTTTATAACCAATAAATCAAAGATAGTCGTAATTGTTGAGCTAAAGCTCCAGATAGATTCACGGTTAAAAAAAGGGCTGACCAATAAGTTCAATTTGATTTATTATGTATCTTTACTATACCACTACATCAACAGAAAAAAAATATACAAGTAATAAATTTAATTATGCTCTTACACTGAAAAATGGTTAAGATTGAGTTTGGGATCGGATTAGGGTGCTTTTAGTAATATATAAAGATTGATAGCATCCTTCACTCCATTTTAGAGCAGAATCCGGAAAGTTATATGATTCAGTTCTTCATGTGATACAAAGGAAAAACCGAAGTAAAAGTAACTGACATGCATGCAAATTATGGAAGCAGGTATAAGAAATGAGCAGGTATAATTGAAACACAGGTAACACTCGGTAAAATTAAAAGCCATATGTATTTTGGTAAGGTAGTTTTTAGAGAACATAAAGAAATCACCTCACTTGAAGTTTTTTAAGATTTATTGTAGCAAGCTTTTCACATGTATGTAATTGGTGCGGGATGATTTGGACAAGTGAATTTTTATATTACTTACATAATTGAAGCTCGATTTAATAGAGAAAACTTAAATACCACCCACTTAATTTCCTTATATGGGTTTTCTGCCACCCACCTCTTTTTCATTTTTTTTCCAAATCACCCAGTTTTAAAAAAATCTCTGGCACCCACTTGTTTTTTAAGCAAAATATTCCAACCAAAACCCTTTTTTTTTCTGGGCTTTTTTTTGGCTTTTTTTTTTTTTTTTTTTTTTTTTTTTGCCAACCTTCAAAATTGAACATTTTTACCATGATTTTTTTTTCTTTCTCAAAAACATCTAAAAAAACACACAGCCAAAAACAAGTGGGTGCCAGAAAAAAAAATCATGGTATTTTGAAGGTTGGTAAAAAAAAAAAAAAAAAAAAAAAAAAAAAAAAAGCCAAAAAAAAGCCCAGAAAAAAAAAGGGTTTTGGTTGGAATATTTTGCTTAAAAAACAAGTGGGTGCCAGAGATTTTTTTAAAACTGGGTGATTTGGAAAAAAAATGAAAAAGAGGTGGGTGGCAGAAAACCCATATAAGGAAATTAAGTGGGTGGTATTTAATAGCTCTCATTTAATAACCAAAAAAAAAAAAAAACGTTCCTATTTATTCAATATGTAAAAAATTATTACTTTTTATTTTTTCTTGGACGTCCACGTCCTTTTTTAACAACTGCTGGGCCAGCCAATTCAGTGCTCAAACCAAGATTGATACTATTAGATTTACGTTCAGGATTTGAACGGCGTCGTGGAATATTACGGTTATTTGCATTATCATCGTCATCAGCTTTTCTTTTCTTCTTCGGTGCTGTACTATCGTCTGTATTTATTGGGTGGGGGGGAATTTGTGTATATTTATCTTTACAAACAAGCAATGATTCCATTGTGCTTTTGTCTTCGATTATCGTATTGGATTGAACCATTTTTTTACTTTCTACAACTTCTTCAAGGGAAGAAGCTCGGCTAGGTTTTTGAGATGCTGGTGGAGTATGATTTGATTCCCGAAAGGTAAGGGGGGTTTGCTTATATTCTTCAAAGGAAGGTTGAATATAGTTTGGTCCTCGAGAAAATGAAGGGGTCACTAGCATATTGTTACAAATACCCAAGTAGCTAACGGGAGGTTGATTGGGATTAGGTCCTTGAATATTTTCGGCAAGTCGATTGGGATTAAGTCCTTGACTATTTGAGACAAATCCATTCGGATCAAATCCTTGAATAATTGAGGCAGGTCGATTGGGATTAAATCTTTGACTATTTGGGGCAAATCCATTGGTATTAAGTGCTTGAATAATTGAGGCACGTCGATTGCGATACTTTTCTTGAGTCTCTGCGGCACGTTTTCCAACATCTTCGGTAAGTTTTTGCATATTTGCGGCAAATCGATTGCGACTTAATTCGTCAAGTCCTGGAATATTTGCGGCATATTCATAGAAATCAAATCCTCCAGTATCTGCGGCAGGACTATTTTCTTCTTGTTCTGATAAGACCGAAGCTTCTCTCATTTCAATATCACTATCAAGTTGATCTTTGGATGTTGATGTCTCTTGTTCACATAAAGCAGCACTTGGTAATGATTTGGCTGAATCGTTTTGAAGCATAAGATTATTGGAGACGGTGCCGAGACATTTGATTTGTTGTAAACCTCCATCTGGAAGCAACGTTAAACGAACATGTGAAACAGTATCAGTGTAGGGTACTTCGAAAGTATTTAATGCATCTTCTTTGATTGATGATTTTGGTACCAAAGAAAACCATTGAGTGTAAAGGTCAAGGTAAGGATCATCTTCCTTTGAATCACAACCTTCGACCCGGACTTGAAGTGGCGAAATTCCCTTAAAGCCAGTAGTATCGATAATGATTGAGTTAAGAGAGCCTGGCACAGCTAACTGAATAACAATAAAATCATTTCTGTCAGTTTTACCAGAGCGAGGAGTCAACCAGCCATGAGTTCTAAAAGTATTATTGAAAAGTTAATATCTTGTTTTGTTTTTGGAAATTTTCATATTTACTTACATTAAAGTTCCTTTATCTAAAAGAACATTAGGTTCATTAAAGCTCTTAGTATCTGTCCAATGTACGATACGAGCACCCAAACTAGCAGAAGCTAAATTGTATTCAGTTTCAGGATTTAAGTAATAAGGTACAACATCACCATATGTACGGAAACGAGCCTAAAAATAACATCGTATATTAGTTATTTTGTATATATGACAAAGGAAAGAATATTTACAATGCCACCACCAGGAGAAATAGTCAGACGAACATGAGAATATAAAACTTTATCACTATTATTTTTTTGAAAAAAGTTGTGACTATTGGGAGTAATTGACTCAGTATCTACTAGAGTAATCCACTACAGAACAGATACAAAAAAAAAAAAAAAAAAAAAAAAAAAGTGAATAAAATGTGGTTTTATGCTAAAATGACTTGGTTTACCTCTTCATTGTTTTCTTCAATAGGAGTTTTAAGTCCTTCGATAAGTGCGTGTGTAGGACAAATGTTTTCAAATCCTGTTGTATCAATATCGAAGCCAAAAACATAAGTAGCTTCACAGAAACGAATAGTGACACTGTAAAAGAGATATTAGATAAACATAATAAAACTACTTATTTTGTTATGTTAGTTACCTAGCGATATCGGTATGTCTTTTTACGATCCAACCATCTCTAGATTCCTCTATTAAAATTGTTAATCAGCAAATGTATTTGAACGAGTTTAATTTTATTTATTACCTTGAGTTGAACTGAACTCATTACTAGGTTCTTCAACTTTTAATAAATTAGACGCGCTTCCACAAGTTTCGTCTGAAACAGATTCAATTATAGTATTTCTCAAAGTCGAAGAGACTTCAGTGTAATAAGAGAACGGCGTTTCTTTAAGCTTTTTTGCGTCAATGTGACAGTATTTCTTTTTACTAAAAATATTTCCCATTTAAAGTAATTTGATAGTATAAAAAAAGAAAAATGACAGTTGAGGTTGGGAAAAAGGTCTTTTTTATACTTTTAAAAAAAATCAAATGTAATGTTTACGTCATCGAAAGAATCAATTTTGCCACTCCATCATGTGCATTGTTATGTAATATTTAACGTTTCAGAACTCCTTATTTTTATAACAGAAAGCCTTATCATTTTAAAGGACTGGATTTTTTTTTTTTCAAAATAACTAAAGGCTTTTGAATTTAACATGATGTAATAACATATAAGCAAAGCATATAGTTATGTTTGAAAGAGTTATGTCATTGCGAGTTTATATGAAGTTATTTATTTTTCTATCATTGATTACGTTCACTATTTAACTATCTTTTTCCACAACAATTATGGTGAAGATAAATAGAAAGAAAGAGAAAAGCAATGGCAAAAATTAAACAAAAAATGTACACATTGTTATCATTAAATGATTTTCCATTGGATGTACTGATGCTTATATTTTGAGCGAAATGAATGTATCTTTATTTAAAAGTGTATGATGGCTTGAGTGTAAACAATTTGCTATAGTAAACATTTTTTGATTTTCGGGATGATTTTTTATTGCAGGAAAAAAAAATCAAAATTACCATTTTTGTAAAAAGATTTCGGTAGGCTATATACAGGTAATTTATGACATTATGACATCGTTGGTAAAAAAAAAAACAAGTTGTTGAACACTGTTTCAAATGACGCCCAAAAACGCCTTGTTTAAAGTTGAAGTAATGGGAAAATAAATAAAGCTACTCACTGTATTAATAAGAGGTGCTGCTTATTTGACAGTAATGTCTAAACCAAAATCATAGAAGAGAAAAAAAAATGGCATGTGCACATCCAAAAATCATTAATAGAGTTCTTTTTCGCACTCGATTCATTTACATTGTCAATTCTAATGATTTCTTATTTGTAAAACTGTACAGATATACTTCATCAAAAAATCAACAAATTCGTGACTGCATTGAACATTGCTTTTTTTAGCAACATTTTTTCTTTACTTTTCTTTCCTATTTTTTTTTTTAAAAAAAAAAAAAAAAAAACTTAACCATTCCCGTAACATGAACATCCTTCAAAACAGAATCGATTCGTTTAAAAATAACTTGCTCAAATGGCCATACGAAAACGACAACAAGTATCCAAAACCTGCAAGCGTGAGTATTTAATAGAAATATATAAAGTGTATTTAAAAGACGTTACTTATTTTTATGCTTACCCAGTTCGCTAAGGCTGGTTTCTACTTTGTTCGTAGACCAAAAGCGCCTGACAGTGTGCGATGCTTTGTTTGCGATATAGAATCAAGTCACTGGCGACCTAACCAATCACCTTTTGTTCGACATGGGTTAGAATCACCCCACTGTGCCTGGAAAATGCTTAATTTTCCAGATGCTCATAAGATATCATTAAGCACGGACCACAAAAACAATGGTGGACCCAGAAGCCCTGCCATGCGTGCTGCCAGATTGGCGACATTTAACAATCACAACTACTGGCCACCAAAGAAAGGTGTTTCAAACTATGCAACTGCTGCAAAAGTAAGTTTTTTTTTTTTTTTTTTTTTTTTTTTTTGGTAATTTCATGCAAGAAATAAAAGCAGTAAAAATTTATACCTAATTTAATTTTTAGCTGGCCGGAGCGGGTTTCTTCTTCTCCCCCACTACCACAAAGCCTGCACGTGTCAAATGTGCATATTGTGGAACAACCATAGATTCACCTTCGGCCAGCTTAGACATATTGTAAGTTATCCGTACGAATTACATAAATAATAATAATAATAAACTAAATATATTCTATGTAGGAGCGAACATGAAAAGTTAAATAGCAAGTGTGTTTTCTTTGGGCAAACACATAATACCCGTACAAGCAACAGAAGAGAAACGATAGATAGTGTTGACTCTCATAATAGTTTCAGAACTGCCGAAAGTAACTTGAAGGTAAATGAGTTTTTCATAAATATTTTTGCATTTTATTGTACCTAAACTAATGACCTATTATTTATAAGGATGACGAAAATCGTAGTGATGATGGTTCGCTATTAAAGCGTCGTATTGACAGTCCAAATAAAGCCTCAATGAAACCATCAGGTAAACGTCAAAAGAACAGTTCTGAATATGAAGCAAATATATCTGAATTAGGGCCAGTCGTTCTCATTGAGAAATTTCCAGTATCTGATCCTGGCTCCTCCTCCACTAAAACACAAAGCACAAAAGTTGATACATCATCCACTGTTTTAAGTCTCAAGAAAGCACCTACATCTTCTACTAAGACTGGACATGAGAAACGCGCCGTCTCTTCTACTAATCCAAGTTCCAAGAAGACAAGTGTTACTCAAACTGTTGGTAGTAAAGATGCTTCTGAACATGCATTTAAATCACGTCGTCCTATTATAACTTTTGGCTCTTCTCGTCATACACATAGACCACTTACCAAGCGACATATAGCTCCCAGTATTGATATTTTACCTAATTTGGAGTCGTCTGTAATTATCAGGTCTAGTAATGAGCTCAAACAATCAACGGCCTTAAAACAAGCAACTGTGTCTGAAACCAGTAAGGGGTTTGCAACAAATGAAAGAAAGAAAATCACTCAGCCTATCACCACAAGAGTCTTTGAACGCAGAAGTAAAAACAGAGTTAATAGGTTACCATCTACGGACAATGTAGTCACTTCTGTAAAGAGAAGAAGTCTTTCAACCTCACACACTTCTGACTCTGAAACGGCTGGTCCCAGTAATAAACGTCTTCGATTAAACCCGGTAGTAAATAAAGTGAATACGGATGATCAAAATACTTTACCCAAACCTGTAAGTGTACATAATTTATTCAAGTACTATTCACATCATGACTCATCTGCTCTTTTTTTTTTTTTTTTTTTTTTTTTTTTTTTTTTTTTTTTTTTTTTTTTTTTTTTTTTTTTTTTTTTTTTTTTTTTTTTAGCAGCAACCTCGCAAGGATAAAGGTAAAGGACGTGCCGTAGAATACAACCTTCCACCCCAATCTTCACAAAAAAAGCCCGTTAACTTATCAAGGTCTCAAGGCAGACCGTCTGCATCCTCATCTGGATCTTCCTCCAGTTCTAGCGCACTTTTTAATGGTAAATCAAGAAAAAATACTCAAGAGCGAGAACAGTACGATTCCGTGGCAAACATCAGAAGTCAATCTAATCAAGAAGAATCCCTTAGAATTGCTCCTAGCGTTTATGCTACTATTGAAGCTTTATCACAGCCTTTTGATACAGCTGCTTCTCATCAAGGTTCTTCCTCTCATTTGGCCAGCTTGTTTGTAGCTCAGTCGGATGTAGTTCAGTCATCTTCTTCTTATGTAGCTGGACTATCTACATCTGCTGTAAATCAACCAGCCACATCTGCTATAACTCAAAAAACTGAAGAAACGATTTCGTCTTCTCCTGCTAAAATCATGAAAGAAACATCGTCTCCCTCACTAGAACAACAAGAATCCTCCTCCTCTCCAACTCAAGAGGATGAGCAGGTATCTTCTTTACCCATTGTTCAAGATTTAAAAGAACTGTCTTTGTCTATAGTATCTCAAGATACCAGAGGTATGTTTGTTTCTCCTACTTTACAAGACGATGAACCTATTTTACCATCATCAATCGCTCCAGAAACAATCAATGCAAATATTGATTCACAAGAGCAAGTCTCTCCGGTACAACAACCTGCACATACATCAAATCCTTCACCCGTAATAAATCAAGGTCGTACGCCTTCGCCACACCATCACCCTATTGTATATTCTCCTGTGCGTGAAGAGCCTGGATCACCTATGTACGAAGACACTGTAAATCAAGAAGTATTATCTTCTTCTTCTCGAGCAATTATATATTCACCAGAGCGTCCATACCTATATCAACGCAGTAAATCATTTAGCGCAGAAGACTTCTCTTCTTTGAATCTACTAAACGAAGAAGATGAAGAAGGAATGAATCATGAATTTAGTGGACTCAACCTAACCCCTACAGCCGATGAAAATAGTCAAACAACTGATATTGTGGATATGGAATTCATGCACTCAACACCTATTGAAGGTCGAAACGTGACGGTCAGAGGTATTGATCTCTTTGGGGATAATCCATATTCACCTATCCCACAAACTTCACAAATAAACGAGTTTATGTATACACCAGAATCTAGAACAAGAAATGCAATTGAACGTGATGCTGAAGGTACACCTCGTCTTGCTGAGTATGTACAAAGAAATGAAGCAGAAGAAGAAGAAATAAGTAGTTCCGTTGCTGATGCTTTGGCTCGAAGACGACACATGACTGTTGAGCAATACTGTCTAGCGTTGATTGAAGATAGTGTCGGTAAAATAGAACAAGAAAGAGATGAGAAAATTAGTATGGTTGAGGAAAGATATGAGAGTATTCGATCTGAAATTAGCAAGATCAAAGAAGAAGAAGAAGATTAAATAAAACATGTCAACTTTCGTTAAAAAAAGTATTTTTTTTTTTTTTTTTGTACAATGTGGAATTAAAAAAGGTTCAAGATAAAAAGAGATGCATACAAACATATATTTTTTTGTCCTTTTTCTTCTTTTTTTTTTATTTTTTCTCCGTACATGTGTATATATTTACGAAAAGGGATATTGGGAAAAAGAGAGAGAGAGAGAGAGAGAGAAAAGAATCATATTATAAAAAAAAAAAAAAAAAAAAAAATGGATATGAAAAAAAGCTGTAATTTAATTTGGAGGAGGGGTTTCTGTTCCTGAATCATTGGCTTTTTTTTTAAAAGAATCGTTAATAAAGTGATTTGTCAGTAAGTTGTCATTCTATTCTATACCTAAAGTATCGTGTTGGTGATGAGGAGAATATTGCATATTTTCAACCATTACAGGTCGTTGCATCATCACAGGTGGTCCTCCGCCATTATTTTGCATCATTTCAGGTGGATAACGCATCATCATAGGTCCACCTTAAAAAAAAAAAAAAAAGAGTTAATACTTATTTCATATGATTTTTTTTTTATTTTTATTTTTTTTTTTTACCTTGATATTGATATACTTGAGGTGGCATACCTTGTGGTACCATAGGTGATCTTTGTGGAGAAGGAAATCCTTGAGGGAAAGGAGAACCGTCTATTACGATCATTAGAAAAAATATCGTTTAAAAAAGAAAATAAATTAGATATATAAAAAAAAAAAAAAACTTACGAGGAGAGACATTTGCCATTTGTGGACTATAGCCAACATTAGGAGGACCTCCATTAGGTGGCATAGGAGCTGAAATCGGTACATTTTGTACAAACTGAGGATTCATGTAAGGACCTTGTTGTACTGCCATAGGAGGCATACTTTGTACATATTGAGGATATCGGTACTGAGGATACCCATACCCATAATTAGGTGAAGGATATCCAGTGAACACATCTTCTTCATAAGGTGCATACTGACTAAATTGAACACGATACGATTTGTTTCCAAATGGCCATGTAGGTCCGACTGAACTAGGACTGATCTCTTTATCAATAAATGTAGGTACAAATGCCTCTGTCATCGTTAAATGTTCTGAAGGATCATGTTTCTTGATTTGTCGGATACCAAACGATTTATCTCCAGATGACAATCCACCAGGAACAAATGCAGCTGCAGCTGGGTTAGGCTTAAATGAAGAGGCTTTCACATTAAATTTAAATGAACTGGCATGGCTGGCTGTAGGAGAGCCGGTGGTGGTAGTAGTAGTGGCGGCGGCGGATGGTTTTGTGTTAGTTTCAGCCGCAGGGGGGGTAGAAACAGGTGCAGCAGTGGTGGCTGTTTTGGCGGGAACAGGGGATGGTGTAGCAGACTTTGTAGTAGTAGTAGTAGTAGTGATAGATTTCTTTTTCTCTGGTACAACAGTAGCAGGAGAAGAGGAAGCACTCGTGGTAGCAGCAGCAGCAGCAGGAGGAGGAGGAGCAGAAGGGGTGCTACTATGACTGGGTGTTGTATCCGTTGCTTTTTTACCCTTTGACAATAAAGGTACCAAATCAGCAGGAATAGGTACATTTAATTTAAAGGTTTGATGAAACATTTTGAGTTCAGCCAATCTACCATCTTTTTCCTTCTTTTGTAAAGCTTGTTTCTTTGCATGAAGTTTATCTTTTTCCATCATAGCAAAGTGTTTAAATGTATTAGCAATTTCAGCTTCAATTCTCTTTGGTGGTCCTACATTCTAAAGTAAAAAAAAAATTATATATAAGTTAATCACATGCTATACCCTCCATATGTATATATATATATATAGATCTATACTTTTTCAGAATTCTTTTCACTTGATTCACGACGTGTAGTTGGTAAATTGGCAATAGGTGAAGGATTAGAACCAGTCGCTTTAGGAAGATCCGAAGTAATAAGTTTATTCAAAGGACTATTATTATTACTTTTGACATCTTTTTTCACCTGTGGCGGTTGTTTGGCACGAAGGGCAGGTGGGACATATTTATTAGGATTGATATCACGTACAACAGCGCCATATAAATCTTCTTCATCTAACCCACTATCATCTACTGTCATACCACGTTCTTCCAACATATGAACATTTGTAGTAGAAGTCTTATCATATTTTTTATCAGCCTTTATGATTTATTCATATGCCTGTTATATTTTACATACCTTTTGAATTTCATTTGCCATCTTGATAGCTTTCTTCTCACGATCCTTATAGCCAGGAGCTGATCGATTCAAGGTTGTAGTATAGATTTCCTCATTAAAATCAGTAGTCAAGCCAAATAACTTTTCGTTTGCTGCAAACTGATCCCAAGATCCACCTGTTGAAGATTCCAAATCTCCTTCCAACAGACCAAGTGCATTCTCATCCTCAGCAGGTGCCCATCTATGTAATTCACGTTGCTTTATATCCATCTTTCCACTAATATCAGCGTCAGTTTTAAAAGCTATATACAGAACAACAACAACAACAAAAAAAAACCAATTAATTTTCTTTATATATATATATATATATATCAGTTCAAATGGAAACGAGATGAACTTACAATGACGATCCATTGTCGTGTCAGCTACAGAAAAGTCGACATCCACCGCAGTGATTTCTACCAAGTCTTTAGAAAAAATCAGCAAGGTATTCTTGATTGGATTAGGGTTGGTCTTGTCCTTGTCGAAAGAAGCGGAGGGGTCAAACGTCTTTTGTGCAAGCTTTAAGGCGATGCCTAAATCACCTTCTGTGGATGCACCATGAAAGATGCCCTTGAACTTGGAACCGTCTTTTACTGTTGCTTCTACAAGTGTACCCTATTTTAATTTCTATCTATTTTAGTTACTTTTAAATTATAACAAGTTTTTTCGTTTCTTTTTCTTTACAGTTAAATTTCCAAGCAAGAAAAGCATTCTATCGTGCATTTGTTTCATCACGGTAGGATCTTGTGTGATAGTTTCGTTTTGAGGGTGACGAACAGAAGTATTGTTATTATTATTTGACCATTTCTTGTTATTATTATTTGCTCCACGACTATAACAATAAAATAAGTTTTTTATTTTTTTATTTTTATATATAAGAATGGTTGTTGTTTTTTTTTTTTTTTTACTTTTGCTTTTGACTGGTGTTACCAGTATTCTCTTGCTTCTTCCCCTGTGACTTTGAGAAAGACATGTTTAAGTCTTTTTTTTATTCAGTTAAACTTTGATATTTTTTCCTTTTTTTTCTTGCAAAAAAAAAAAAAAAAAAAAAAAAAGTAAAAAAAAAAAAAAATGTGGTACAAAAAAAAAAAAAGGAGAGAAAAAAGAAAAATAAATATCACTTTCTTTGAAAACTTTCATGTGAGTGCCAATTGGCTACTTTTTTTTTTTTTTTTGGGTCATTTTTTACCTGAATTCATTTGGTCACTTTTGATCTTTTAAACAAACATCATATGGGTTATTGTATGTACTGTATACAATAACATTAGCCGACCTGAGTGCCGTCATTGTTCCTAACGAGAGCGGGTCCTATCAGATGGTTATTACCGGGTACACTCATGACAAACCGGTTTATTTCAATCACTGCAAAAAAAAAAAAAAAAAAAAAAAATTATGAATTTTCCTTCTGTTACTGCTGCCTTTTATCCCTTGTTGCTTGATTACATGGTGTTAACTAACTATTATATTAAAACTTTGATTCTCATTTGTCAGTGGTATACAGCATATCACAAACGAAATTGATTCATTGTGTACTAATAAATCCTAATAATAGGTTTCAATATTTCTTTCTAAACATGAAATGTGAAGACTCTTTGGAATGAAAGGATTTGGTAATAGAGAAAGTAAGGGTGTTTGAAGCTACATTACAGCTTCCTTGAGGAGGTCGATACTACCTTTTTCTCTTGAAAGCATTTACTTTTTTTTTTACTTGCCTTCAAATTACAATTGCTTTGAATAAGTAATGAAAGGAGAAATAAAATAACTACCTACTATTGAACTGAATCGTGAAGCTTTAAAGCGAATAGAATAGTTAGTATACCTTTGACAGAGAGTTATTAACTTTACTCAAAGCCAATCAGAATTTCTTTTACACAAAATCATTCTATTTTCAACCCCAGATTACAGTTATTAAGATGGAAAGCAGGAGTGTATTTTTATAATATCTTCTTTTACATATATATACTTCTTTTTATATATCATAAATTATGTGTGACTTGTCAGATCCTCGTATTCTTGAAACTTATACGTCTATTGTAGAAGATGAAACTAGTAACTGGTAACAAGAAAAAAACTTCATTGCGAGATGATGGAGACATAAACTAAAAAAAAAATTAAAATAGGCTTATTCTCGGTTACAATGATACAAGGGACGTTATTTCCTTATATTCAAAAGGTTCTGAAGGTTTAAGGTAAAAAAAAAAAAAAAAAAAAAAAAAATTACTATATTAATATAAAATTATACTTTTAGTGAATTCCGAAATAATTTACGTGATGAAGTATTGTATGGTTTTGTTAGAATGGATGATCGTTTTATTTTAATTACTTGGGTACCTGAGCAAGTGAGGTAAAAACCTATATAGAACACTAAAATCATTTTATTATAAATTAACCTTTTTATTTATTTATTTATTAAAAAAGTGGTGTTCGCAGAGGTAAAAAAAAAAAAAAAAAAAATGTGTTGTATTTTAAGGAGCACAACTAATACAAATATATAAATTTAGCACGAGCACTTGTACATAGTAGATCGGTTGCAGCACTTTTAAAACTTCATAACGCTCAATTAACTGCTTCTAATCAAAATGATTTAACGGATACCAATATTCGTACTAGACTCAAGTTGGGAGATAATAGTCAAATACCTCGTAGATCTACTTCTACTTCTCAAAAGAGAGCATCTCGTAGACAATCTGCTGGTGGTACTATACCTTCTACACCTACTACTCCTACTACGGCTGTACCACAACAACAACAACTACAACAACAACTACAACAACAAAATGATGGATTTGTTGATGCAAGTGATACATTACCACCCGCTACACCTGTTCTTGTTCAAGAACCTGTTCCTATCGTTGATGATGAAAAAAAGAGAATGGAAGAAGAAGAACAACAAAGATTATTATTAGCTAAACAACAGGAACAAGAGGAAATGAACAGAAAGAGAGCTGAAGAGGAGAGAGCTGCTGCTGAAAGAGAAGCAAAACGAGTTGCAGCTGAAAAGGAAGCTGCTGCAAAGGAAGCTGTTGCAAAGGAAGCTGCTGCAAAGAAAGCTGCTGCAAAGAAAGCCGAAGAAGAAAAGATGCAACGTGAAAGAATGAAAGCTGAACGTATGGCAGAAGAAAAGAAGTTATTGCAGCAAAGAATTATGGAAGCTGAAAAGAATAAAGATATCATTCTTTCTGGTTATGTGTCTGTTCAACCTCATACCAGTCCAGTAAGTACTTTTTTTAAAAAAAAAAAAAAAAAATCATGAGGATACATGAATTAACACTATATCAGTTTTGGAGACGTAGATATTTTACTATTAAAGGAAAGAGTATGGCCTTTTATAGAGATGAATTACAATCTACACCTGCTTTTGTTCTTGATTTGAATCATGTGAATCGATTAAACAGTGTTGATGTTGATATCGAAACCTTTGTTCCTAATGCTTTTGTATTAGAAACTACTCAAAATGGTTCTTATCAATTATTTGCAGATGATAAAAAGGGTTTACAAACCATTCTTACTGCTCTTCAAACAGTCATTTAATATATATATTAATAAAATACCAATAAATTATGATTTTTTTTTTTTTTTTTTTATGTATAAATAATGATTAAACTCTCACTCTAATCGTCTTGTTGTTGAACTAAACCTTTTCTATCATCTACTTCACCTCCATGAATTTGTAATTGAAAAGTACTAAGTGGATTTAATTCATCTTGTGCTCGATGTGTTGTTGTTGAAGTTGTATGATGCGTCGTCGTACTACGTCCATAAGTATTATTCGATGTTATTGTAGTTGTTATACTTTTTAAATCTTCATCATCAAAACGTTGTAAATGACCTGCATCATGATATTGACCTGCTGGTCCAGTTGTTGCATTATTATTATAATCTCTCCATTTTAATTCTCGATTATATCCTTCTTCTCCTGTCACTGTATTACCAATTGAGATTGTATTCGAATGAGGTCGAGATTTGACCGTAGTAGTAGCACCACCAGAAGCAGATAATGTATCAGCCGTATTTGATTTATTCAATCGATGCTTATTTAGAATGGATTGACTTCGTTTGGTTGTACTAGCATATCGGCTGATACCCGAGAAAGGTGCTGGAAATAAATCAGCGGCACCTGGATCTTGTGATCCATGATTTCCACTCGCCGTAGCATCATCTGAATGCTTTGTTGCTTCATCATTTTCAAACATTTGAAATACGCTCTTACGACGTAGAGTGGGCACATTTTCGTCATCCAACAATACTTTTTCGTCATCGTCCATTTTTTTTGATGAGGATAATAATGAGGCGGGTGATTCAATTTCGGATGGTTGACTTTTTGAATTATGTAATAACGCTACACCTGAACAAATATTAAGAAATCCAAGTACACATGTAATTACATCCACAGGTGATGCATCAAATCCTCGGTAAAGTACAATTGAACTGACAATTGTCATTGTAGTAAAAATCACATAATAAGTAGGAGTCACCAGGGCTGTATTAAATAAATTTAATGCCTTGTTCAAATACACTATTTCTACTATCAATGTCACAATCACAATAGCCAAGACGACATAAATAAACCAATTCTTGAATTGATTTTCGTTTCCTTTGGTAGCTGAATGCACAATGGCAGATCCTAATCCTTGTGTGAAAACAACCGATATGGATCCAATTAATGAACACACTGTAATGTAAACCAACATGTTCTTTTTTCCCCATCTTGGTCCACAATAAAAGACAAGCACAAGTGATACTATCACTGCAATGCTACCATATACTAAAAAACCTGTATGATGTATAAGTATATATATATATATATATATATATATATATTATCATGTCAAAAGTTAATTTACCGACTGAAAGAACTAATCCTTTAAAAGCTTCAATCGTTGAATCAGCAGAACTTTGTTCAGGCGCATGCAATACAATCACAATCGCTCCTAAAATACATTGAAGACATCCAACTTTGCCTTGAAAACTTAATCTCTCTTTTAAAAATATCGAAGAAAGTACTGCACTGTTGTAAACAATAGAAAAAAAAATAAAAAAATAAGTATGATTTTGAGGTGTAATATTTATGATTCTGTTTCTATACCTAATCACTACACTTAAAGCGCCTAATGGAGTTACTAAAATAGCTTGTGTAAAAGCATAAGCAATAAAATTACATAATTCTCCAACAATCACTTAAAAAAAAAAGTTAATAATAATAAAAAGGGGAGAATAAATATATCTTTTTTTTTTACTATACTTTACTCAATATCATTCCAGACCACCACATGAGTGATTTTAAATAAGTATAGCCTTCACCGGCTACACCACCTATCATTTAATATAAGTCATGTGTTTTTTTGGTATCATTTTTTTTTTTTTATGTGTATATATTTACCAGACTGTTCAATTGATTGTAAAAGTCCTTTTTTCTTAAATACAAAACTACTGCCAATGAAAATACCTGTGTGTATATACATTTTTAGTTCAGTTTCAGCTATTTTTATCTCTCACTCTCTCTTTTTCAAGTCGTGATTGTATTTTATTTATTTACCACTGGCTACAGCTAAACTAACACCAATTCCTTTATAAAGTCCTGCTTGAGACCCTGTTGTATCTGTTGCAAATGGATTTGAAGTTCCATTGGTTGAACTCATATTTGTGTTTGTAAAAAGAAGAAGAAAAAAAAAAAAAGAGAGAAAGAGAGGGAAAAGAAAAGAAAAAAAAGGGGAGAGAATACACTTTATGCATTTAGTATTCTATTTTAAAAATAAAAAATAAAAAAAAAATACAGCCAATCTGTGGCTGAAAAAAAAAAATAATAATAACAATGATGCTGATCACCCTTTTGTTGTAAAATCCAAAATCCTGCATTTTACGAGTTTTGCATCACATTTAATATGTATTTTTTTTTTTCATTCTTTTCATTTCTTACATATTTCGAAATCATCAAATGTGTCATATAAGAGTATCATATTTCATGTATTTGTAAGTACGTGCGTTATATAAATGTATCATCTATATATATATATATATATAAACAAGTAAATTATTGTTATATGTGATACCAAAACAGGCTTAGTTTTTTTCTACCGTTTTTATTTTTTTTATTTTTTTATTTTTTCGGTTTTAACGCGATTTTAAAAGAAATTCAGGTGAGTGATATTACTTCCATTATCACTTTCACTATCACTATCTTCAACAAAGTTTAAACTTCCAATCTTTCTATTGTTAGTCTCACTAAACGAAGTATTTCGACTCGATAATAAAGGACGAGAAGAAGAAGAAGACTCATTATCTGAGAATGGATTGACATTTTCCTCTTCTCCTTCAAATAAATAATTATTATTGCGTTTAAACAGTGGGGTTCTCTCTTGCTTTTCTTCATCAAATATATTTTGAAATTTAGATGTCAAGTTACGACCTGGATGCACTGAGATTTGTGATCGATCAATTCTATCTTTGGCTCTTCGTGCCGCTGTACGTGGTGTATAAGGTGGTCGTTGTTGGATTATGTCAAATTCATCACTTTCGAGTACACTAAATTCTCTACCTTCTTCTTCTTCTTCTTCTTCTTCATTATTATTATTATTATTATCTCGATGTGGTGTAATATTCATAATCTTTTTATATCGGTTAGCTGTTCCTGTAGGTGTTGTAGAGCCTTGTTGAGGGTATTCTGATTGAAGATATTCAGGTGAGAGTCTGAATTCATCATCTGTAGTTCTAGTTGGAGACTTGAAAAAAAAAAAAGAAAAGAAAAAAAAACAATGAATATTTTATACAATAATAATAAATTTTTTTTTTTTTTTACTTTACCGTGCAAGTCTCTGAGTACTCTGCAAAAAGATTTGTACCTAAATGACGATTTAATGAAGTACGTGGCGTAGTTTGAGGGTCTGGAATATTATCTCTTCTTAATACAACCGAATTCGTATCAGAAGACAACATAGATGCATGTCTCTTGACACGTTTTGGAGATTGTGCACTCTTTGTAAAACTACCGGTTCTTTTCATTGTAGGTCTACCATTCACACTAGACCGATTGACTTTTGCAATCGCTTCTTGTGCTGCTTCTCCACGTTTAATATCTGTTGCTTTGGTAGAATTGGAAGGCACATGAATCATACGTTTATGTAATCCATCTAATTTACTATTACTGTTTGCTCTTTGAATTGGTATAGGTAATAATGGTTTTTTAGATAATGATGCTAATGAAGATGGTTTAGATTTACGGTGGTCCGGTTTAGATAAGAGAATAGTATCTATAAATATATAAGTCATGTTGTTATAAATAACAATATATGTTTTTTTTTTTACCGGTTTGAGAATGTTTTGATAAAGGTCGGTCAGATTGAGCACATCGTAATTGATAATTTTGAGAATCATATATTTCTTTTGGTTTTACTTTTAATAATAATGATGATTGTTGTGAAAGTGGAGCAGAAAGAGAAATTTCAGGTTCATATGAATCATCATCATCATTGAAATCATCATAAACAGGAGGTGGAGAAGAAGTAGCGGATGACATATCATCCATACCAACATTCTCTTTGAATTTGTTTGTTAAATTGGGTAAATCTGTAAAACTAAATAAAAGATAACAAAACAAAAAGTTATATTAAAAAGAACTACTTGGGATTATAAATATTTACCATTTCTCTAAAAGTTGCATAAATACATAATCATTTAAATCAGCCGGATCTCTTCTGGCTACAGCAAGAGTTCCTTCTTCTGAATCCAATTCGGTCAAGAAATCTGTAATATCGTGTAATGCATACGGTAACACTGTCTTTTTAAAAAAGTTTTCTGCTAATTCAAATGGATCTCTTTTAATCGTATTCTCTGGTAAGTTGGTCATTAACCTTGCAATAAAGCAGTAAAGTATCACTTGAATCCTTGCTCTAAATTAACTATGAGTGAACAAGATGTGGTAATGTATTAAAAAAAAAAACTTACTCTTTTAATTTTAGTATTGTACAACTCATTTTTTCGAAATTAGCATGTGTGGAGCCTTTATTCTTTACATGGTCCCACCATTCAGCCAAATAAGTTTGTTCAAGTGAATTTGAGTTTCTTTTATAGGTTTGAGAGTTATTATTTCGGTGTTTTACATCTAAATCTTCCAGCGTCATTGTGTAATCAAATAAAGTAGAGATAATTTCTTGTTTGGTATAATTATTTTTTATCAAGTGTTTAATCCATTGATCAATAATGATCAAGTTATTCTCCACTGTATCCTATACATTATATTAAAAAATGTTTTTCTTTTTTTTTTAAAAAAAAAGCAAAAACTTACATTTTGTGTATATAATAATTCGAGATATAATTTTTTTAAAGCCTTTCCCATCATATTTATATTGGCTGGTAATTGAATAACTTTTTCAACATATTCTTCTTTTTGTTGTGGATTATTTACATGTATCTTTTCTTTCACTGTATCTGTATTTCGATTCATGACCATTTTCTTTATAAAATTAGGTGCGTCTAAATTGATTTCAGTTTGTATGATGATATCATCTTCAGCGGGTAAGTCTACTTGAAGCATAGTGCCTTCTATAAAGCTACCGATCGGATGATCTGTATCCACTACGACATCACTTAATTGAACTATAGTATTAGGTAAATTTTGAATATTTAAGATTCGAAGTGAAGCAGAAGCTCTTGAAAATGGTTCGATGCAAACTTTAGTTGATAATTCTTCATAACCAACCATTGGAATTAATTCTGCAATCAGAATAGATTGTGTAGCATATAATTGATCCAGTATCGTATGAAATATTTCAGGTGATTCTCCATGTTCTATTGTTAATCGATAGTCATGATTGGGTTCTACTCTATTATCTTCAATGAGCCAAGAAAGAGAAAATTGACTTGCATGAACTATACTATGTGTACGTATTTCGGATATAAAGGCTAATGTACTTGCTTGATAAAATCCGTTTCTTTGAGAAGGAAAGATATCGAAATTACCAATTGATTTACCGAGTTTTGTTTTAAATGGTCCTTTCCAAGCAGGTACTTGAGGTTGCTGTAATTGGTTTTTAACATATTGATTTGGTAATAAATTTGTAAACTCGGAAATGAATGAATGTCCATATACATTATAATTTCGAATCAGTTTTGTAAATTCAATATAGTTTCCATTAAATTGATGAATACAACTTTGAAACCCTTGTGAAATCATTCTATCTACCAATTTCTCTTCTGGATTATTTAATTGTACCTTGAAATTTGTATCGATTAAACTAATTGAGATTTGACGTTGACTATAACTTTGTAATAACGTTGTTGCTAATTCTTCTTTGGTTTGTTGAATATATGCTGGAAATGTAGATGGTGTCAAACTCGTTTTTGTTTCTTCTGCTCCTTCTTCTTCTTCTTCTTCTTCTGCTTCGTTTACTTGATGAGATGATGATATAAAGAATCGATCCACATCTTTCAAGTTGGCTGGACATTCAGTTAATACATAAACATAATGTTTATTAGCTGTATTCGTCGTTGTACAATAATCTATATTTTCCCATTGAAAATCCCCTATTGCTTCTTTTAATACTTGTTTAATACGCATATAAGGTGTACCAAGACTAGCTGTATTTTGTCGTTCACTCTCTCGTTTTTCATATTCAACTCGAAGGGAATCAAATGACTCTTCTGACATGGTATAAAAGTGTCGTATAGAAGTCGCTGCGTATCTCGTTTTCGTACTGAAGAATCGATACCCCCATAATATATTCTGTTGCTCTGGTTGCGCATAATAGAACAATAAGACACGAACAATAGAAAGTTTCAACTGGTCTAAGCTTATTCCTTCTGGTCTCATTAAGCATTGCTCATCAATCAAGAAAACTACTTTGGTTGGTGCGCTTGGCATGGTATTTAGTTAAAATATCGAACACGAAAAAATAAAAAAATAAAATGATGAAAATAAATAAGGGGACTTGAATGGAAAAGAAAAAAAAAATGTGACTATTTTCGGCACTGCTTTTGAAGTGAAAGGAAGTAAAAGGACAAGGATCGAACATGTCTGTATAATCTATAAAGTATATGAGTTTATCTTTACCAAGTAAAAGGCAGAGAGATTAAAGTAATAATTTATGAAAAAGACAAAGTTTTTTTTTTTTTTTTTTTTGCCACATTGACAGTTTGCAAAATGCTGTAAGCGGCCATTGAAATGATCACTTATTATTCTTGAATATTTCTACTTTTAATTATGATTATAACAGCATAACTGGCAAAAAAAAAAAGAAAAAAAGAAAAAATAATAATTAAAACTTCAGTATCCTCACGACATAGCTTACAACCAACTCATGACTAACAAACAAGAAAAAAACACGCATTTTCAGTGGAATAATTAGCCCTGAAAAAAAAAAAGCTATAAGGAAAGGTATTTGATTTATATACTATAATTACAACCATCTTACTACAGAAAAACAAAAACAAAAAACAAAAAGACCTGAAAGCTGTCAATTAACTACTCCTAATACACATGTACCAAAAGATTATATTTATATGATATAATTGTCCCTGAGCTAGTTTACTTATTAGGAATATGTGTAGCACTGATATGTTAAAGGAGTTTCTGTAAAAATTATCGAGACACACATTAAATTTTTCAAACGTTTGTCTTTGTTGACGGTATAGAATACAAATGCAAGACTTACAGGGAAAATGAGTCCTTTGAAATCCAATAGATGTTTGTGATATATATATCTATCACAGATGAGTGGAATATCATAAAAACTATAATGAATGGCTCTGTAAACTAAGTAGGATATGAATTCATTGTAAAAAAAAAATACTGTAATCATCTCTTTACAGTGACGCATTCGTTACTGTGATAAATAGGATAAACATATTGGCTTAATAGTGTCACACCTATATCTTAAAAGTGAGAAGAGATTGATTAAAATGTTTTTTTTTTAAAAAAAACATCAAAATGAAATTACCATAAATGGATGCGATCATCTAATCTTTTCTTAAGGCAGTGACCGTACCTTTTTTTTTTTTTTTTTTGAAAAAGCGATCTATTTATGCTTTAAATTCATATATAAAAACAATTCTTTTTTTATTAGTTTGTTTCTCTTTATCCATCTCTTTATATATCATCATGGCTTCTAATATTCTTCGCCGCTCTTTTGCTTCATCTGCTTCTTCCACTGTCAAGATTGGTTTGATCCCTGCTGATGGTATCGGTAGAGAAGGTATAAAATTCTTGAATATCATCAACTTTTATACACTCTAGACTAAACAAAAACACGACTTTTTATATATAGTTATTCCTGTATGTTATTTTAATATATGTAAAAGACATAAAGTATATATCTCTTTTGCTGACACTCATTTTATAGGCTGCTCGTCGTGTGCTTGAATCATTAAACTCTGGTCCTAACTTTGAATTTGTTGACCTCGATGCTGGTTTTGAACTTTTCCAAAGCACCGGTACCTCTCTTCCTCAAAAAACCATTGATATCTTGAAGAACGAATGTAATGGTGCTTTATTTGGTGCTGTCAGGTAAAAAAAAAAAGGGGGAAAAAAATTATGTGTGTTCAATTTAAATTAATAAGGGTTTCTATCTGTAGCTCCCCTTCTCATAAGGTTGCTGGTTACTCTTCACCTATTGTTGCCTTGCGTAAACATTTAGATTTATATGCTAATGTGCGTCCCGTCAAGTCTGTCAATTCTCCTGCTTTCCCTAACCAAAAGTTATTGGATATGCTTATTATTCGTGAAAACACTGAATGTTTGGTAAAAAAAAAAAAAAAATTATAATATCTATAAAAAAAAAAAAAAAAAAAAAGACTAACAACAGTTTTTAGTACATTAAATCTGAAAGAGAGGAAATTGATCCCAAGACCGGTTTAAGAGTTGCATGGGCTGATCGTAAGATTTCTGAGTACGCTTCTCAACGTATTGGTAAGATGGCTTTTAACATGGCTTTAACGCGTGAAAAGCTTCGTTCTGAAATTCCTATCGAGAAACGTTTCTGGAAACACAATCCTCGTGTCACCATTGTTCACAAATCAAACGTATTAAGTATCACGGATGGATTATGGCGTGAGACTGTACGTGCTGTCAAGGAAAAGAACGCAGAACTTTATAAGGGCGTTGATATGGAAGAACAATTGGTGGATTCCATGGTCTATCGTATGTTCCGTGAGCCTGAAGCATTTGATGTCGTGGTTGCACCTAACCTTTATGGTGATATTATCTCGGATGGTGCTGCTGCTTTAGTCGGTTCTCTTGGTGTTGTTCCTTCTGCTAATGTAGGTGATTCATTCGTCATGGGTGAACCCGTTCATGGTTCGGCTCCTGATATTGCTGGTAAGGGTATTGCTAATCCCATCGCTTCTATTCGCTCTGCTGGTATGTTGTTGGAACATATGGGTTATACTTCTCAAGCTCTTAAGATTTATAATGCGGTTGATGCGGTTATGGCTGATGCTTCGATTCTTACTCCTGATTTGGGTGGTAAGAGCTCTACCACTGAAGTTACTGAAGCTGTTCTCAAGAACCTTCGCGCTTAAAAAAAAATCTCTCTCTCTGTTTACCCTCCACCACTCCCTTTCTCTATTTTTGTAACATATTAAATTTAATAGATTAAAAATTAAATCATATCTGCCTATATTATTAAACTCTTTCCCCCTTTTTTTTTCATATGTGTATTGTGTTGCTGATTCATGAGTGTAAAATTGTGTTTAATATGAAGAAAAAAAAAAGTTTATTACATATGCTTTCAAAAAAAAAATGGTGGTATATATCTCTATCAATATGAATATAATTGTATATAATTCATATCTTTTAATAGGCAGCAGCTACGCCTTGCTTTCTGGGGTCACTAGCAGCATGTAAAGTACCATTTTCATAACGTCTAATTGCTTGAGATGCAGACTGAGTACCAGTTTCAGCTAAATTTCGGAACTATGGAAAAAGAAAAAAAATTAGAACTTTTAAATATTTCGTATATATATATATATAGTTGGACTTATTTTTTTTTTACCGTATGTCCCTTAGCTTGTAATTCTCTCAAGATATCAGCACTGAAGCCAGTTTCAAATTGAATTTCATTAGGGATCAATTGATGATGAATTCGAGGAGATTTGACAGCTTCAAATACATTTTGATTAAAATCAAAAGTGTTTAAAATCACATTTAACGTAGCAGTCAAGATTTGAGAACCACCAGAACCACCCACGACTAATTCTAAATTGTTGTTTTCATCTTCAATAATGGTTGGGGTAATAGTAGATAATGGACGTTTGAAAGGCGCAATATAGTTGTATGCACTGGGAAATAAACCGAAATTGTTGGGAATACCTGGAATACTGAAATCATCTAATTCATCATTCAAGATAACGCCTGTCACTGGGTCCATGAATTTAGCTCCAAACATCAAGTTGACTGTGGATGTTAATGAGACGGCACCATTGTCTTTATCTACTACTGAGAGATGCATAGTACCATGAGGATCGTTGTTTTCATATTTAGGCTGATAGTATAAAGGGTCATATGTTGTGTCCTAATAATATTTAAAAAAAAAGTTAAAATCTAATTCAACCTTTATATATATATATATCTATATGTACTTTACATCTGAAATGTTTTTTCTAACTACATTTGCCCATTCTTTACTAATAATTTCTTCCATACGATCTTCATTCTTAATAAAATCAGGATCACCAATCTCTGTACGAAAAGCAAAACCATACTTTAAAGCTTCAACAAATCTATGCATGGTTAAACCAGTTGGACCAGTTGAATTGAAAAAATAGGGTTCAATAATATTCAAAACGGCTAAAAGAGAAGGACCACTGGTAGGACCAGCAGTTGTAATGACTTTACGACCATGATAGTAAGTACTGATGGTAGGTCTGACTAAAGCACGGTAATCTCTCATATCATCCAAAGTCAAAATTCCTCCTGCAGCTTGTGTAGCATTCACAATCGTTTCAGCAATTTCTCCCTAAAATTTGTCATGATTGTGTTACCAAAACAATTTTGTTGATCCCATATTTTTTTTTTTGTGTAAAATATACAAACCTTATAAAACACATCAGGTCCCTCTAAAGAAATCTTTCGTAAGGTAGCACCTAAAGTCGGTCGCTTGATAAGATCACCAGGGTTAGCTATCACACCTGAGGGAGCATATACTTTAGAAAATTCAGGTGACTTTTCAATCCAGGCTTTAGATTTCTAATATTAAACAAAAAAAAAGGCGACAATGAGTTTAATTTCTCCGTAACTATTTATCAAAACTTACCACTAGTTTACTATACAATAATTCCGTTACTTCAAATCCATCTTCGGCTACTCGAATAGCTGAGGTAAAAAGGTCCTCCCATGGAATCTTACCATGTCTATATATGGTACATATCAGTTCCCAAATCATTCATTTATTGTATATATTTCTCTGTTTTTTTTTTTACCTCTTGTGAGCCAATTCAAATCCTCTAATCTCACCTCTATTAAAAAAAAAATATATATATATTTGTCTAGAAAAATAAAAAAAAATAAAGAATTTGTATTTGTTCACTTACGGAACACCAACAGATAACCCACCAATTTGTGCAGCCATCGGGTCTTTTATGAACATTTCTTTAAATGATGCAGCAGGTGCAGTCTCTCGAAAATCAATATGTTCAAAAGTTCCATTTGGTGAACGAATTAACATAAACCCACCCCTAGATAATCATTGAACAAGTTAACTTCAAATAATTCAAACCCTACTCCCTCTTCTCTCCGCTACTATATTACCCGCCAATGCCTATTGTTTAAAAATGTTTTCAAAACCAATGAATATGACGCAATTTTAAAACAGTATATTGTGATTATTTTTTTTTTTTCCTTACCTGTAGCAAAACTATTTACAACACCAATACAGAGTGCAGAAGCAATTGCTGAATCAACTGCACTACCTCCCTTCTTTAAAACTATAAAGAAAAAAAAAAATAGAGTCAATTCAATTGTTCTCCATTTATAGTGTATGTATATATATTCTCAGGTACTACTACTACTTACTAGATAATCCTGCATCAGAACATTCTTTTAATTCAACTGCTACAGCACCTTTTTCTCCAACAACAAGATGAGGTAATGCCGAAGATTTTCCTGTATATAAAATTGATTCGGTTAAATATTTATTCTAACTAAATTGCATTTTCTCATATGTACCTGAATGAAAAGCATCATGGTGTAAAAGTGATCCAACTACACCAACTGAAAGAAAGACAAGCGCAGCTGAGATAGTTATCAAGACCTTCTTTCCATTAGATCTCTTTGGATTGGTATTTCTTAATAAAGATTGAGTTTCTTCGTCTCTAGCGCTGCTCATTGATATGAATTTTAAAGAAAAGAAAAGAGAGAGAGAAGTATCTTCCACTGTCAAGCTTTTTATACCATTTTAGGAATTTTCAATGGTCACAGATTTTTTTTTTTTTTTTTCTTTTTAAACTTCTCATGATCGCTCATGTGTCATCATTCACCTATCAATGATTACTTTATTTGAACAGCAGCAGCAGCATCAAGTGTTACTAATCACTTTTAATAAATTTGAAACTGTTTATACATGTCAAAATAAAAAAAAAAAACAGGTTTTTGTAAATAATGTTTTGTGAAAAAATAAACAATTCATACGTAATAAATATTGTTAATTCACGGAACGATTTTCGGTGGAATACAAATCGACTATATTTGTAATGCAAATCCAAAAATAGAGTATAGAGATAGGCTTCTTGTCTCAAGCCAAAAGCTTATCAACAAGATGGCGCACTTTTTCTCGATGATTTTATAATTCCGGATAACAGAAGAGGTTTTATTCTTTTCTGTGCATTTTTTTTTTTAGTGCGACATCAATTTTCTGATTCAACATTTTCCTGTCGCTTTTTTGACAAAGAAATAGCCTCGATATAATAATTCACAAACACACACATTTTATATAGTATTTTTTTTTTTTTTTTTGCACATTATTTTGGTTTTATTTGTTTTTTGCATGCCTTTATTGATAGTTCAGTGTATATACTCATTTGTTGATAATGTTTATCCCCGCAAAAAAAATAAAAAACATTTTTGTTTTTTTAATATATTTTTTGTTTCCTAGAAAATAATTTATTTCTCCTAAAATGATATGTTTTAGTTTTTAAAATCTCTCTTTCTCTCTTTATATTTATATATATACAAAAAAAAATCAACTTACGGGAATCTCGACCTCACCAGCATCAATAGCGTGGCAAAGATCCTTAGGGTTTTGACCATCAACAGTACAACCGACGGAGAAAGCAGTACCGAGGATTTCCTTGACAGTACCAGAGAGCTCACGAGCTAAAGACTTGAAACGCATAACACGAGCAATTTCAATAATTTCCTCAAGGGCAACGTTACCGGTGTGCTTGATGTTCTTTTCCTTCTTACGGTCACGGAGAGGTTCTTTAAGAGCCTTGATGACTAAAGAAGAAGCAGAGGGGACAACGGAAACTTGAGCTTGACGGTTTTGAATGGTCAATTGAACAGTGACACGGAGACCCTTCCAGTCCTTGGTACCCTTGGCGATATCTTCACCAACCTTCTTGGGGGATAAACCAAGAGGACCGATCTTGGGGGCAAGAGCACTAGAAGCACCAACTTCACCACTATTATTAAATGTATTAGAATTCTGTCATAATCGTTTTTTTTTTTTCCACACTAATCGTCGTATGTGTTCCTTTTTTTTTAAAAAAAAAAATCAATCAATATCTTACCCAGTGGCACGGAGATAGATAATCTTAACCTCAGAGGGATCGAACTTAGGAGGCATACTATGAGATGATGATGTTTGTATCAGTATGCATTGTTTGGTTTAGATGGATGTATAGATATTTACCTGTGATATGTTGAGAAAGGAAGGTTTTTTGTAGCTTGCACAACTTTTCCCTCTATTACCTTTCTCCCTCTTCGCACCCCCACCTCCACACAATTCTACTCCCAACTGTCCCTTCGTTTAAGTCCATCTTCCACTCATGTCCGGTCCGGATACTATCAGAACCAATGAAACCCGCAATGGAATTTAAGCTTTTTTTTTTTTCAGTGGGCGGTCAAAAAAATGAGTTCTTTTTGCGAACTCGGACCAATCATTCACTGAAACGAAAAAAGAAAAAGCTTAAATGACCTTTGTTTGATTGATGATCATCCAAAAAAAAAAACATTAGTAGATGTTAGCTTACTCAAATATTTAGAGTGGACGACTTCCAAAATTCATGTTTAAACCAAATCTACTCATAGTTACACTGATCCCCCCAAGTGACCACTCCGACGTTTACTCATGAGTAAAAAAAATGACTTCCAAAATTCATAATTTGTTAGAATAAAAAAAACGTTTAGAAGAGCATATCGCTGTTCGTTTGCTGCCATTTATTATAATAGACTGTTATAATTTGGTTCATACCACTTAATGACCTTGTTTTAAACTTACATGTAGTTCTTGCGAACATCAGAAAGTCGACAAGAGCAAGAAAAGGATACGGAGGTGGACTCTGAGGTGGAGGGAGAGCCTCACAAACGTCAAAGACAAAAATAAAGTTTTTTTTTTTTTTTACTCACTTTTTAAAAATCTAACGAGGGGGGGGGAGGGGGGTTGTTAGATTTGGCTGGGAAGTGAGTAGATTTTGGGTAGTTTACTCACTCCCCCCCTTGAGTTTAAATTTGAAATTTATTTAAAAAACCGATCTAAACACTTTTTTTTTTAACACGAATTTTGGAAGTCGTCCAGTGTCAAGATAAAAAATGTCTGTATTAGGTCCTACATAGAAGACCTAAAATGACAATTATGATAAAGGCTTTGAATCCAAGGAATATCTTTTTTCAATAGAAAACGATGACTATCTACTTTTGCGACAACTTGCAATACAAGAAAATCCGAAAAATACATACATAGCAACTAGGCCTAATAGCAACTAACTTTCATGTTGTATTCCTTACTGTAACTAAGATACATAAATATTCAATACCTTAAACTACTAGCAATAATGAATACAAAAGGTGCATTTATCAAAACTTAGAATAAAAGAGGAGATGATATAAATGGTGAAAAAATTTCTTTTATTTTTTTTAAAAATCCAAGTAGTAGAATATATGGTGTAAGTAAAACAGACTTGTCTAGTGATAGATAGCAATAGAAGCTATGACCTTCTCATTCAAGACAAGTTGTTATATAAAAGTAACTGTACTTTTTTTTTTTTCGTTTTAATTTCAAGATAAAAAATTTATATTTCAATAAAAAATGAAACCCACAAAATTGCACATAATGCCATAAGTTGGCACGAAGACCAATCCTAACCATTCTGTGCACCCATCTCGTGTGCTAATAGATATTCTTCAATTGTTTGACGATTTCGATGTTTCAACGATAATTACCAAAGTAACCATCTCACACGAATGCTTTTTATTTCAACTGGTGATTTTTGCGTTGTTAAGGAAAAAAAAAACTTTCCTCGTTTTGCACCCTGTATTTATACTTTTTTTTTTTTTAAAAATTTTTTTTTTTGTAAAAGGGGTCACTTTTTTTTTTCACGGGCCGTTGCGGAACAGGCCCTTTTTTTTTTTTTTTTTTGGTGGAAGCTTCATACACTACAGTGAATATCTTGCATCGTACATATAAATAAATGCATCTCAGAAGGACAAAAACACGGTTTTGATTTGCAATCAGAAATCCATAAATTTCTAGCAAGCAATAAGATCATCTTAAGAAAAGGACAACAATGGTAAGAAGATTATTGAGGAGGAGGAGGTCGATGCATATTATCTCCAAATCAGAGAGGTAATAAATACTGAAATTGTGGTGGTAGATACGTATATTTATCTAAAGTTGGTTACTCTACTTTGTGGCTTTCACGAGAATGTTAGAAGCAGAAGAAGTATGGAGATCTAATTGGACCAATTGTATGCTGAAGCCAGCGAGGAAGATATGGTATTATAATCGATATATATATATATATATATATATATATATAATTTAATCCAGAAGCTGCCTAACCAAGACCGTCACTCTCATGTTGGAAAAATGGAGCTTATCGCGAACTTTCTTGATTATAAATACTCTCTCTCTCCTCTCTGCCATTGTCCTGACAAAAATAAAATCGACGGGATGAAAAAATACATCAGTACTAGTACAACAAGGTATGTGATCATGATAGCAGCACCGCAAAAAAAAACATCCGATATGATGTTGGGGTATATTGAAGAAATACTCGATGATTCGATGTTGAATCACGAGTTTCAGAAAATCCAACAGAAAAGTAATTGTCGTCGTCCAATGTATTGGATAATAATCACTAAGTCTAAAAAAAAAATCGTATCGTTTACTAAATTCTAGCGAACGTGAAATAAGTTTTACTCTATTCGTTTCTTCAGGTGAATGGCAAATTTTACGATTCGTTTTTAATAAACGCGAATTTAATTAAAATTCGTTTGTTCGGAGTATGAGGCATACAATGGGGGGCTTGGGGGCACATTCTGGCTTTTTTAAATTTGGGGGGATTGGGGGGATCATTTGGAAAAATAAAAATAATTTGATTTTTATTGGTTTAAATATTTCAACTGAAGTCTTTTTCAAGATAGCAGAAGGCCGTCTATTTAATAAAGTATAAGTAAATACAAAATAAATATAATTATTAAAATATCGTCTATATCTACCTTACACTTCAGTTATCAGAAGAAAAAATACACAGAAGTATATCGATTAAAGATATGAGCCTTGAATAATTAAAATCATTAACGTTAATATAGTGTAAGAGCTGTATTAAAAAAAAAATAAACTAACTATAGGTGTGCGCATATTTATTTGTTTATTTTATTAAAATGAAAGTAAGAGGAGGTCTACACAGAAAAGAAAGCCATGGAGAAACATATTTTTTATACATCATTTCATGTCTGAAGGCTTAAATGAGATGTGCACATAATAAAAATTGAAGTCGTGAACGAAAAGAGCTAGTTAGAAATTGAAGCATACTGCTGACAGTCCATACAGTCATTATCAATTAATGTCAGTAAAGATGCTGTTAGACTATCGTCTTATGATCGTTATTTTTAGTCACTCATAGAGAGCATGATGACGTTTCAAAATCCAGATAATCAACCAGTTCTGACGCAATTTTTTCTTATTTTTTTATTCTTTCATTTGTAAACAGCATCGAGAAAAGATTTGGAGTGTTTAATAAAGTAAAATAAAACTGATGTTCTGATTAAGTTTGAAAAGGATCTTCTTCAAGACGGGTTTAAATGACTCTATACCCATTGCTTCTGCTTTATGCAATCCTCTTTTTCGAATTGGTTATATTTAACTCTACCCAATTAAACAGCAACTTACGTCTCTGACTAAAGAGTACCTTATGTTACCTTGTACCTATCTTTACACGGTTGATATTAATCTGGGATCCGTTATTACCGATGATAAAACTGTATATTTAAATTGGCAACTATTTGTATAGATTTTTATTTTATTCTTATCTAAGTAGATATCACTGCTTTTATAACTCTAATGATTGGTCGTGAAAATCCCTCAAGACGTTATATCAATTCGGATCAAGTATTGTAAGAAAGGAATACTTTTCTAAAGTATCGCCTGGGAAGTGATTCTTTCCAAGTTATGGAATATCTACCAGACTCAATGAGAAGAAGTCATTACCGGTTCATCACATGATGACCCTATGGATATAGATAAAGTCATGTTTATACCATGTAACACAAATGAAGAAGCAGAAAAGAAAAAGAATCAAATATAGTGGAAGCTACTTTACTAAGGAATTTTCTTGTGGATTTGAGATGGCTGCAAAAGTCAAAGCTGACAACAGTATATGTTTTTTTTTTCACTTGCTTTTTTTCTTCTTCCTTACCGCTTTTTTTTTTTTACTTTTATCTTAATATGCTTTATTCACTCTTGCTTACCGAAAACCTCCTTCTGAACAACATGTCAACAGGCAATCACGCCTTTAATTCCTTAGGTAATAATACACTCAGTTGAAACGAGCTTGATAACTCATCTTTTTTTTATTTTTATTTAGGGAAAAGAAAAAGAGAAGATGATCTTTCTTTTTCTGATAAACACCGAAAGGTGGCTCCCACTCACTCTCCTTTATCCAGCCCAGTCCCTTTACCTTCTTCTTCTTCTTCTCCTCCTCCTCCTCCTCCCCCTCCCCCTCCTTCTCCTTCTCCTTCCCCTCCATCATCAGTGCCAACTCTTCATCCTCCGATCTCCCCACCTCCACCATCAAATGTAGCCTGTCTTCCTCCTCCTACCCTCACTAGACAGGCTGCATTTTTCAACGAAAGTGACGCAGACGACGATGAAGATTTCTTCAACACCAACACCAACAATGAAGAAGATTGGGTGGAGTGAGGCTTGATTCCATTGATTGCCCCATCTTGTGGTATCACTTCTTTTCCGCGTGCAAAGATGATAATATTATACATGCATTTAGGTAATTTGAATATATTTTATCGCGCAAAATAGTATTTTGATAGTTAAAAAAAAAAAATGCCTATGACACTGGATTGGATAATTATTTCAAAAACACAATTAGCATTGATAGCATTCGAAAGGACATTTTCGAAAACCTAAACTATAAATTTGCAGATAAGAAAGTGCCAAAGAATATTATTATTGATTTAATCGACATTGCTAACGATCTCACCAACGGAGTGATGACTAAGATCAATGCCTTGAAAAAAATCATTAATACTTTAACTGAAGACATGGATCCAATACTTGTCAAGCTGTTGCTATACTTCAAAGCACTAGTTGAATCCCTTCCGACCAACACACAACAGAAGAAAGTAAAGGAGAATGAGTTGTGTAGTCGTTATTTGCAACCATTCTTTCAATCCTTGTTTGACAGTGATGAAGACAATAATATGCTTTTCAAATGGATTAACACAATTGCTTTCAGCTGCCATAATAATGAAGACCAACCAGCAGCCACTAATTATAAACCAGCTGGTTGTGTTGAGAATGAACGTAAAATTCAAGTGTCGAAGTAAAACCCATTGATTATTCTACCAACCACCATAAGATAAATATTGATTTGCATCGTTTGGGGATCTTTGGTAAAACTTCACTTTACAAATACAGCCTAAATAGAAATTTCCAAGTAATGGCTATTGGTAAGTTGTATGCTTAGTAGACTGATAAATATACTGTTACTTACATCATTATAAACTCTAGGTACCAATCTGCAGTTTTATACATGTCAAAATGTTGATGGTGTGTGTATTATGACTGAATTGAATAGTCTAAGACTCCCCATTTCACTTGATGAATTACCGCAGCTAGATCTTTACTTCGACCGTTTGTACAAAGAGAACAAATCAAAAAATGGCATGAGGATAAAACAATAGAACCTGCAGCCCCAAGTGGTTTTAATAGTCCACTCACATTAGTCCCAAAACCAGCTGATTCTGATGGAAAAAAGAAATGGAGAGTTTGTCTAGATACGAGAAAATAGTAGAAACAATTTATAATAACTGTTACACTCAAGATAACATGTCGACAACAACAGACACAAATAGTAATAACGGTACTTTGGAACCTAAAGTACTAAAAGCAATTACTGAGAAAACAGTTGATAGAACAAGATACAATTGCTTCTATCATCCTTCTCATTGATCATAATTCTTTGAGTTTATATACTATTTTTTATTTCCTATAATATACACTATTTTCAGAAATTATTTGCGCACTTTTGGAAAAAAAAACTGCGCTTAAATGTTTTAGTGTATGTAACCAGATTAGGATTGACTCTGTTGTACGATTTCATAAATCAAAGTATTTGACAATGACTTTTGGACACCATTTATATTCTAGTCTATCAGCATTAGTCTTAATTGAAATGGAGTCGTGGTAGTTTTTTTTTATATATTTTCAAGTTAATAAAATTTTAGATCATGTTAAATGAAGTCCCTCGTTTTTTTAATTAAAAAAAAAAGAAACCCTTTTTTTTTTTTTTTTTTTTTACTCTTTCCTTATACTATTATGTCTTTGAGTAGTGATAACATCATTGACACTTCTATACCACAGTCTCTTACTGATACTGAGCCAGTAGTAACCAAAACTACAGATACAATTACGACAGAGTTGGTAGCTACAAACACTTTAGAAGTAGGAACTACTATAGAAGAAGAAGAAACAACAACTGCCCTTGTGACAACAGCAGGAACAGAACAGGTACATAATACTGATGTACCAACTATGATACCTGCAGAAACATATGCAACACCAGAAATAACAGCAGCAGAAACATTCATCCCTGATATATCAGAATCGATCGAGTCAATACAACCTACTGTTACTACAATTACTCTTATTCAGGAGCAGTCGAAAACTACAGAAAGTTCCATGATATCATCACCCAGCAGTGATAGTAATACTCATGATCGTCCAGCCACAGATAGCAGTAATACCTCCTCCGATAATGCAAAAATGGATAGCACACGTATTGCTGTTATTACAATGATTATTATTGGTGTTATAGCGTTGATTGCATTAATTATGTTATGTATCATTATGAAAATAAAAAAAAGAAGGCATCATTTCAACAAAAGAATATCTCCCATGTACATTTACCATAATGAAAAGGATATGTCGTCGGCAATGAATAGTCGTAAATCACTGAATCATACAATTCGTTCAGTAAGTAAAAAAAGTATTTTTAAAGATGATGCATCGTTTTATGTTGATAGTACTACAGATTATCAAATAAATAATAATAATGATGACAACCTGTCAATTATAATTGATAAACCAGAAAAGCTATATTGTAATGATAGTAATAGCCTATCCAATGCCATGGTAATTTATTGTATTCATAAAATATGCTCTAGGCGACTAATAAATATATTTTACCTGTATACAGATTCCAAATACGACTCCATTATTTCCTCCTGTTCATCGCTCTAACCAAATATATATACCTTCAACCACAACATTGGGCATAGAGGAATCAACAGATAATCGTGAGAGTAGTCAAACGATGGGAGGGAGAAGTAGTGAGCGATATCGACCTTCTCTGCGTAATTCAATTTTATTGACAGGTCAAACGAGTCCATGTAGCTCATATCAACATTTACGTCAAGTAAGCTCACTCTATTCGAACAAACAACATAAGATGACATTATGGGATGATGATATATTAGTATCAGATGCATGGTCTACAGAAGATAAACAATTGGTTAAAGCAACTCCTAAAGATGGTCGGCTATAAAACACGCAATTATACTATTACTACTATATATTTTATTATGAATTATTTACAATTATATCTTATAAAAACACACACGCACACACGTGTAATGAATACTGATAAAGGACATTATAATAATCTTTTTTATTTATTTTTTTACTTTTTTTTTTTTTTTTTTTTTTTTTTTTTATTTAGCTTGTCAAAGGATAAATGTAGATTATTATATACGTTTTTAATTGTCTCTTTGATTATAGTGATGATGTAAATGTGGCTGTATTCCAGATAAATCCAAAGGTTGATTATTATTGTTATTGTTATTACTGTTGTTGTTGCTGTTGTTGCTATTGCCATTGCTATTATTATTATTTGAGTTTGCTGTATTGTTTAAATCACCCCACCTTATTCTATACATGTCCAACATACTTTCAAGTTCTTGTACTCTTTGTTGATATTGATTTACTTTATCATGTAATAACCTAATATGATCTACTGATTTCCTTAAGATTGTACCTTTATTATTTTTACTTGCATCTCTTTCAGGTAAAAGTGTTGATAATTCAAAGATACGTTCATTAATATTATCTCTTCTTCTACGTTCAACTGCATTATGTGACTCTCTTCTTCTTCTTTTTTTATCAAACAATTGTTGCATACTATTATAAAAAAAAAGGAGATAATAAATATTCACGTGTTCACGGTTCTGATTCAAATGCATAAGAAGATACTTACTGTCTTTGTTGCATTTCATCATCTATTGGGGATAAATTACTAGTATTATTATTACTTGAGTCAGATCCTCGACTACTATTATCCATTCCTGAATTATTTGTTGCTGTCGTGTTTGTCCATGTATCATTATTTTCTTGTGAATAATATTTTCTATTGTTATTATTATTATTATTATTGTTATTATTGTTATTTGAAACACTTGTGGATGGTTGTGGTTTAAAACTTGTTGGTGTAGGTGTTGTCTCGTACTTCATACTGGTATCTTAATTATAATAATAAAGTCAGATTACTTGCAATCAAATCAAATCAAAAAAAGAGACTTATTTAAATTACCTGCGTCTGTCTGTGCGAGCCTATCAGCTGCGGCTGATGTTGTGATAATAGGAGAAGAGGTATTGTTATTCATTTCATTTTTTGAAGATGAGAAAGATGTATGAAATTGTACATTATACATGTTGAAACTATAATACTCTAACTCTGAGTCTAATTCTTTTTATTGTAAATTTGTGTGTGTATATCTATAATATATATATATATATATATATATACGTTAGTAAGTAAAATAAAATAAAAAAAAAAGGGTAAAGAAGGAAAAGGAAGAGAGAAAAAGGAAACAAGGGAAATAAAGGAAAAAGATAGAAATATATGTACTCTATGACGTTGCTGTGTAATACATAAACATCACGGGTTACGATCTTGTATATTCATAATATCTAAATTGAACAAGTCCTTCCTCTTCTTCTCTTTCACTGTCTTCAGTTCTTCTACATATTAAACCTAAAGACATCATCTTTTGTTCAAAATGCTTGACTTCTTCCATATGTGTATATCTAAGTGGAATCATAAAATAAAAATCGTTCTTCATTAACTTTTCAACTGCAATCGGTAAATGTTCGGCATGTTCCATTTCATATAATAAGTCACTTGCAATTACAATGTCAAACTTTTTATCTTTCCATTCAGGTGCTTCGTCTTTTGCAACTTGAATAAAATCGAGCTTGGATACAATTGCTTTTGATTGATTCAATTGTACATTGTAAGTAACATTTTCAAGTACACGAGGATGATAGTCGGTAACATGAATCTCTTCTGCACCCAAATAATCACATATTAAGCCCACCATACCTGTACCTGTACCAAGTTCAAGTACAACACTGGAATTTAAATTGGGTATAATTTTCTCTTGCAATAATTTCCTGGTAAATAAAAAATGATAAATAAATATTTACTGTTTTTTTTTTATAACTTGTGTGTGTGATAACTTTAAAACACTTACTTTGCCATCATGGGAGCAGCACCCCAAGTTTTGAAACCTAAATCGTTACCAACGTAACAGGGTTCATGCAAAGGTACAAGTAATTGCTGACGAACACCATCATTATTCAGGTACGGAATGTGCCACGTGCGAGTAATAGATCCCGCAGCTATAAAAAACACAAAATTTAATTAGACAACTTTTTAATTCGCTCAAATTGATTTTTTTTTTTTTATTATTACCTCCTCTACCAGACATATGAGCCAATAATCTGGATGCTCTTTCCATACGTTCATCGTCTTTATCATCATTAAATACCATTTCAGTTGAAATTAGTTTTAATAATAATCCACCAGCAAATCCTTTTGCTTTAATAATATCAGTTGGATGTACTACATATTGTTGATAAGTTTCATCTTGATCATCGTCTGTATTACTATCTCCTAATGTCATAAATCTATCTGCTGATAATTGAATCAAATTATCCAAAACATCCAGTAAGTTGTCTATAGCATTACGAGTAGTTTCTCCTCCCTTTTTAACCGAATATTTAGCTAAATTCGAAAGTGTTTCAATGCTTTCGAGAATATCTTCTGGTTTATTTACAACTGTCTCCATTTTGATAAAATAAATAAATAAATAATAAAAAAAAAAAAAACGAAAAAAAAATCTTTTCTAATTAAAAAAAAAAAAAGCTATGCGGCGTTTAAAGGGGTGTAAACCAATAAAAAAGTAAACAATCTGATCCTTTATCTCAATGGTATTCGTCGTATTGAAAGAAGTATAAAAATGCTTTATCATGTCCGATACAATGCACTCTGTCATGGAAATCTGAATTTGGTTACAGAAGTTAAAGTGACGTTGTACCATGCTTTTATTTACTTTTTTTAGAGTTTATTTTTTCGTTTCATTTTTTTTTTTTTTTTACTCTTTTCTCTATTTTCCCCTCTCTCTTTTTTTTTTTCGAAAATGACTGGTGCTCAGACAAATCCTACTAATAAACCAATAGACCCCGAACATCCTACACATGAACCTTTTACTTCTCCCGGTGAACCTTCTAACGTTAACAATTGTAACTGTTGTGGTATCTTTCTAGTCCCTCTTGCCGCACTTGCTGGCTTCATAGACCAAATCATAAGAAAGACTGGCAGATTATTCAATAAAGACACTAAAACACAACCTGTAAAATAAAAATAATATATACTCTTTTTCCTTTTTTTTTTTAAAAAAAATGAACACAATAGTTTTCTTATTTTCTTTGGTCAAAAGACTTTGAATAAAAACTGGAGATTATTTTATATTTCTCAAAAGAAATATATTTAAACAGGCAAAGGCAAAATTCGCTGCTTTTGTTGAGGTGACTGCTCGATACATAGGATTCAAACAAATTGTGTCGTTTGCTCTTGCTTTTTTCTATTCGAATCACAAGTCAAACCAGACCACTGACCCAATAAAAATTCCAAGATCGATATACGTATAAATGTTGTAATATATTTCTTTAATTGCCTTTGCTGTATTTATTGTTCAAATCACCAAATACATATATAAATATCACCAAATAGAGAAAACTATCTTCAATGTACAGGAATAAGAATCGATTTTTTTTTCTTTATAATCAAAAATGTCAAGGATAAAAGAAAAAAAAAAAAAGGGTGTTGGGTAATGTCTATTGTTTTAATACAAATCATTCTGTGCAGAGTCAACGCAAAAGCCTTGTTCATGTAATACTTTAGTTCTAATCTTTTCCACCCTCTCTTTGGCTTGTATTTCTCCACGTTGTGCTTGTAAAATTTGTTCCATGGGAAGTTCCCTTAAATTCATATGTACTTCCTTTTCCAAATCCTTTTTTTTTTTCGGTTTGAACATTAGCTGTCGCTTTCTCAATCATTTTTTTTAAGAAAATTAAATAAAATACTTACAATCTCTCCAAGAAGAACAACATTTTCTCCTCTAATCAAAAAAATACCTCTAGGAATATCACCATAGCAATTACCAACATAAATTCTTTCAATTGTATCTTGCAAAACCAAATTAGCTATGGAGTTGAAGTTAAGGTCAATACAAATTTTTGTATAATTACAGATGAAGATAAAGAACAAGACTAACCAAATTGATCAAACGATCTTAATGTTCCAATTAATTTACGACCATCTCTTAATACAACCATAAGTTTCTCTATTTTATTTATGAAAAAAAAAAGATGGATGAATATACGCGCGTGGTATGAAATGATACAATATGAAAGCAAGAAAACTTACTGTCAATACTGTCAATAAGACCAGTTGATGTTGTAAAAAATGGACCACTTGAAATTTCCATTGTTTTATAATATAAAATGAGAGACAATTGTAAGAATAAACTATAAAATATGTGTGTGTGTGTGTTATTGTGCACTTTGATTGTGACTTGTTATGACCCTACTGAGATGCAAATGAATAAATAAATACGGTGTTCTTCAATGTCAAGGTAAAAGAAACAATCAAAAGACTATATAGAGCATAAGAATTCAAGCTATTTTACATGATCAAGCAAATATGCTTGTGTCACATTTTTCAATCTTGCAAAAAAAAAAAGAAAAAAAAAAGAAACCTTTAATGTGATAAAACAAATTCATGTTACATGATGATGTATCATCCGATACAACTTGCAGAATGATTTATTCCAACTTGGACCTCTTTTTTTCTTATAGAAATTAGACCCTGCAGCTTATCATGACTACAGCTATTCATTTTTAAGGGTAAAAATGTCGCAAATCTACCATTTAAACTTTTTTCTTTTCTTTTTGGAATTTTTTTTAACCCCACATTTTCCTTTTTTTTTTGCCCCTTTTTTTTATTTATTGTAAATTATATATGAGTACTTTACTGCAGAAATACCAATACAATATACTAAATAAACCTATTCGGACGTTTGCCATGCAGTCATGTAAGCCCAAAAGGTCTTTTTTTTTAAGCTAACACAATTAACATGTGTTTTTATTCATTAGCATTCATGATGACACTTGGGGATGTTATTTCTCAACAATTAGTCGAGAAAAAAGGTTGGGAACATGATGTCTCTCGGTCACTTCGAATGACAATATATGGTGCTACGATTGGTGGGCCAGTAATTGGTACATGGTTTGGTTTTATCAATCGAGCTGTTACTATACAAAATAAATGGGCAGGTACATAAAATAAAAAGTAAAAACCTTAATTCTTGGTTACTGATTTTTATTTTATTTTAAATATGGTAGCAACTATTGTAAAAGTGGGTATAGATCAAGCATTTTTTTCTCCTACAATTTTAGCAGTATTTATGGGAGGCATCTCCATGTTAGAAGGTAGAACGTTAGTGGAGACAAAAGAAAAGTTTCAAAAGGGTTACTTTAATGGATTAATGAATTCTTATTGTTATTGGCCTTTTGTTAATTTATTCACTTTTGCATTAATTCCTGTCCATTATCGACCTATTGTAAATAGCTGTTTTGGTATTGCTTGGAATACTTATCTATCCCATTTAAACCAAGTTTCTTTACAAGCTTTAAAATTATCACAACCTACGTTAATTCCATCAACCAATAAAATATAGACATTATTTAGACTGACAACAAAAAACTGCGCGTTGAATAATTATTTGGCAACAAATTTTTTTTTTATTTTATTCTTTTTTTTTCTTCTTTTTCTTTTTAATAAGAAATACCTGTCAAAATGGAAGGACATAAAACTACTACGACTACTACTAATTATGAAGAACATTTAAAGTGGAAAAATACACATGTAAATCCTGTCACGAATTCAAACGAACCTAGGCGCATGTATTTAAGTAAAGCAAACTTCTTTTATTTTCAATAGATATGAAACCAGGCACAAGTACTAACCATTGTATTCTAGCAAACCCACCACGTACTTTCCAACCAACTGGAATCCCTAATTCATTTTCCACACCAGATTTTTCTTCCACCTTCATTGAAAAACCTCATTCAACTGTTTATAATCGTAATGTCCGTAGTAATCCAGTTGAAATAAGTAACTCAAGCAGACCTACCACAAACTCACTAAAGGGTAAAGAAAGAATTGAAAACAATTTACCCTTACCAGATATCAGTAACACACCTTTAAAAAGAACATCCACTCGTAGTACCAATGAAATGATTGATCTCACAGATAGTCAACCTAAACGTTTTAAAGCCTCTACTCCTGATACTTCTTTAACGTTGGACCCAAATGACTTTTTTGGAGATGATGATGATGATTTTGGTCCGGACTTTGAGAATGATGACTTTGGAATGGACGAGAATTCGATACCAACTATAATTGCTGATGATGATGATGATGATAACCATTCCTTCTTCTCAATGGATGAAGATATTGTATTAAGCTTAGATAGTATTGGATCCACCGCAGTAAAACCTTCTAAAGCAGAATTAGAGAAAGAGTTGACAGAAGCCAAGGAAAAATGTAGCGAATACACACAGAAAATTGTGGAAGGACTAAATAGAATAAGTAAAGATGAATTAACTACTTTACGCGACACGAGAAATCAATTAGAAGATAAGATTGTTAGTTTGACTTGTAAAATTGCTAAATGTCAAGAATCGAATCAATTCCAGTCTAATCCGCCTGTTGTAATTTTAGACGACGACGATGATGATGATAATAACAATACCGGTAGTAAAAAAATAGAAATTTCGCCCTTTTTCACTCCATCTTCTACATCCTCTGCACCTATTATACCTCAATCAACACCGGCTAGAGTCACTGTCAATACATCCACTTTATCATCACAATCAGTACAACCAAATTATCCTTGGAGTAGAGATGTCAGAAAGGCATTAACACAAACCTTTAAATTAACTGAATTCAGACCTAATCAATTAGAAGCGATTAATACTACCTTGAATGGAGATGATGTCTTTGTACTTATGCCTACAGGTGGTGGTAAAAGTTTATGTTATCAATTACCTGCAATTATTCAAGGATATAAACGACAAGGTATCACATTTGTCGTATCTCCTTTATTATCGTTAATGCAAGATCAAGTAGAACAGTTAGTTAAAGTTAGAGGCATTCATGCTGGCATGCTTAATAGTACAATTGGTGAGAGACAAAAGAAATGGGTATTTGATGATCTCATGTCGCCTTCACCCACTATGCGTTTACTTTATATCACACCTGAATTATTGGATTACTCTGGACAATTGAAAAGCGTTTTACGTAACTTGCATCAGCGTAATCAGATAGCTCGTTTTGTTATTGATGAGGCACATTGTGTCTCTCAATGGGGTCATGACTTTAGACCTTCTTACAAATTATTAGGCGACCTTAAAAATACTTATCCTAATGTCCCATTGATGGCCTTGACAGCAACTGCAAATGAGCCTGTTCAAAAGGATGTCTTGCATAATTTACAAATGAATCACTGTAAAGTACTTCGTCAAAGTTTCAACCGTAATAATTTAAGGTGAGGAAAGAATGTTTATTACAGACAAAACAATCAGTTTTTTTTTTTTCCTTTTTTTTTTTTTTTACTTATGTAATTATAGATATGAGGTAGTTCCTAAAACGGGTAAACAGACAATGATAGACATTCAAAATTTTGTTCAAAGTCATCGTAGTCAATCAGGTATCATTTATTGTTGCACAAAGAAAGACTGCGAAAATGTAGCTACAGAATTAAGAAACAAGTACGGTGTTTCAATCGAGCATTATCATGCCGCAATGAGTCCACAAGAAAGAAGTAAAGTTCAGAGAGATTGGCAAACTGGCCGAGTCCAAGTCATTGCGGCTACCATTGCATTTGGTATGGGTATTGATAAACCCGATGTACGATTCGTTATCCATTATTCGGTTCCTTCCTCGGTTGAAGGTTATTACCAAGAAACCGGGCGCGCTGGCCGAGATGGTTTACCTGCCATTTGTCGGCTTTATTTTTCTTTTGGTGATACACGAACTCACCATTTTCTAATTGATAAAGGTGAAGGTGACTTCCATCAGAAGAAAAGATTACGTGAGAATTTGATAACCATGACCAAGTATTGCGATAATGAAACTGATTGTAGAAGAAAACAGATTATGGGCTATTTTGGTGAAAGATTTGATCCTGCTGCCTGTAACAAAATGTGCGATAATTGTATCAGAAACCAATATACACCCAGTGTTTTTAAAGACTTGACTCAAGATGCTATTACAGTTCTTAAAATAGTTGAGCAGTTAGGTAACGATTTCGTTACTTTAACTCAATTGGCAGACATTTATCGTGGAGCGAGGAATAAAAGAATTATGGAACATGGTCATAATCAACTAGTAGGTTATGGTCAAGGGAAAAATATGAATAAAACAGATGTTGATCGACTACTCCGTGCTTTGGTAAACGAACACGCACTTCGTGTAGTTGTAAAAATTTCAAGGGCAAGTAGTTTTCCTACTTCAGAAGTTCATGTAAGTAAAAAAAAACATACTCGTTTCAATATCCTGTATTCACTTTTTTTTTTTTTTTTTTTTTTTTTTTTTTTTTTTTTTTTTTTTTTTTTTTTTTTTTTTTTTTTTTACGTCTCAACTAGACTGGAGAAAAATTCTCGCAAGTTATAACTGGAGCTTTAAAAATCAGTATTAGTTTTCACTCTAATGTAAGTAACTATTGATGTTTTTGTAGATTTATAATATACATTATTTATCTCATATGTGTACATATAGACTCCCAATTATCAATCACAAGCGCTCAACAGTAATCAAGGATTTGTACCAGCTGGTTCAATGATGGCTAATAATGGGACAACTCCAACTAGACCAGCAAATGGCATACCGATACCACCGGCAAGACCAGCAAATGCTTCAACGAGTTCTGCGCCTTCTCGAAGAGTTTTACCTACTCATCCAACAAATACAGCTCCCCGTACACAACCTACCGCCCCATACACGACGTCTAGATCATCATCTACATCCTCCCTAAAGCCAGTAACACCATTATCAGCAAGCGATAGATTATCTATGATGTGCTATAATGAATTGATTGAAGTCCGTCGAGAGATCATGACAAAATATAATATCACGCATGCAGTGAGTGTTATTGCCGACACAAATTTGAAATTTATTGTAAGTAATTTTTTTTTTTGAGTAAATAACAGAACTTAATTCTAACTCTGATTCATGCATCACTCAGGCCAAGAAATTTCCTAGATCTAAACGTGAGGTCATGCTAATTACCAATATTCGAGAAGAAATCTATGATAAGTGGGGAGACCAATTTCTAGCCGTCTCTATTCGGTATGATGATCTCAAGCGTAAACAAGCAAACATTAATAGTCAATCAAATTGTAAATAATAAAAATTGAGACTAATGTCTTGCCATTTGAATAACATTGCCCCCCAAATGAAACAATACAAAAAAAAAAAGTCCAAATACAGTCATGTTTTAAAAAAAATCATCGTTTCAAAGCATCTTTTTCCCTTTTTTTTATGTATAGCCTTTTGTATGTTTGTATAAATATTTAGTTTTTTTTTAGAATTACAAAGAGACGGAATCGGCATAAGGTAAAGCATTAAGATCACCGAGAGCAACGGTGGTAGCCTTGCTCTTCAATAACTTTTCGGCAACCTAAGAAAAAAAAAAAGATAAAATTAGTACACGTCGATTGATCTATCATCATATTTTTCTTACTTGAGCAATATCAGCGGTAGTGACCTTATCGAGTGCTGCAACAGACTCAGTGATAGAGGTATACTTGCCAGCACGAAGGGCCTATAAGAAAAAAGGAAATTATAGATGAGTAAAAATTCGAAAAAAAATTAGTAAATTATTCTTACTTGGGCACCGAGAGTTTGGAGACGATCAAGACGGGTTTCGAAACCAGCAGTGGCAGCGAACTTGGCTTGAGCAACGGCTCTAGAGAAATCATCACCAGAAAGACCCTTGGCAATGGCCTTCAATTGTTCAGCAGCAGCAGAGACGGCAGCACCGGTCTCGGCAGTAGCAGCAGAAACTTGAACACCGAAAAGACCGGCATCAGAGTAACCAATGTTGAAAGCCTTGATTTCAGTACCTTGAGCAAACTTGGCAGCAGTTTGAGCGAGGATACCGGAACCGGCAGTGTGCTTAATATTGATCTCACCACCGAGAGCGTGACGGAGAACTTGGAGAGCAGCAAACTCAGCAGAGTCAGCAGCGGCACCTTCGAAAGCGAGAACATATTCACCCTTGGAGGAGACAGCCTCAATACGAGATTCACCACCAAAGTATTTAGAACCGGTTAAAGAGAGGTTACCAGCAGGGAGGTTGAAGTAAGTTTCAGCCAAGTTTTGAAGGGTCTCATGTTCAATACCAGTACCGACAAGAGCAATGTTTTCTTGGGTGAAAAGTTGTTGAGCATAAGCTTTGACGGCGTCGTTAGTGATACGAGCAGAGGGCTTGGCAAAAATGGAGTTACCAAGGCCGGTACGGAAAGCAACTTGATGAGCAGTCTCGATAGCATTGATCTCAGCGTTGGAGAAAGCGTTAGCGGATTCTTCGGCAGTTTGGTGTGCAACATCGTGGAATTCATGTTGTTGGAATTTTTGCTTGGAAACAACATCACTTAAAATTTCAGCGAATAACTCACTACATCAAAAACAATATAAAAAAAAACATTAATTTCTTCTTTCCTTTTCTTTTTTTCTTTTCACTTTTCTATTTCTCTATTTCTCTTTTTTCTTTCTTCTAACTTACGCATCCTCCTTTAAAAGTTCAGCAGAGTAGACAAGAGATTCGTGAGTGAGGTTGGAAGATAAAACACCACCGACAAGTTCAGCTTCACGAGTGATACGGAAAGCAGTACGGTTGGCGTTGTTCTATTTAAATAAAATTGTATTAGTATTGGTGCGTAAATTATTGATTTTTAAAGTGTCAGGTCGATCGAAAATTATGATATTTTGTTGTGATAAATAATTGTCGTACTCAAAAAAAATATATATATATATGTTGTATGCGTGTGGAATAATTTCTTTTCTTTTTAAGATAAAAAAAGATAAAATAATTACCTTGAAACCGTAGTTCTTCAAAAAGTGTGCAACACCGGCGTTCTTGCCAGATTCAGCTCTGGAACCACCATTAATAACGACAGCTAAAGAAGCAGTTTGACCGGGTTCTTGGCTGGAAGCGACCTTAACACCGTTTGAAGCAGTGGTAAATTGAAGTCCATTGGTGGTGGCAGCAGTAGCATAAGTAGCCTTTGAGGCAGTGCTGATAATGGCTTTACGAGAGGCGGCCAACATTATGTTAATTCAATAAATAAGAAGGAGGGAGGAAGAGTGGGGTGTTTTATTGTATAAGCGGGGAAGAAAAAAAATAATAAAATAAATTTTAAAACTAGGGCTTAATTTTTTTTTTTTTTTTTGGTGGCCCTTTGCGTTGATAAAACTCCACCCTATTCTTATTTCATTAAACTCACGTCATCAAAATAAAATAAAAAATGTTTTACATTTTTGAATGGTTCTCCGCTGACTCAATTTGATTTTAAAAGCTTATGCTTTCTTAAAAAAGTGAAGTATCACTCAACACAATTATTGAGAATAACGTCCATTACTGATTACAAGGGTATATTTTACAAGTACTCTTTTTGTTTTGAAAATATCTGGATGTAAATTCATTTTAGGGAATTCTTAGTGCACCACAATCGGCACCACAAAAAAAAAGTAGGCTTTTAGCCTGTGGAGTTCCTGATTGTGGTGTAGATGAGCTTATGTGGTACCTTTTGAGCTTATGCATTAACCAAGGGCTTCATAATAAATGCTAAGATAAATAATAATGATAGAAAAAAAATCTAGCTGTAAAAAAATACTGTAATCTTGTTGGGGGCAATCCTGAGGGAAACTTATTGGATGGTACATAAAGACAAGACACTTTAAAAAAGAATAGGTTTATTTACGTATATGTATCACAACATGTCAAAGGAAATTAAGTTTAATCTGGACTTTTTGTTTATTACTTTCTTTTTTTTTTTTTTTTTGTTACAATAATTATTTAAAAAAGTTACTAGTGCTTTAGCTTTTACAATCCGGAAAGAGAAAGTTTCTGAATTCAAAGTTTCCCAAGACAAACCACGAGGAGGTCCACTAGCTGAAGTCTCGAGGATACAACGGATGAGTACAACAACACAACAATCAATGATAATATTTTTTTTAGAGATGACTAACTACCAAGATAAGAACCATCAATCCAACTCTCCCTCCGATATCCGTATGGTTTTATGTGCCATTACACCCAGGATTAAACTGCACGAACCGCTCGTAAACGAGAACGGAAGAGAAGGAGACAGAACCTACCAAGATAGAGCATACTCGCCAAAAAATAGAATCACTAACTGCTGCGGTGTTGTGGCAACAATCAACCTTTGATCATAATACTTTCCTTTGAGATGACATCTACCAAGATGAGAACCATCAATCCAACTCTCCCTACGATATCCGTATGGTTTTACGTGCCATTACACCCAGGATTAAACTGCACGAACCGCTCGTAAACGAGGAAGGAAGAGAAGGAGACAGGACCCATCAAGATAGAGCATACTCGCCAGAAAATAGAATTCACAAAACTTGATCATTGCTTTTACAAACCCGTTGCATTGCTGACACTATCCCACAAAAGAACGACTCGGGCTGCTAAAAGCTCGCTAATCAGAAGGCTGACGTGTACCTCCAGCTCCTCCTTCGATCCGTATGGTTTTATGTGCCATTACACCCAGAATTAAACTGCACGAACCGCTCGTAAACGAGGACGGAGAAGAAGGAGATACACAGCTTCGTCAAAACTCACTTTAACAACCGTTTTGTCCTTTTGCTTTCAAGTGCCAGCAGACTACGAATAGCAATATTTCTAAAATGAGTGTTAGAAGGTGTTGGAAACTGTTTGGAGACATAATATATATATATAAACTTACCACCATAATAACAGCCGTTTTGTCCTTTTGCTTTCAAGTGCCAGCAGACTACAAATAGCAATATTTTTAAAATGACTATTAGAAATTGTTAGAAACTATTTGGAAGCATAATAAATATAAATATATATATAAATAACTTACCATCATAACAACAACAACTAAAGCAACACCATAGCAGCAACTGTCATAGCAACACTGCCAATCATAACAATAACCGGCAGTACTAAATAAGCAAACACCCGGTGATGACAGCAAAAAATCGACACTATGGTACCATATTAACTGTATCACAAATAGAACAATAGATACCCGACAAAAGAAACCCAGAAGTAACTGGTATTCAAATCTTTAAATCTTTATGCATCAATACACTTAACGTCCCAGACATGGCTCTTTCACCTAACGAAACTTTTGCACCTCCCAGGTCGGGGATTACTCCAAATCTATCCTATGCTGATGCAGTTGCTAATAAAAAAAAATTTATAACTACAACCAAACGATCATTCATAGATCAACAATCACCTGCTTCTGTCCCAATCACTAATAATAATGAATTGAAAATTGTCCAATCTCGTATCTGGAGACATAGTCTATATAAAAATGGATATATTATGGAAATATCAAAAATAGATGGTTTAACTGATTACCAGCATCTCAGTGTTATACACTCGGTGTATGACAGCTCCAACTTCCATGGAGTCAAATTTTTTGGAAAGCCTGCTCAAAGATATATGGAGCTTTACCCTAAAGATGAAATTCTGGATAAATTTTTGAATGATGGAATATTGTATGAACATGTAAATGTTAGACTGTTGCCATGTAAAGCCCTCGAAGGAAAAGGAAAGGTGGTACAGGTTAAATTGTCGGATATTCCCTTAATTGAACACAACGAAATCTTAACTACTCTTCGTTCCACTATGTCCCATCTTGGTGAAATAATTGATATAGGATTGAATTACGAGTCTGAAATGGGCTGGTTTATGGGAACTGGCTATGTTGTTTTGCAACAAAACCCTGATAAGACTTATCCACCATTAAGTCACAATTTGCCCTGGGGAAACACAGACGAATTTTTTCATGCAACATTTCCCGATATGCCTACTTGGTGTAGATATTGCCACGAGGAGGGTCACACGAAGTATGATTGTAGTAAATCTCGTGCAAGCATATTATGTTTTGCTTGTGACCAATTTGGACATAGACAAGCTGAATGTCCTAATCCTAGATCTAGTCGTTCCAAAACCAAAAATGTTAAAAAACCAAGGAAAGCACCCTTAACTGAAAGAAACGAATACCCTAGCTCAGAACTGCTTAAATCGAAGCATGCGCCAGTCAGCTCAACCAGTTCGTATTCAGCAAAGAAAGTTGAACAGACTACTATCTCAAATGCTGTATTTGTCTACGATAAAGATGACACAGACTATGTTCCTGCAGATACAGAGTTAGAATCCAGTGATGATGACATGGAAGATATTAATAGTTCCACTAGTAATATTGCAGCACCAACAGTTCTTCAAGATGTGGATATGAATATGGATGAGAGCGAATGGATGCCCACTCAACCTACAACAAATAGCAATATTATTACTCACGACTTCCAACATTTAGATCAATCTCCACATATCACGCCAAAGAGAACCACACCCTCGTTAAGACTTTTTGTATCCAGCTCTTCTCCCCAAAGGGAGGATTCTCAACCTACTAAAAACTCTAACCAATCATGAAAAGTAAACTCAATTTAAAATATGGATCTCTAAACTGTAATAGTTTAGTTAAAACAGCCTCATCATCAACTCAATCCTCATATATTCGTTACCTAAGACACCAACAACTAGATGTTCTCTCCTTACAAGAAACTCACACTTCCGCAGACACCATTCCTTCAATAAATATGCAACTACAATCACACCAAAGTTTTTGGACTCCACATTGTGGTATAATCTCCTTTTCACCTAATCATGTATTGACCCTACTTGATACAGACACATTATATGCTTCCGATAGATTTTTACTCTGTAAAGACTCTCACCCTCACAATTTCTATGAACCGATTTTCATTTTAAATATTTATGCCCCAGCAAATTCCAACACAGAAAGACGATCATTTTTCGACTCGATTTACTCTATGCTTTTTCAGCTTCAAGCTAATGAAACTATAAATCTTCATAGACTAATCATATCAGGAGATTTCAACTATGATTATGGCCGGGATATACTTCGAAATAATCATTCCTTTAAAACTTCGTCAGACTGGGTAATATTTTTATTAGAATTATTCCATAACTGTATGACCTTTAATGACCTAGATACAATACCAACTTTTCAACGGAATCTTTCCATCCGATCCACTATCGATTATGTCTATGCAGGTTCCGATTTTCAACATTCGATAACAGAAAATGCTATAGAACATATCCAATCTCAATGGTCCGACCACTCTATACTCACCGTTCAATTTTCTTTAGGGGAATCCAAACTTGGGCCTGGTTTATGGCGGGCAAATCCTGCTTATGCTTCTAATAAATCTCTACAACGGATGCTTCAGCAAAAAATAAATAAACTGTTAGCTACATTTGCCACAACTCTATCACCTCAGATACAATGGGAAGCAATCAAATCGACTACACGACATGTTGTTAAATCCTTTGGAATAAAGTATGTCTCTTGGAGAACCCAAACTTTACGGCAACTGGGTCGAAAACGAAACCGTCTGCTACGTTCCAAGCCTCCTATTGCAACTCTTCAACTCTTGCTACCCAAAATTGATAACATGATATACATACTTCAACAAGAATTAGTTGATGTGGCTGCCTTAAAAGCTGGTATTTTGTGGCGGGAAAATGGTGAACGCTCAACACGATACCTCAAAAGTATACATCAGCAACGAACCATTCAGCAATATATGGCTTCCTTACAATCTCCTGTGCCCAACGACGACGGAAATTTCACAACATCTACTGATTCTAATACAATGAATCAATTTGCTCAACAATACTATCAGCAGCTGTACTCTGAAGACCCAGTGGAAACTGTTAATATTATAAACTATCTAAACAAAATAGACTTTGAACGTACACTCAAACCTACTGACGCTGAATTTCTTGAATCAGATATTGATATAGATGAATTACTAGAACAAACTAAACGAGTTTCTAAACATAGTAGCCCTGGTGCCGATGGATTGGGATATCCATTTCTTAATATCCTTTTCCGAATGCCTTGTCTGAAGACTTTGATTCTAAAACTGTATAACGGTGCATTAAAAGGGCAATACCACCCTCATGGCAGGATATTCGTGTCCGACTATTACCAAAGAAAGGGGATCTTACCTCTCTCAAAAACTGGCGTCCTATATCTTTAATTAACTGTGATGCCAAAATTTTTACACGACTTGTCACTAAGCGTCTAGGACCAATGGTTCGTGAGCTCCTGAACCCTTTTCAAACTGGTTTTGTCCCTGGCAAATTTATTGGTGATAACGGCGTGACCTTATCAATGGTGTTGGATCAAGCCAAAGGTTTAAATCTTCCTGGCGTTGGATTGCTTCTTGATCAAGAAAAAGCATATGACCGCGTACATCCAATATATCTTCGCCAAGTCATGCTGAAATTTGGTTTCCCTAAATCGTTTGTAGACTGTATCAATTCCCTGTTTTTTGGTAACAAAGTGTACATAAATATTAACGGATTTTTCACGTCTTGTATTTCACAACAGCGAGGACTTCGACAAGGAGATCCTCTATCTCCATTACTCTTTAACTTAGCTTTGGAACCCTTTCTGCTCTCTCTGATTCAAGATGAAGAACTCCATGGTTTCTCGTTTAAAGGGTCCTATAATCAAGGTGATGTTAATGTAACTTCCCCGACTCTCAAGCTTCTCGCTTACGCTGACGATGTTTGTCTCCTTCTTCATAACCAACAAGACCTCCGCCGAGCTCAATATCACATGGATCAATATACCTCTGTTTCTAACGCGAAATTTAACGTCGATAAAACCGAAGCCTTTTCGCTTAACGGTAAAATTGATTTGACTTGGCAAACTCTACTAATTAATGAGAATATATCTACTTTTTATCACCAAGGTTCCACTCAAACTTTTAGATATCTTGGTTTCTATCTTCCATATAACACTAGGCAACGAAAACTGTTAGAAGACCAACTGCTAGTGAAAATTAAAACACAATGTCACATTTACTCGCAACGACAACTATCTATACAAGGACGAGTGACGGTAATGAATGCTCTTATTCTTGCTAAAATTTGGTACTCCTTACGTTTACTTCAGCCTACCAAACGCTTCATGAACCGCCTTCGATCTTGCATATTTCAGTTCATTTGGAAAAAAAAACATCCCTCTCTTAAAAAGGAAACGATATTTCTGCCCTGGATTCACGGTGGTTTACAGGTCTTGGATCCTCTTATCCAACACATTGTTCTGCAGAAGAGATGGTTGAACTATATATTTGATCCCATTAGCTATCCGTCCTTTGCATACCCATTTATCCTGTGCCATCTTTCTTTATTTACTAAATCCTCTCGTTGTCCTCTGCTACCTTTTTATCTTCCAGAGTATCGCAAGAGTGCAATATGTGACTACAATCTGTCTATATGGAATTCAATCTTTCGAACCTTCGATGCTATTCACCCAAAGCCAATTACAACTATTCCCGAGATTCCTCTTGCCACCCTACTCGATCTACCACTATACAAGATAATCACTCCCTCTGATAATAATCACTGGACGACTAAACATAAAACATTTCTTAGTGGCCAGTTCTTGATTTTTGATGAAAACCAGGATCGACTCCGTCTTAGAGTGACGGGAGAATATCCACGCTACCCTCGATTATGCAGCCAACTATACCAGGATATTTTGCAAACACGATTAGTACGACTTCACCCTAACGTTTGGCCTTTCATCACTAACGGCAATTCTCCCCAAATAGACTGGTCCAAACACTCGCTCACCACTTCAGTAATTGGGTCCAATTCGTGGAAATACTACTCGTCCAAAAACTTACGTCAAGAGCTTCAATCTGCATCCATTAGCCCAGCACGGTTCCTCTCTAGGACTATTAAAACGTTTTGGACCTGTCCTATGTTCCCCAACGCCAGAACCTTATATTTTCGCTGCTTCTCCAATTGTATTCCCACCAAAAAGATCCTTTTCAAATACGGGGTAGTGCCGAACTCTACCTGCTCCCTATGTGGTCTCTCTATTGATGATAAACGTCATTTCCTGGTTGAATGTCCAATCAAATGGTTCCTCTGGCAACAAATCTTACGGCAATATTATCCTAATATCGATATATCTTCCGAAAGTCTTTATACCTCAATTCGACACCTTCAAATTCCCCTGGTATCTGTGACACTAAACATTATTTGTCCATTGTATCTACCACCCTATACCAACTCTGGATCATTTATTTTCAGCACGGAAATGATAATTTACATGCTTACTCTTCTTCCCAAATATCATCATCCCTTACGAGAATAGTCAGACATATTGAACGTTTACTCCATTCGACATTAGATTAGTTTATTTTTTTCCTCAGTTTATTTTTTTTCTCCTTTTATTTACCGTTTTCCGTTTTATTCTAGCCCCACCGCTCATCGACGTGTGACTAATATTTTATTTTTTTAAATAAAACTTAATTTACAAAAAAAAAAAAAACGTCCCAGAAGTAAACTTCTAGGATCAGGAACTATCCCATGGTAAGTTAATTACAGATGTAGAATAAAGAAATGTCGAGATCTATACTAATCCGCAAGTGGAGAACTAATGCATTACACTTCGAGAAGTGCTGATTGCGGCATGTCAAAACATTGTAGATGTTCCACGGTAAGAAAACCGCTACATTCGCGTCACAATCAAGCAATAGAACACCATACTTTGCAAAAGAAAAGATAATGATGGGTATAAAAGGAGGAACAACAGGGTTATTTTGTATACTTTTTTTTATTCGTAATCTTGATGATGACGTTTCCAAAAAAAAATTATGATAAAAAAAAGTGTGTCACAAAAAAAAAACCACAGAGACTGAAGCGCCGTAGAAACAGAATTTATTATTATCTCACCTTGACATAAACGTAAAGGCTTTATTATTTTCAAACTAATGTTGTGATTACAGTCTTTGGTTAGATTGAAAGTTTAATTGAGCTCCATGGGTGAATTTAAAAGTAGGTAAAGAGCAACAGCGGAAATATTATTACTCTATATTATGTATGAAAAGAGGATATCTTTCAATTAACGAGTGTGTAGATACAACCATGGCATTACTTTTGATTTGTGGTCTTATGTAAGCGTATTATCAACAAGGTATCTTTGTAGGATTACCCGTCTTTATATATTTATATATACATACATATAGACAAAGACAGAAAATAAAGGACATCGTGTATATATTATTTGCCGCCCTTTTTTTTTCTTTTCATACATATCCCTTAGTATAAAGTGAAATGAGTCAAATGTGCTTCTACAGTTAGTGTTAGTTATTGTTCGACAATTTATATATATCTAGTTGGGTTCGTTTGTTGACTGAGTGTTGGATAATTGGTTCAGGTCAAATAAATAACTACCATTAAAACTTTCATTATCCTAAAGGAAACTCTTTTCGTGTTATCATTCTTTGTTAATTTTAATATTCAGAGAGAGAAAAAGTATGATAATAAAATGATATCTTTAATAATTATAAGATCTGATCATCTTTTCTTTTGCTTTTGATACTTCACTTTCTAAAATATTGCCTTTTATTTCAACAATAGGCGAAATACAAAATCAACATCATCGCCTCCCTCAACTTTCTCAAACACAACATATTAGTTATAATCGAAGCAGAAGTAACGGAAAGGATTAATACAGATTATCGACACTATCATTCAGGTTTTCATTTGACATTGCTTACTGTAATATTTACAAGATCCATTACAATGAAATCGAACAAAAACTATCAGGTCTAGACTTCTTCGTCAACCAAAAGAAATCCCAAGTAGCTCCTTCTTCAACCACAATTCAACGTCTTGGTTTTTTCATCAACAAAGAAAGTATAACCCTCACGGTATCGACCAACAAAATATGAGACATACTGTGAGAGTCTAATCGCTCGTCACTTTACCATATATATTTATTTCTATTGTTATCATTAAATCTCAGTTTACTTTATATCTCTTTCGTTTATACTCTTACACATACGTTATACAACTCAAAATCACTACATGAAACTATATTCTGAAACTAGTGGCGTTGTCATCTTTTATTGGAAAGACGTTAATATCTTTTTTGGTAGTATCTCTAGCAAGGTTACATACTCGACAGTTAATTCAATAAAAAAAAACTAGCTATGGTATCATTGTCAATCATCCGTTAGCTATATTGTGCAATGATGGATTCATTTACAATAACGGAATGATTATTCTTTTATCCCCAAAAAGTACCATCACAAATTGTATACAGACCATATATATGACAGGTTAGAGTATAGTTGATGGACCACTAAAAATTATTTTCACGCTTGAAATTAAGAAACCCATTTACAACATAATATAGAGTATCGCAAGTTATTTATTTATTGTGTTCTACGGGATCAACGAATACAGAATACTCTTCTATTAACCAATCTTCTATTATACATAAAAATAAATAAACAGAGTTACAAGTAAACTTCTTTTGTGTTTCGCAATTATCTAGATCTGTCAAACCTTATAGAATATAAGCTTTCTCAAGTTGTTGTTTAAAAAAATTATTTTTGATATTCTTATCATTTGTCTAGTTCGATTTATTTTATCTATTGTTACGGCTCTTGAATCTTGAAAGGATATTACAAACATTTTAAAAACATCAAAAGCTTAATAAAACACTTGAGTTGAGCTATATCATAAATTAAGTTTAACAAATTGTTTTTAACTTCTGGTTTTCTTACGGTATCAGAATTGTATTCTAAACTAGCTTTTTTTTTTTGTTAGATCAAACTGCTGTTACTCCGATAACACGAACGCAGATCAAAAACCAAGCTTTATTTGCACGTTTTTCACCATTTTTAGAGAGAATTACGTACACCTAAAAGTATAAACCTTGGAGTGAATGTGATAAAAAATAAGATATACAAAGCAATTTTGATTTTTTTTTTTTGAAGTTGTTATAAATAAACAGGCTTTCTATAGACGTAAGTACGCTATTTTCAGAAATTATTTGTGCATTTCTCGGGAAAAAAATTAAAAAAATTTTGCGTGAAATAAAAAAAAAGTTTGTATATAGCATGTTTTGCGCATTTTGTGGATATTTTGTTTTATAAAATCTATTTATTTTTCCTACATTAAAATATAAAACCTTTATAGTCTCACGTTTCACTAAAAAAAATCCTGCTGCCGACCAGTGCGGAAGAGAAAGCCGGCAATGTACATAATTTTAAAAAACTTTTGAACGACTTTACTTTGTTTGTTTGTTATTTCATGATCTTTTTATTTTCCATTTTTATAATTATATATTAGTTTAAAACATCGTTCTGATATAACTACCTTTCTTTTATTGTGTTATACTACCTGTAATTAGGGAATAATATTCATAAAATTGACTTGTTGCGCCTGAAAATGACATTTGCGTAAATTTTTCGTAAATTAGTCAGCTTTTATTCTTCTTGATCTAATCAAGTGGTATTAAATATGCACACGAAACTATAAATAAATAGAAGCATGGTACCGGCGTGATTAGAAAACATCTAGAAAATTCGAGATAAGCGAGCTTTAACTAATTGTTATCAAAATGTAATACGTAGTTGCTCTTTCTAATTTAACTTTATCAATCATAATAATGACATGCCTACCAGCGAAAGCTTGCTCTATTACTTTGGAGCAGTAAGTACATAGAATGATTTTCAATGGTCTTAAAGGAGAAAGGATATTCCCTTCTACTTCTTTTTTGCTGTGCCTCTTTATTTATTCTCGATTCTTCCTTTTTGATATTTATCACATATTTTCAAATAGGTTTACCCTTTTTTAGTACACGCCATGAGATTATTGGCTTCTTTTGATCACTTTTGACTTTTTTTCCGGTTCTCATCCTAGTTTTTGTATGATTACGCCCATCTATTTTTTAGAAGAATTTAACCTTTTTTTCTTCTTCGTGGCACCGAAAACTGATATAGTCTCTTCCTTTTCAGTTTGACATCAAATTTTCCTTTATTCGTATTACAAGTAGGTACGTACCTATTTGTGGCTTTTCGATCCCCAGAATATCTATACATTTTACTCCCGAACTCTCTTGTGATACCTATTTCTGTAAACCATAAGTATCAAAAAGTTTGAGAATATCAAAAAAAAAAAGTAATCTGATATGAAAAGTAAATGTTTTTAATTATATTTATACATCATTTTGAATTAGAATATTTGTAATGAGATGAAAATTGATCGATTGTTTTAAGTTTAATAGTGCTACTAACAAAAGTAAAATTAAAGCAGAAAAAAAAAAAGAAAAAAAAAAACGGGAGGACAATACTATCTATTAATCAAAATTTAGCGTATCCTCGTGTACATTAGTTGCCATGCCTCAAAAAGATTCAGAACAGACTAAGTTGTACATACATTGGCTTGCTCTCAATGTGAAGTTTTTTAAGCGAAAAATGTCGCGTAGCACCAAATGAAACCGGATAAGATGAGCTACAGTTTATAATAGTATTTATTCGTACATGATTTGTGGTAATAGTACTCGACAATTCCGAGGTTGCGGAGACTTGTTTCAGATATCATATTTGATTCAGGTTATACATTTAGCTTAAGTTTATTGATCAACACTTTCACGAAAATGAGCTAAAAAAACAATGGTTTTAAGGAAATCTCTATGTTTATCAAATAGTTAACTAGTACAGTAAAATAATTAACTGGTTCTTCAAATTTGAAGTACATATGATATATGATTGTGGATAACAATAATACAAGCATCTTAACGAAGCGCCCCTCATTTTTTTATGAAACGCAATAAATAATTAAAAAAAGTCGCGAATCGCAAGTTATGGGGTAATTTTTTTTTTTTTTTTTTTTTTTTTACATCTTAAATAATAGAAAAAAAGCAAATAAGTATCTTTAAAAAATGTCTGTATAAGTATATCGCATGTTTACAATTATGTGCAACTTTTTCTTGGGACTTTCCTATTTCGACTGAACTATAAAATTATGTGAGTACTCATCATAAACAAATTTATATAACGGCACAGAACGTCTTTCCTCAGCTCTTTATTTTCCATTTATTCTACTAACTAAAAAACAAAAAGTTTATGGTTATAGGCTTTTGTTGGTTGCTGGGAAAATAAATATGAAATGTTACACCCCATTACTGATTTTGATTACTGACTTACTCATCAGGTCTTAAAGAAATGATATGAGTAATAGAATGCAAATGTTTGTTTTTTGCAGTCTAAAGGGGTCTGTATTGTTAGTCTTCATTTAGTTTAAAAGACGAACAATAATAAAAATCTTTGCTCGGATTATTTTTTCATAGATTAAATTCTTTCTTTTTTTTTATTCTGCCTATTTGGGAAGGCTCGTTCTTTCAACACGATGATCCTGAAAAAAAGAATAATAAAAAGAAGAAAAATGATGATTGCTCAGATTAGAGCAGAATGCATGTGTACGCCAAATATCCTTTTGTCTTTGCGGAACCCTACCACAGAAATCAAGCGCACTTTTTTTAATTGATATCGAACCGAGTTATATCACATTATCAATTGTATTTTATATGCAGTCAGAGTAGCAATTGTTCATTTATCTATTAAAGTGAGTACGCCGAGTACATGTGGTTTCCGTATGAAAATTGAAATAAATAGTACCTCAACACTGGTTCTTGTGCTTGCGAACTAAAAAAAAGAGCAGGTAACAATATATTTTAGCTAAATAAAATTCCCAGGGAACGACTTGGTGAACAAGTACAAATTGAACAATGCCAAACGAAAGTAAGAGATCTCTTTTTTTTTTGGGTGTATACTATTTTATTTTGTATTCTATATCTTCTTTATTATGAAATGTCAAAAGGATCAGAAGTCTTGATGTTATCTTACACGAAGGTACCTCTTGCTTTTTTCACACACACGCTTGAGTCATGTTGGAGAGTGCTGTTCAAAGTTAATTGATAAGTTTGTGTCTATGTGTTCATTTTTTACGATCTCGGAATCGAAAAGTTACAAAATCGAGGACTCGTACTCAAGTATCCTTAAGATTTTGTATCTGTATTTGTAGATGTCTTTAAATTTAGCGGACTAACCATTTTAGGAGCTTAAATTGTATTTGCGATACCTCAGAGCATCCATTAACTACATTTAGAAAAAGAGTTTTAAATGTTCGATCTTTGCTTGGTCGATGTTATTTATTTATTTATTTCTGAGACAAAAGGAGAGGTAAAGTTTGTTTGATTACTCTTTCATAAAAGGCGTAATGCATGTGTATATTAAATTGACTCAAGCCTTTCTTGAACTTTGTTTACATCATATTAGCCCCGTGTTCAGTTTCACTTCCTACATTTTGATAGTTTTTTTTCAAAGTAAATTACGAAATAAAAAAAAATTCAGGTGGTACTATTACTGGGAGTTGCATGTAGGTTGATCTCTCATGCTAACCTCTAATATTGCACTCCCTCAACTTAAAAATTAATTTAAAATCTATTCTAGAACAAAAGCTGAGCAAAGCTTGCATTGTCGTTTTAAATTTTATTAGTTTTTTGAATAGTAATGAAAGGAATAATTTAGTAAAGAAATCGTAAAACTTTAAGTTAGGTCTTTAATGGAACTTCAATTGTAGCGTACCCAAACGATTAGGTTGCTGGTGGACTGTATAGTAATTGAAAAATAAATTTGAATAGAGTTAATCATATTAATAATAATAATAAAAAAAAATATATATATATATATATAAAAAAAAAATAAAAAAAATAAAAAAAATAAAAAAAATAAAAAAACTTTTATTCGTCCTCAAACGAAAAGAACATTGATATGTTTGAATACGAAACATGTACATCACGACTTGTGAAACTTTTAACTTTATAAGAATAGAAACTAGCGCGTCTTCCGGAGAAGACTCTTAATTTTAAACAAGATAATAAAAGCACATTAATTTATTATTTTTATTATCTATATACGGTACATATTATTAAAAGTGTTTAGTGAATGAATGGAAATGAAATTATATTGAGTGTATGCCTAATGTTTATATACATAGTTTTGTATGTGAGAGTATGTCTGTGTGTGAGTCTTTCAAGTCATAGGGTCATATGATTTTAGAAATGTTATTATTTTTTTGAGAAGAAAAGGCGCATGTAATTTTTTTTTTCAAAACATGTCGGAAGGAGGAAAAGATTCAACATGGCTGGTTGATATGGATCTGTGTGGATGCTGTTGGATAGGTTCTAATGGTGTTGAAGTGATATACGAGGGTGTGTATTTCCTGATAATTTTTCGCAACGCGTGAGGCAACGTTTTCCAGGCAAAGACCTTGACGTCTTTTTCGATGTTACGTGGTTTAGGATGAGGAAATGACATGATGAGTTTAAAGAAATCAGCACATTCTACTTTACATTTAGATACAGTAAGCGGTCTGAAGCCTTCAAGGTTTCTACGAATTCTGTTTTTTTCTTCTACCGTAAATTGAATACCAATTAAGCTCTCAAGTAAATATATACAATCTACAGACGTAATGAAATAATCATTTCGTTCTCGCCAATATATACAAGAGATTACGATTGGTGTAGATCGACTAGTATGCGGGTTCAGGTTCATAGTAGAAGAAGATGAATTGGAGACAGCAACTGCTGCTGCTGCGGCAGCTGCAACGGCGGCAACGTTATCTCGCATCCTTTGCTGATGATACATTTGTTGATCCATTGGCTCAAAACCACATTCAACTAATGAAATACTTCCATCAGGGCCTTGATTTGAATTACGCCAGAATTGAATGAGACGACGTCCAGATTGCCATTCAGACATTGACCAGTTAACAAGCATGTCCATTAAATCACCGTTTAATTTGAGATGAGCCTTATTCAAAGCACAACTGTTGCTGTTAGTAATAGAATAAGATGAGATAGGTGCAGATGATCTTCTAGGAACGTTATATTGCTCTGTTCTACTTTGTTGATGCTGATGTTGTCGTTGTTGCTGATTTTGTTGCATTTGTTGCTGGTGTTGTTGTATTTGTTGCTGATGTTGTTGTATTTGCTGATGCAATCGATGATATTGTTGTTTCTCTTGATCAGCGATACTATAGGTTAATGGATTAGATTGTCTATAATTGGGCATATTTGAAGAGCTACTAGTTGAATTGAATGGGTGATAGTTCCCAGCCAAATAATTATTCATAGCTTGAGACATGAATTGTTGTTGTTGTTGCTGTAATTGCATGAGGTAAGGTTGTTTTTGTCGTTGTATCTCTACGCAATTCAGATAGACATCTTGTTTAGGAGGAGCAATAAACGGATTTTGAAGATTATAAAGGTTACTAGGAATCGGCTTATTGTTTACTAAGCTATGTTGTAGCATAATATTTGTGGTAGGGTGAGTAGAAGGGGCAGTGTTTACCTGAGAGAAGTTGAGTTGATTATCCATAGGTGAAGATATCCAGGAAGTAGTAGGCTGTGTTTTTGTAGCTAAATTTGGAGATTCTTCAGATGAAACGGGTAATAAAGGTTCATACGGTGAAAGTAATTTTAAGAGCTGAGAATTTACATCTCCATCTCCATCTTTTTTTTTTTTTTTTTTTTTTTTTTTTTTTTTTTTTGAAGTGGTATTTATAGTTTTTTTTAAAAAAAAAGTTATTAAACAAAAACGAATTTATACATTTATATAACTGTATTACCATGCTTTATATCGTATGCTATCTTTTTTTGGGAAATTTCATCGGGTTCATCTGATAAAGCTCTCTTTCGGCTTTGAGCTTCTAAAATAGTCAAAGGAAAAAATAATGCATAAGTACCCGATAACAAACAATACAAGGTCTTTTTCTCTCTCTCTATTTTTTTTTCTATTTAGTTCACTTTTAAATAACAAACCTTCAGATATATCACGGTAAGTAAATTTCCCAATGTTCCAAGTATCAATTGCAACATCTGGATCCGTACAATCGAACGCACACACGGATAGTTGTGTTTGATTTGTTTCAGACATAGTATCAGATAATGAAGGTACAGAAGCGGCTAATGTAATCCAGACAGAAGTGTGATTGTTGGAAATGGAAGGGATAGTATGTTGCTGTTGAGCTGTTTCTACAGTTATTGAACCAAATACAAGTTTCATTGGACCTGTTTCTTCAGTATGTTCTAATACAACAGATACGATTGTAGACTCTTCCTGCCCATCTTGGGGACCCCACTGCATTACTCTAGGTCTTTTATTTTCAATTTTATTGTTTGGTGAGAATGTGTTGCTGGATGAATGATCGCTTATTCCATCATTTTCATCATGAAAGAAACCGGAGAGTAGTGAATCATGATCTTTGGAAGCTGTTTGGTGATCGTTTCGAGTATCGTTTAATAATAAATCGTAATCTTCTATTTTTTTTTTTTTTGATTTAATAAAGTGATATGCAAATTTAAAAGTCTTACCAAATAAAGATTCTGACATATCTAAACTCCCAGACTTTTTGTCATCCAATGTTGAAGAGATTGGAATGATATCTGCGCCAGTAATTGTCATAGATTGGATATATTTCACGCAGTGAATATATATAATTAGAAAGAAAAAAGTAGAAAAATTGAAAAAAAAATAAAAAACAAAAATAAAAATAAAAATAAAAATAAAAATAAAAATAAATAATAAAAAATAAAAAATAAAAAATAAAAAATAAAAAATAAAATTTAAAATTTAAAATTTAAAATAAATAAAAGAAAGATAATGTAGAGATAGAGAGAGAATTCAAAGGTATTTCAAGTGTATACAAGTGGTAAACGCGCGCGTATATATTTGAGGAAAAAAAACTACGTGTTATGAAAAAAAAAAGAAGAGAAAGTTCATAAAGAATTTCTTAATATTTTATATCAACAAATAGGTGCTTATTTTCCCCTAGCGACTAATTTAAACTCTTGAAACCATACATAGCCAATAGATTCTGTATTTTAACAAACAATCCAAAATGCTGAATTTTAAACTACGAAAAATACTTTCCTGAGACTAGTAAAATTTGTTTGTAATTTTTTTTTTGGTTTAGGTTGAAAATAAAAACCTGTAAGAGAGGGTTGAAACTCTAAAATAGAAAAAGGGGGACTAAGGATTTGAAAGGAAATTTAGGAAGACATAAGCGAAAGAAAGGGGATATCTTTTTTTTTCTCTTCGTTTCTAAAAGGAGTCTCGGTTTATTTTCCTTTCTTTCTATTACAATAAGGTGACGTTTCGACAATTGTCCTTTCAGTTATCTTAAACATATGTTGTAAACAGATCGACCAATACAATGTATAAGTCAGCACCGTGTCACTAACATGCGAGTAACATTCAATTGTTCAAAAAACTAAATTATCGCCGAAACGAGCTAGCAAAACTAGAAAACTGAAACTTATAAACTATATCTTTACCGAGAAAAAAAAAAGAAGCAACTAATAGCCTCTAATCTTATAAGGCCCTAGAAAAAGGAAAAGAAATCTATATTTGCGCGCTTCTATCCCAGGGTATATATGGTATTTTTATGCGGATTTATTTTGTATTTAGGTATTTTCATTCAAAGAATTGCTCCTATATTATAACACGAGCATGAAAAGAATTGACAGAAAGAAAATGATCTTTTATTTTCTCTAAAAAAAAAAAAAAAAAAAAAAAAAAAAAAAGGAAAAATAGTAATACACCTAAATTAACGAGCTTCTTCTAAATGGATATTTGAACTTTATTGTAAGTAGTTTGTTATTTGTGAACACTCAAAGTTACCATAAAAAGAAATAAATAAAAAATGAATTGTGTTGATTTTGTGATAACTAGTCCAACATTTCCCCACCTCTGAAGGTGGGGAAGTGTTTAGTAAACTGGTAAGTATTTCTTTCGAAAAATCCGGTTAGACACAAAAGCCTAAAGAGAATTTGAAAATCTCTATTATAAAACTTTTATATTTTATATCCGCTACTATGTTAATTCAATTTTAATCAGTGCTATGGTTGCTTTAGCTTCTTTGTAATTATTTCTATGTATGTACCGTGATTACTGACTTTTTGTGAGTCAAGATAGAGCAATTTTCCTATTAGCTACGGTCCAAATATGTGTTGTACAGAGTGACACGTTTTTTTTTTATTTACTCGTAATGTTGTTTTAGGGTAGTTAGTCCTGACAGTTCTTGCGGGTAAGTTTTTGTAATCAAAATAAACTAATAGCTATTTAATAGAAAACGGCGAACACAAGCTTGTTCGGAAGGCGGAAAATTTTGAGATGATTACAAATAAAGTCATAAAGATATCACTTGAACCAATATATATGTATATACTTTGGTCGTTAGAATTCCTAGCTCTTTTGTATTAGTATTCTCGTATTTTAAATGGGAATTTCTAGGTAAAAAAAGCTTGTAAGTATCGCTAGATTGAATAATAGTATCCTTTAGAGCCGTTTATTATTATTGTTATTACAATAATGAGTTATTAATGTGAGTGAAATGAAACACTCCCTAAATTATTGGGAGAAGGAGACTCTGACTGTGTCACCAATTTTTCCTTTATTAATCGAAATTATAGTATAAAAAAACATTACAAATGTTCGCAATTTAGGTAAATAAAATAAAAGGGAGGGATGGGAGGGATAGTCAGAGTAGGAAGACCATGACAAGTACTGGAAAGAGCCAAAATATTAAAGTTAGAGGCCGTAACACAAGAAAGCCGATAAAAGTTATCAAAGACGCACTCGAAGAAGCTCATGAGCCGTGGACAAGGATATTGTGACAATTGGTAAATTAATTATTTATTGTTTTATTGGTATTTAGAAATGTAAGAAAGACAAGAAAAGACTCTTTGTGATCCTTTATTTTAATGGAGAGTAGTTATTCCATGGTAAAAATTAGTGTTCCTTTTATACCAAATTATCACTTTAATAATACGCCGTTCTTTCAATATAGTTTTACCGTATAAGGATTTGTCAAAATAAATTTATTGGTGAAACATAAGTTACTGCATAAAGATATATATCACCTTAAATGCCTGTCACTGACCGTGGAAGGACTACTGTTAATAATAATTTCTAGTGATCTGCTGTGATAGGTAGAAAAGGTAAAGTATAAATTAAAGTAGTCATGATGCGAATAATAAGGACTTGAACGTGTCACTTAATATACCAGTGTTATAATATATCGTGTATATTATAACTATGAACTATGTAAGATGTAATTGTATTATGTTTAATTATAGGAGTAAATACGAAATATATCATCCAGATTAGTAGCATTGGTAGATCCAATAGCATGTGAGCACGAAGAGGACCACCAGAAGAGTTTTCATTCACAAGAATTAATGAGAGAAGAGTACGAATATGACAACCAATAGTTTGAGATGTTACAGCAGGAGAGAAGTCATTAAGATTGCGTATAAGAAAAGCAACGTAATATCGTTGACTTGGTCATAAAATATTAACCATGGCTCAAAACTAAATAGTTCCTAGCCATACTCATGTTGCCACTTCTGATTATGAAAAAAGTACAAAAATCAGTCCTGAATAGAAATAAAAACTTTTAACACATATAGTTATAAAGATATTATGATAAGATTATTTATGTATTAATAATAAAAAAACATGCATACATACTGTATTGTTAATTGGAATGTTTTTTTGTTTTCTTTTTTATCATGTTTTTGCTTTTTTCTAGGAGAACCATAAGGGCTTGGGTCTTCCATGGTTTCCTCTAAAATTTTCTGATCCATATCTACAGAGCTTAATGCCTCATGAAGTATATTTTAGGCATCTTCGATTAAGGAGCGTATCGAAGAGCAAAGATTGGTATGTGAAACTTGAAATTGTTAACAAAAACATATGAATGGTTGCTAAGTTTACTAAGGCCGTAAACAAATATATACAATTGTATTCCAAACAATTTTACGTTTTTGAGTAACTAGTGTTACAGAAGGTACTTTCATTGGTGAAACAATATATTTAAATATTGCTTGTAGGTTTTATTCCTGTCTTCAAAAAAAAAAAAAAAAAAAAAAAAAAAAAAAAAAAAAAAAAAAAAAAAAAAAAAAAAAAAAGTGTTCGGTTTACTTTGCTTGGTGGCCCAGAAACTTCAACTGCCATTATTTCTAAATTGTACTTATTATCTCGAACAATAATATCTATCTTTTGCCCTGCAAAACGTCTTTCACTATCTAATAAGTACCGATTCACTTGGACCGCTTTTGCTTGCTAATTAGTTTCTCTAAAAAGAAGAAAAATAAGAGGATTATTCTTGAAGCAACTTTTGAAAACTAGTGCAAGCACATACTTAAGCAAAGATATGAATCTTTATTAGCATAATCATCAGATTTGAAAGTCAAAAAAAAAAAAAAAAGGAATCATTATTTTCATTAAATATACATACTGCCACTTGTTTTTTCATTTCATCGCTACACAGCTAGTTACGCCTTTTTCTTCTCATCATTCAACGCTTGCTTCTTATCTTCAGCTCCTTTCATTTTGATCAATAAACCTTTATAGGTGTCACCAGCATCGCGGTTTACTTTGATTTTAGTAGTAAATTCAGCTTAAATCTTTAGTAGTCGCTGGAACCGAGGGTGTCTTTTTGATGTCGCTTGTTGGAATTCAAGATTCCAAAGTACAGCATACTATAAAGAGGTATTACCTATGTATGCTAACTTAAGTAACTAAATTTTTTTAATAACGCTTATAAACTTACTCTAGCTTATATAAAATCTCAACGTATGTGTCATTTTGTCTGGTTTGTTTAATTTTATTCTCATACAATAAATTGTCAAGACATGTATTGCTAGAAGTTCATAGGTATCAGCATAACTGCTGTAATCTATATACGAATTAACCTACACACTTCGTTCGCTGACAGGGACCATTCCACTAACCGAAATATACTTCGGTTCCCGATATATGCAGTCAGCACAGAAAAGAGTGTTTTTTTTCCCGTAGGCTTAATTAGACAATAAACTACTTCTTTGTGCTAAAATTATTATTTACAACATATATTATACAAGTTTCAAAGTCATTCATTTCTTGATATGATCTCTTGTCTGAATAACGTAGTATAAAATCAAACAAGATATTAGGATGGTGATAGAAGGAAAGATGCATGTTTTGAAATAAAAAAAAGAAGCATAAAGATAAAGATTAAAAAAAAAAAAAAAAAAAAAGTGATTTATTTATAAATGATTAAATAAACCGTTTTTTTTTTGTGACGTGCGAAGAAAAAAATAAAGTAGCCAAGAAAAAAAAAAGCGAATATAGTTCATTAAGGCAGAGCCATTGTATAGTTTATTTTGAACGAGTATATGTAAAAAGAGAAAAGGATGAAAGTAACCAGAAACGAGAAAATATCAAAAAGAGTTATTGTTGTATGAATTGAAATTAAAATGTTGAGATTTAGTAGGTTTTTCGTTTTCTAGTAATTGTTGCTGCTGCGTATTATCATGATGATTGTTACTGCCAGCAGAAACGTTTTTATTATTACGATGATGAAAAGCCCAGGTAGATTGTTGTTGTTGTTGAGGAGGAGAAGTAGGTGGAGGTGGAGTATGTAATAAATGATGTGTATTATCATTATTAGATTCAATCTTTATTTTATCGGTGAAATAAAATTGGTTACTATAATCTTCATTCAATCTGGAGGCAGAGGCTGTGGCGGTATTGTTGTTGTTGGTGGCGGTGTTGGTGGTAGCAGCGGTAGTAGCAGGGGATGAAGAAGATGTATTATCATTTTTAGGCTTTTGAAGGTTATATAATGAGGGTTGTTGGTTTAATAAGCGAGTATTAGGAGATTGTATAAAATTACCACCATTAAAAGTTGAGGGTATTGTAGCACACACAGTGTTCATGTAACCACCGGATGAATTAAGTTTGATTGGATTATTATGGTTCTTATTGAGTCGTAAGAGACCTTCCAATTGCCTTATGCGTATTTGTTGTTCTTCTATTTGAATTTGGGCAGTACTAATTTGTTCTTGGAAATGGTTATGCATCCTTTCATATTGCCGTTTGACCTGATATAATTCTAACCTCAAGTCTTCTTTTAAGATCGATTCTTGAGTGTGTAAATTAACAAGAGAATTGTTATTGTTGTTGTTATTGTTGTCTTCAGGTTTGTCGGAATCATCAGGTATGATTGGAGTTTCTACTATAGATTGTTCAAAGCCTAGTTGTAATTGAGATGAAGTGGTATTATAGTCGATATGGTGCATAGATTGAGTTACGGACGAGGCCGAAGAAGAGCAACGGCGGTCATCTTGATTGATAATCAAAATAGCGTTTTCATCATCCCCTTCAGATTCATCCGCTGAACCCATATTTAAAATAGTTTCAGGGTCTTCTTCAGTTTTTGCTCTCTTCTTTCTAGAATAACGTGTTGCCTTTCTACGAATTAAATGAAATAAATCGCGACGACCAGGTTTAAAACAAGGGTGATACCAACGACAAGATTCTTTGTCTTTTGTATCTTTTGATTTTCTAGCATCTGTATCTCTTTGGAAGCCATAGATCTTTATATAAAAAAAAGATTAATGCATGTTTCAATAACTTACATATATATATATATATATATTTTACTCACGTTAAGCTGACGTACGAACGAAGGGAATTTACAATGCTTAAATAAACGCGGTAAGACTACCTCGGTAAATTCTACATTACATAATATTAGTTTTAATTTCAAACTTTTTTAAAATTGCAATTTTGTTTACCTGGTATACAATCTATAATAAACATATCTTTACCATCATGTTGGCACCATCTAGCATACTTTTGACTGGTATCTGTAGACTGTAGGCATCTTATATATATATATATATGTACCAAAACAAATAAATAAGAAAAAAAAAAGGAGGGGGGATTTTTTTCGCGGGGGGAGTTTATAATAAAAAAAAAAGGGGTACACACTTACTGGTATAGCTTTGAGACAAAACCAGCAATACCACGTTCTGAATGAGACAAGTTTTGATGATGAAGAATATCGTTAGAGTTAAATTCATTGTTGTTTAGTAACTGGTGGTGGTGTTGAGCCCAAGGGTCTTGTAAGACGAGTTGTGTTGGACGGCTCATGACTAGGCCTGAACGTGTTCCATCCTCATTGTCGACAGTAGGAGAGCTATTATTAAATATGATTGAATTATCATTAAATACATAGGATCTATAAGGATTTGATTGGCTAGTATTGGCTGTTGTACTAGTACTTTCTTCGGGATAATGCAGTGGGTAATCCATCTGGTATATAAATAAATAGAAAAATAATTATAAAAAAAAAAAAAAAAAAAAAAAAAAAAAAAAAAGAGTTGTAATAAAAAAAAAGGGAAAAGAAAGTTTTTTTTCCTTTTCTCTTTTTGTGTTGCGCTTTCATGTGTGTTAAAAAAAAAAGGTGACTTGCAAATCAAGTAAACAAAAAATAAATATACTACTGTTTTATGATATTTTAAAGCAATTTAACTTGTACATATTTGTGTTATCAAATTCCATTAGCATTCTCTTTTTATTCTATTTTTCCTTTTATTGGAAGCATTTCTTACAACAACGAATTTATTGTCATGGAAACCGATAGACAGTCACGGAGGGAGAGAAAAAACAAGATAGAAATTTTGGCGCGTATTTCACTCTTCTTTTTTAATATTATTTTCCTGTATATTTCAACATGGTATATTAATAAAGAAGGATTGTAATCTTTTTTTTTTTTATCTTAACACAAAGTCTTTTTAGCTTTTTTATTCATTTTTTAAAACACTTGTGGACCAAGAAGTTACAGTAGAATTAAAGAATGATCTTGCTATTACGGGTGTATTAAAGTCAGTCGATCAATTTTTAAACATTAAGCTTGATAATATTCAAGTTGTGGATGAAGAAAGATATCCTCACATGGTAAGTTTTGACAACAATTAAAAAAAAAAAAGAGAAACAGGAAAAATAATAAACTATATAGGTCTCAGTAAAGAATTGTTTCATTCGTGGTTCAGTTGTTCGATATGTTAAACTTCCTGTCCATGCAGTTGATACAGCACTGTTGCAAGATGCAGCAAGAAGAGAAGCAGCACAACCTTCAACAGCACAACCTTCTAATGTCAAAGTAAAGTAAATTGTAAATAAAACAAGTAACTTCCACGTGTATATTAGTGCCTTTTTTTTTTTTTTTTTTTTTTTTTTTTTTTTTTTTTGTATTAAAATGGATTTTTTTTTTATTTCCTCCTTTTTTTCTTTTTTTTATATATATATATATTTTATCACATATATATATTATTGCCTCCTATAAATGCCGCTATTTGGTTTAAAGAATGCTAGAAAGAGAACACCTTCAGCTACAGGAATTAAAAACGACCCACTCTGTTTAAGAAAGACACAGTCGACAGGAGATATTGAAGATTCGGTTGTAATTCATGTCAAAAGGAAAAAGAATAAGACAGTAGGCATTTTACGATCACCTACGAATCTAGGAGGGCAATCAAGACCTGATTCACCTCCATATGTATTACCACCAGTGATTGAAGATGATTTTGATGATAAGTTATTAGCATCCAAGCTGAAGGATATTACGGCTTGTGATATGGAATTACTTTTGTCTTTAGAAACGCAAGCACGCATGGATTGTCAAGAAGAGAAGGAAAGAAAACTGTATAATGCAAACATAAGGCCTTCTAGAGTCAGGTTTGATTTACCCATCAGTCCTCCTGCTGGTAAATCTTCTGATGAAAGACCCAAACTGAGACAGAGACGTTGGTCATTACCTGATGATAATAATAGTAATAATAATAATAATAATAATATGAATAAAAAGAAATCGGGTAGATTAATTCGGTGGGGTAAATTGATAAAGCAACAACAACAAGAAGAAGCACAGAATAATAAGATAATACAGCAATTGGATCATAATAGTAGTAGTTGTAGTAGCGAAGAAGAAACGATAACAGAAGAAGATGGTATTGTGATTGGATCTAAAGTGAAGTTGTTCAAGAGACCATTACCTATCATTGGTATAGTAAAGTTTATTGGTAAAGTTCATTTTGATAGTGGAGAATGGTTAGGAATTGAATTAAGTAGTAGAGGTATGTAGTAATACATTATTATGCATTTTATCATACATTTGAATTAACCATTTATATATAAATGATACATGTAGTGGGTAACACAGATGGAATTATGGATGGAAAACGTTACTTTCAAACAAATCTTCATTGTGGAATATTTGTTAAAAAACAGGATACTGTCAAGGTTTAACCAACTAAAATTGCATGAATAAAATTTCCTTTTTTAATATAATATTTCCATTTATTATGATAAAACGTTTATCTCTCTTTTTTTTTTTTTTTTTTTTTTTTTTTTTTATTTAGGAGTATTAGTATGTAAAGGAGGGGTGCTGATTAAGATGGGCGTAATTCTTCTTTTTTTAGGTTTTTCAACTGGATTTATAGTTGTATTATTATTAGGAACAACAGGTTGAACAACAGAAACTCTTTTCTTTGTTAAGGGTTTTGTAGCAGTAGCAGTAGCAGCAGTAGTAGTAATATTAGTAGTAGTGGTAGTATCTGGAATATCCATCATTTCAACATCATATTCTTGAATAGGATCTGGTTGCTTTTCATATTTTACACCCAGTTCTCCATCCGAAAATACAACTGCAGAACAATATCCGTCTGCAGAAGAAAACATCAAAATGGATCCATCATGAGACCTGTTTAAATATATACATATTTAGTCATTTTAAATAGATATATATATATATATAAACTAAATAAACCTACCATGCAAGATCAGTAATAGGAGCAAAATGCATTCCTGAAATAGCACAGATAGGACGAGATTGCTGGGTATCATAAATATAAACTGAGTCCTGTGAAGCAGTTGCGTATAACATGCGGTAAGGTAATGCAAATGCCGAGGAGCTATTTCTTCTCTTTTGAAAAAACATTGGACACCAACGAATCGCAATTGATGGTTTAGGATAATTCCCAATAAAAGCTATAGGATGTCTAATATAAAAATAAAAAAGCTTAATTTTTTTAAAAAAATCAACATGTTTTTTCTGATAGTTTTCTTTTTTTTTTTTTTTTACTTACTTACTTTAATATTGTGTTTCTAGGATAAATATATGCACAATTGGATAATTCGTCAGTATTTTCATCTAATTCATCAATTGGTTTATTTAAACCAGCAGGTGTAATTAATAAGGCACCATCTGGACTAAATGATAATCGTCTGAAAAAAGAAACTAAATTTTCATCATGATATAATCTAAAAGAACCAGTGATTGTTGGATCTTCTGGTTTTGTTAATGTTGTTGTTGTTGTTGTTGTTGTGGAAGCAATTTTGCCTTTATCTATTCTTGAAAATCTACGTGAACATTGACCGAATACTAATTTACCTTGTTGGTTTTTACGGTATTTGTAAATTGCCATGGATCGATCGCTGGATTGAGTTGCTACATATTGTCCTAATGGATCCCAAGTGACGCCTTGTACGTAGTGTGTGTGGTCTGCAAATACATGAATACAGATTTCTTAAAAAAAAAAGGCATATACATTTTAGTTTTTTTTGGTATGTATGTATGTGTATTTGACATGCTGGGACTTACTTTCCGATAAGCTCCATACTCTAGCTGTATTATCAATTGAAGCCGTGATAAAATAGTTTCCACAAGGTGACCAAGCTAAATCATAAATCTCTTTATTATGACCACTACATACAAAAATTAAAATTAAAATCAAATATATACTGTTGTGTATAACGAAAAGACTTACTAAAACATATTTACAACAGACCAAGTTTCTTTTTCGTATTCATTGTAATCACTTCCAAAAGTAGCTTCTTTTAATAATGATAATTTCCATAAAATAATACATGCATCTAAATATAAAGAGTATCAATTTGGTTAAAAAAAAAAAAAAAAAAAAAAAAATTGTTTGTTTTTTTTTTACCGTCACCGGCTGAAGCAATATAATCGCCACGAGGGGAAAAACGAACAACGTTGACAGGAGAAGAGTGTCGTTTTAATTCAGAAAGAAAATCGATATTGACAGGTAAGGAGTCGACGAGTTGTTTATTTTGGTGCTTTTTTTCAGAACTGGAAGTTGAAGTTGAAACGTTGTCAGGTCTTTTCTGAATACTCCAAATCTAGATTCAAAAAAAAAAAATAAGGTACAATACAAGTTTCACGTATTAAATAAAAAAAACATACACGAACTGAATTATCTGCACCGGCTGTAGCATAACGTGAACCATCGGGAGAAAAGTCGACAGAATAAATGGCTTGACCATCGTGCCAATTGATTTCTACTGTTTTAGCAAGCATTAGTCTAAAATAAAGAGAGATAAAAAAAAAAAAGGTTTTTTTCTTGTGGTGCCAAAAAGAATTCACGAAAAATTAAAAGGTCTTTGATGACGTTACTTATTGGACCAATTTGCCCAATCACATCAATTTATTATTTCCCAAGATGTATTTTCTTTGCTTAAGAATGTTGATTTAAGTGCTTACTTGGGAGAAAAGACAAAGAAAAACTTCTCTCAATTGCTTTTAACGAGATAACGAAATGATTCATCTGTGGTTTATTACAAAAAAAAAAAATCCTGATTTTAGAAAACACCAAAAAACACGCACAAAAAAAAAAAGAGGGCACCATATTTTTTTGCGCGCAGCATATTTTTTCGCCCAACATTTTTAATCTTAAAACATTAGCTTACTTGTTAAATGTCACTGGGTTTCCGTTAAGCACTCAATTGGTTGTTGCTTTTTTCACACAACATACGGATAGGTTTTATTTTCACACGCTACACACATCGGGGGGTTTTTTTTTTACCTCTACAGTCTTAATGTCTTTTTTGATTACATATCCTATCTAGACAAGAGATTATTTCAAGAAATAAATAACTTTAAAACCTGTTGTTATCAATAGTATAAGTTATATCTACTTATTTAAATGAGGTGGAATACACACACCAATTTATCTACCAAGTTATTTTCAGACTGTAAGTATGATGGTTTTTACTGATGTTAGAGGTGAAAGTTATTTACAATGTCTTGCAGAAACTAGCAATGATGACAAACGGACACAATCAGGTCCAAAGATAGATATCATATTAAGCATTTGCGAGGTTTCTGGACCTAATTATAAAACAAATAAGAATCACTTCTCGGGCTGATAGAAAACTAATTGGCAGAAAAAACATGAGATCAATTTTAAACTACATCCAAGATATCTATCCTGTCTCAAACATGACAGAACTCAAAAGACTAAGCTTTTTATAGCTTACAGATTTATCGTAAACAAAACAAAAAACCTTTTTTGATTAGTGTAAAAAACTAACTATAAACTTTAGTTGATCAATTCTACATTTATACATAGCTATAGTTATAAATCGAACGGCAAGTATACTATAGTGTAAAAATGTTTAAAAGTAACTTTTTCCCTCTTATCAATTCAATTACCTGCATTTTTAAGATGGCTCTGGAAAACGTAAACCACCTTTTCAAAATACATGATTATTAGAGCATCAACTCTTGTATTATTGGTATTATTCTATATAATGCCCAAATTTTCTCGTTGAAATGACATTTGTAGGTATAGAGCGGAACGGTAAATTAGGTATATTACCTAATAATTAAAAAAAAATCTATGGTTACAAAAAAATGTGTGAAGTACATATGTGTCTGACTGACTTTTAAAGGTAATTTCGATGATCGCCGAGCAGTAGCGTCACACAACGCAAAAGAATTATAATTGCATGAAAAAGTGTTTTTAAGCAATTGAAACAAACAATAAACTTGTTCTTTCTGAAAAGAGGGCTTTAAGTAAGATTTACATGAAACTCATATTTTTTTTTTAAAAAAAAAAATAGTAACTAGCAATATATGTAAGAGATTAAAAATTTTAGTCCTATTATTTTTTTAGTTTTATCATGACCACAGAAAAAAAAAAAAAGTGTCGTCTGTTGCTGATAAAAAAAAAAAAAAATTGGACGATTCTATATGTATGTTTATTCAGAAAGAGTATATATTTTTGTAAAAATAAAAATAAAAAAAAAGGGGAGGGCTGAAGTATTTTGTTTTCAAGACTTTGGAAACACGGGACGATAATACATTGTAGTGACGTACTATGATATAGAAAGAGATTAGATAAGAGAGTAGAAATATAAATATATTTATTTCTACCTTTTTACGATATCTTGAAGTAGTTGCTAAAGCCATAATATTATCTTTAATAGAACAAGCATAAAGATGATTCAAGGTAACATGATTTGGTTCATGTAAAACCGAATTATCTTCTTCACTGACCGTATTTGAGTTCAACAAGACTTTTTCAAGATGTGGAGGTAACGTAGGTGGTTGTGGTTGTTTCTTTTCCCATTCCTGAACCGACTTTTTATCATCTTCAGCCAATTGTAATAATTCGGGAGGAATGATATTTGAATATTTTTTACTATCTGCTAATTCGAATTCATCTGTCTCACTTTCTTCATCTTCATCCATCACTTGTAAATAATTTACCAAGTTACCATCTGGATCCGTTGCTGTTTCCATATCGTTTGAACATTTCCATTCATCATCTACTATGAATTTAAGTCGATGTGTTCCTGGTGGTAGATCTAATACTGCGCTAAAATCATGCATACTTTTTTTTTTTGATAAAAACAAGTAAATAACTTGTATAAAAATTATCACCTTATATATTTTACCTTTTCACTAATTTAATCTTTTGTTTCCATCCATTAAATGTACCAGTAACATAAACATTGTTTCCTCCTTGTGTCCATGTAATGATTGTTGGCACACCTATATTTTACAATCAACTTGAGTTTTTTTTTTAAAAAAACGGTATATACATGTATAATTTTACTTACCGTGGTTTTGTGTTGGAAAAATAGGTGGTTGTGATGATTGTGTAGTAGTAGGTGGATTCATGGTAGTAGGTGTTAAATCTTCCTCTGGTTCATTATCACGTGTGACACTCATGCCGCGTGTGCGATAATATGGACCACTAATAGAAGCACGGTGATGTGAAGAAGCAGAACTACCTAAAGAGCCATACCAAGGACTTGCACCACCTGTACTTGATACCCAACCTGATTTACCAGTTGAAACTGGAACTGCTTTTGGTGTTGTTGTTGGTTCTGTTGTTGTATTAGTAGCCGTAGCACTTGTCGTAGTATCATTAGGAGTTGTATCTAAAGGGCCTATAGGTGTTGATGGATCGTGGTCAGTAATATCTGTTGTAATCGATTCGCCTGTAGCATCCATAGGTTCTGTAACAGAAAGTTGAAAAGGATGTTGACGTATTTTTGAAGAAGTAGATACAGTAGGTTGAATAGAAGCTGAACTATTTCTTCTACTTTGTTGTTGAGAAGCTGGATTATTTCCTTCTGTTGAATTAGTATTTCCCATTGACTCCCAAAACACTTTTAATAAGAGAGAAAAAAAACAATACAGTTGGTCACTTTTTTTTTTTTTTGAAAAACTTGATCACTTTTTTGAGTTTCAACTGGTCAGTTTCTTTGAGTACCAATTGGCTACTTTTTTAAGTCCAGTTTTGAGCTTCAATTGGTCACCTTTTCGTGCAAAATTTCTTACACATTTAGGAATTTTAAGTTCTATAAATTTAATTGGCTAATTTGCTTTTATCGAGCATTTTCCACAATTTTTTTTTTGTTTTGCTTCATATCGTGGAGGGAGATGAAATTTGGCTATTACAAGCTGGGGACAGGGCGGAACTTCCACCAAGATTTGAACGCAAAACCATAAGGTTACGAATCCCTAGCGAAGCCCAGCATTTTCCACAAAGCCAATTTGCGTGATTCTTTTGGTGCCATGGGTACTGTAGGTGCGATAGTAGTGTAGTAGTACAGTAGTAGTAGTAGTAGTAGTAGTAGTAGTAGTAGTAGTAGTAGTAGTAGTAGTAGTAGTAGTAGTAGTAGTAGCAGTAGTAGTAGTAGTAGTATTTTTTATTATTATTATTATTTAAAAAAAAACGAAGCCAAAGAAAATGAACTGTCTAAAATTAGCAGAGACAACTATGATTTGTTGAATAAGTTACATATTTTTTAAAGCTTTTTTTTTATAATTTCAATCACAATACCTGTACGAACATAACAAGAGAGCAGACAATATGTACTTTTTTCTGTCAAGAATACACTCAATTTAATGTGGCGATACTTTTAAAAAGAATGGACAGTTTTGAAGAGATATCGACAACCTGCTTCGACGAAAATCCATATACAAGCCTTTTTTACTTACTAAGGCACAAATTGAATCTGAACATCCAAAATATAAGAGATACAGTAGCTCAAACCCCCAAATAAAAACAACTCTCTCAGATTAACGAATACAGACTTGGAAAACCGTTATCAGTATTTTAAATCTTCTTAACTTTGAGGATGCTTTATTTATTTCAAAGAGTACGAAGAGTGCATATAAAAATAAACTGTTGTTTATAACAAGTCAATTATAGAGAATGGAACCATTATTTTGACCTTTGTTTGCATGCTTTTCGACGGTCAAATAACTTTATAACTTCGTTATCATTCAATACAGCTGGTCTCTTTCGAAGGTCTTGAAGTCATTTTCATTAATAAATAAAAAATATCAATGATTATTTTATATATATATATATATATATATATATATATACTCTCGTGGTTTCTAAATTGTTGGATTTTTTAACCATTGTTATTTTACTTTTTTTCTATTATTTGTTACCTGACAAACTCCTTTAGATCAGAAACGTTGGTTGAGAGTCCAGCAATAAGTCAAAAGAAACAATACATGTATTATCGTTGTTTGAAATATATGTAAGCATGTCTATTGAAATAAAAGTTACATTGTTTACATATACAATTGCCTTTGAGTACACAACCACGTAGTTATAGTGTAAAGCATTTCTAATATTTCACATATATCTTAAATACTCCTCCTCTTCTTCCGAAATGATGTACTTTTTTGTTGCGTTTTCTTCTGTTTTTAGGACCATCTTTTAAGCATCAGAAAACTGCTTATAACGATATATCATTTTGTAAGTACTATCCCAATGTATTTTGCAATTATATTTCAATGATAATTTCGGTAAGTTATAATATGATTCTCGAGCTGCTTTATACATGGATTTCAGTTTACTACTTGATCCAGAAAACAACATCACTTGAGGTTGATGGGTTTAAAAATATTGAGCTCCTATGTACTTACTTGATTTTTGCATATCCACTTTTTAATTTATTTACTGGATTTGGTTGATATCGAGCATTTTCATCTAATAACTTTTTTAGGCCTTATACATCATTAAAATTTGTATCCTGGGCACTTGATTTTAAACCTTTATACAGCATATCCTGGCATATTATATTTAATATATGAGTAAAACATGGGATCATTTGATGAGCACAATTGAACGCAAAATCGGATCTTTTTAATGAGATATTATCAATTTCCTTTCCCATTTTCAGCATATTTATATGCATTATCTGTGATAATGCAAAATAGTTTCGATGTGATTTTATAATCATCAAGTATTTCAATAAATTTCTCTGCAAGATATTCACGTACATGTGAATATGTATACATGAATAGTTGTTTAATAATAAATATGATATTTTTGATGACAAATTATAGAATTGTAAATTCTTACCGGTATGTGATTGTTCTGAGATACATTCAAAACCAATTGTCACTTGCTTTGGTTTCTACGTTTCTTTTTCAATATAATGACTTGTTACTCCTAAATAATCATCCCCATTTGGTGATTTCCAACCGTCTACAGCGAAATAAAGTGTTCTTTGATTTTTTAACAAATTTTTTATTTGTTGTTTTTGTTTTAGAAAAAGATGTAAATCTTTTTTTTTTTTCAATATACCACGGGAGGGCAGTTCAATTATATTTTGCTCTTTTAAATTGGATTGGTTATTAAAAAAGTACAATAACTCTTTTAAAGGCTGGTTATCATTCACAAAATTGAATGGAAGCTTATTATGCAGGATGAATTTAACTAATAATTTTTGAAAGTTTTCTCTTGTAAAATGTAATTAGTGAGAAGAGGTGTCTTGTGTGTGTTCCTTATTCTTTAAGATGCAGGTATCTATAACGTGTGATTCGTATTCAAATTTATTTCGACCGAAATAATGAATGCCCTGTTGGTTATTTATGAGGATTCTACCTTATATATTTTATTTAACCGGTTCCATAACAACATGATCTTTTTTTTTTAATAGATGGTTTGAATTAGTTTAGACAAAGTTTTTAATATGACAGAAATAACCCTACGTCTCTCTTCCGTAATTTTATGTTTTGAATTTAAATGTCTTACGAAACTCGACGAGGTTCTATTTGGGCTGGAATACTCTTTATTGCATTCATTTATTTCTCTTCTCGACACTGTGAAAAATATAAAATTATCTTGCCAAACATCGTACAAATAAAAAATACCAAACTGTTGTTTTTCCACTTTGGAGCTGAATATATCCAACCTGAGCTGTTTACTGATATCAATTCCAGAAAGAGGTATGGGAATACTGGGGGCTGATATGTCCGATAATACAGAAAGATAATTATTATTTTTTTTGGTGGCTAGTTTGGCTTGCTAAAAATTCAATTTTCCAAACAAGCTGTCGTCTAATGTCGAGCCTGAGCTTGTTTATTCAATGAGTACAAGGAAGACCTTGTAATGTCTGGCCTCTTATCTGTGGTGGTTGAGATGTTGAATCATCGTCTGAATAATTTAACATTTTTTCTTTGGTTTTTATTTAGTATTATCTTTTTTTTTTTTTTTTTTTTTTGGTATTATAATAACTATTGGTTCAGTGGTTACTAAAAGAATGTTTGGGAAAACTAAAAATATTTCAATGGGAAAATTAAAAATTTATAGGTACAGTAGGGGTTCAACCGCCTTAATGTTATGAAACAGAGAACAATAAAACTGCTATTAAAAACATTGTATTTATGACATGTTAATTGCATATGAAAAAGTATCAATACTTGTTTTACTTAAAACGGAAGTGCCTGCAAAATACTCGAGCTTATTCGAGCTTGTTTATATACAAATCACAAACAAAAATATAATTTGATATTCGTAAATATTGAAGTCGGGGAAAAGAGTAATAAAAAAAAAGGTAGTAAAATCACGGATGACTTTTATCCGGATTTATAAAAAGTATAACCAAGCACATCGTCACGTGAATAAGGTTTTTTATAACTTTTGCATGAAATACACCATTACATCAATTTTTTTTCTTATACGCTAGACAAACAGAGGATTTTTTTTCTCATACGACAGACAAACAGGGTTGTTGTTGTTGTTGTTGTTGTTGTTGTTGTTATAAATAATCTTTTTTTTTTATTTTGTTCTTTTCTTTCACTTTCTTCTTTTTACATATATTCCTTCCTTACCGCTCCATTTTTAATCTCTTCTTTTGCCACACTCCTTATCTAGAGAAGAGATTGTTCCAAGAAAAAAAAAACCTGTGCATAAAACATGTTGTTATCAATAGTAAGTCTAATAATTTTATCAAAAAATAAATGATTCATTTTGTCTAATAAATCTCAAATAGAAAATGATCCTTTCTTCTTTTTTGTCCAAATTACAAGTGAAAAAAGAACAAGTTATCTGTTTTTTTTTGTTAAAAAAAAACAAGTATTATACTAGTTTTTTCTTTAAGAAAAAAGCTGTAAAGTATTTTGGTGGTTTAACGGCTAGTTGGAGAAAAATTCATCCGTGATTTTACTAACTCCTTTTTTACTACTGTTTTACCCAGCACCGTAAATATTTGGTTCGCAAGTACAAATAATTGTTCGAACAGGATTGTTTCCATGTCTACTAAGAAGTGTATGTACGTCATCTAATTTCTAAAGTCTGGCAGCCTGAACTTTTAAAATGGGCAAGATTTTTTTTTTTTTTTTTTTTTTTACGTTATTTGCCTTTGTATTAAAATCTAATGTCTGACGATAAAGAGAATATTGAAGAAGAGATCAACGAATCGCGCGAAAGGACAAATAAACGCGTTAGACAATTTGTTCAGATACCATTCGAGAGGGAAGCAGAGCACCAGGTTGCCGTATTAAAAGAGAAGTCTGAAAATGATAAATCTGGCCTTAGTGCCTCCTCCTCCTCATCTTCTTCTTCCGATTCCTCTATATCATCCAACTTAGAAGATGATAAGGTCTATGTAAATGGCTGCAGCGCGTCAATAGGTACGATTATTAAGCGCGAGGCTCTTCATCTTCGTCAAAGATACCATTCACTTGATATCCAAGATAAAGCAATCCTCTCCCTTGGATTGAACTCCATCTTGGATCTCAGCTTTTCTAAACTAGATGCGCAGGGAAAATTATTTGAAAGGTCGCAATGGAAACAACTTCGAGATCGCTATCCACCCAAAAAGTATAATGTTGATTATTATACTCATCTCTTAAAGCCGCTAAGTAGCATTCGTGGTATATATGACAGGAAAAAAAGCTCGCCTCCTCCACCATCAAAAAACTTATTTGGTAATAACTCTTAAGTCCTGATATATGGACGACTTCCAAAATTCATGTTTAAACCAAATCTACTCATATAGTTACACTGATCCCCCCTAAGTGGCCACTCCAAAATTCATAATTTGTTAGAATAAAAAAAGCGTTTAGAAGAGCATATCGCTGTTCGTTTGCTGCCATTTATTATAATAGACTGTTCTAATTTGGTTCATACCACTTAATGACCTTTTTTTAAACTTACATGTAGTTCTTGCGAACATCAGAAAGTCGACAAGAGCAAGAAAAGGATACGGAGGTGGACTCTGAGGCGGAGGGAGAGCCTCACAAACGTCAAAGACAAAAATAAAGATTTTTTTTTTTAAAAAAAATCTTTGTCCCTTTTTGAAAAAATAGTGCAGCGTTTTTTGAAAAATTACACTCAAAATTTTGAAAAAAATGGTGGGAAACCCAGTATTGTAAAAAAAAATGTATATTTCAAAAGGCTCCGAATCACATGATTTATTCATCTTTAAATTCAGTAGTAGTTGTATTATTGGTATTTGAGGAAGACTTTAATAGTCTTTTAGCTTCATAACGTTCACGAGCTTGGTCTTGAAACCTGTGTTGTTTTGCGATATCGTGTACTTTAAAACCAAAAATACGTGGAACGTAACGATCCAGGTTTTTACTTGGTAAATAATTAGGATGTACTTGAAATAGCATATGAGGAAAAGAAGTACCGAAATAAGCACCATCCACTGCGCCATGACGAGATGATTTTGGGTTATAGATGTCTTCACAGCGTGGACAGTAAAGTTTGACGGTTTTTGTCATTGGAATATCAGATAATCCAACCGGAAGTAATGACTGCATACTACAAAGAACACGGGGACAACGACCAAAGTCTCCTCTTTTATATTTATCCAACTATGTAATATATATGTACGTCAGTGTTTAATTATTTTTTTTTTTTAAAAAAAAAAACTGTCTTCTTTTTTTCTTTTATTTTTATTTTTTTTTTTTTTTACCATCTTTACAAGACCACGACTCGTAATGACAAACCTTGCATGAATCATACCAAATAGATGACGTGCAGACTTTTCAATTTGTTCTCGTACTTTCTCATCTAATCCTTCTTCGTCTATTATTATTATTATTATTATTTTTTTGTTTTAGCTCATTGTCATATTTCAATTTTAAAATTTCTAACCCAAGTTGTCCGTAATCATGTCCAAAGCTTCTAAATAGTAATGAGGTACTTCTGCACTTAGACCGGTCAAATTAAACCTATCAATAATATAATCCTCATCGACTTCACAGAAATATTCGTTTCCTTTGGTATCTAAAAACCAATCAATCCAATATTTTCCATATTCACTTTCTGAAGCACTACTCATTATATGTTATTATATATGTTATCACAGAACAAAAGAGGAGAGAGAGAGAGAGAGAGAGAGGGAGGAGGGAAAAAAAAAATGAAAAAAATATATAGGGACGGGATATAAAGGTTAACTCACGTGGACAGGATCTTTATTATTACATAAGGATTTGACTATGATAAGATGATCTCAATTCTTTATGAGGTAAAACGATACAGTTACGAATGATTGTTTCATCAAGTACAGATACTTCTTTACCAAGAATTGTAATACTCTGTACTTTGACACCATTCTTCATCATTTCTTCGTTATGATCATTCACGGCTGTACCTTCTACTCTTGCCCAAGCACCTATCTTACTATTCCAACCGATAACAGAGTGAATAATACAACTAGCATGCTGTGTGTATATACAGATTAAAAAAAAAAAAAATGTATATGATTCAAGTTGAAATTTTATACTTACACCAATGGTAACATTATCAAGCAAGATTGAATCTTTTACGCGTACACCTTTTCCAATGATGACACGAGGACCAATGGATACGTTGGGACCAATTTTAGCAGTTGGATCGACTTGAGCCGAAGGATGAATATAGACAGCGCCAATGATTTCAGGCCCATCTTGATTTGAAGTTGTTAAACGATTTGAATTTTCATTTTGTTGTAATTGTAAATAAGCAGCATTTGCAGAAATAGCCGAACTTTTTGTAGTTATGTTTGTATATACATATTATTATTAAAAACACAATGTCGTGCATAAATTGTTTTTTATATTTACCCAGCTGTTTTAATTTGTTTCCAAAAACCATCCGTGATATAAACATACAGCTTCTTTGATTCGGATAAAGGACGCAACAAATCACGCTCTAAACTTAATTTATCATCAGAAAAGGTTGTCGATTCAGCTAAAGCGTCTTGCTCCTTTTTGTTTTCAATGGCTTTTTTGATTTCAGTGAAAACGGCTACATCGAATAAATAAACACCACATGAGATTAAATCAGAAATAAATGTTTCTGGTTTTTCTACATAATGAAGTACTTGGTTTGTGTCTGGGTCCTGAACTAAACAACCGTACTTATTTGCCTGTTCACGTACAATCTATACATATATATATATATATATATATATATATATATTAATATCACTACTAAATCACTTCTTAAATATACTTTACTTTTGTACTAAGCATCGTACATAATCCACGATGTTTCATATGAGCAGATAACATTTCATTCAAAGGGAAAGTACAGGCAACATCCACATGCATAACGAAAAATTGATGTGGGTTACCACGAATGATTTCGTCACGAAAGTGATAGATACCACCTGCTGTACCTAACGCTTGATATTCACGAAGATATCTAGTATTTTTATGAGTATCCAAATATATATATAAAAATAGGATTATATCAGACTTTTATTACTTTAAATTCAAGTTGGGAAACTCGTTAGACGCCTGTTCAATATAACGTTCAAATACAGCATCTTCAAAAAAGCCCACAATGAGTACTTCTTGAAGTCCTTTTACTTTTGAAAGTGCAGCTAAATGATGAGAGATAAGTGGAGCACCTGCTACAGGAAATAAAGGTTTTGGTACGTTTAAAGATAAAGGTCTAAAACGGGTTGCTCTTGAGGGACCGCCTACTAGGATAATTGCTTTATAAAGAGGCATTAAAAAAAAAGAAAAAGGCACGAAATGAACGGTGTTTTAAAAATCAATTCAAGCACGGTATTTAAATACAAATTTCCATATTTCTCTCTCTCTCTCTTTATTTGGTATTTGTTCCTTTCTCTCTCTCTCTCTTTTTTTTTTTTAATATACATATATTGCTATGGCGTCAGAAAGAATTTCACAAATATTACCTTCAGTAAAATGTTCAGACTGTGGAAGAGATGTACTCATTAGACGTTTAGGTGATCATCTCTGTTCAAGCCAACCACCTGTACCTTCACTTCCCATCATTCCTGCCATGAAAGGTATATATATAAAAAAAAAAGGAACTCAACTTTAAACTAAAATCACACATTAGATAGATATATGAATAAGAGTTATAAACCTATCTCTCCATTACAAAGTCCAAACAGTGGATCTAAATACAATAACAATTACCCATATACAACTTCAGCAGGTGGTGGATCTGTTACACCACCTTATTACAGTGGGATGGCAAAAGATCTACAACGTCCAGTAATGAAAGATGCTTACACTGACGACGCTTTTTCTGACGACTTTTATAAAAACAGTTCTTCTTCTTCTACCTTAGATTTACCGAGAAAGAATAGTAATTCACCTGCTCCATCAAGTCCAATGTCGTATCGGTAATTGAATGTTTATTTAAATGAAAAAAAAAAAAGGGAAATTAGAATTGTAACCCTCTTTAAATATATATATATATATATATATAGTAATGATTCTAATCCGGATTTTAATACACGATTTGGTAAAGAAAAAAAAAACCCTAACACAAAAGATGTTACATTGTATGTATGTACTAACTCTCTTTTTTTTTTGATGGATATCTTATTTTCATAGAAGGTACTAGGAAACAGTCACTAGGTAATATTTACAATCAACAAAGACCTTCAAACAATAGCAGTAGTGGAGCATTAGATAATTTAATGGCTGATTTAATGAATTCAATGAATGACGATATCAACTTAATGACACCCTCTTCTACTACAAAGACAAATCATTGTAATTTATGTCATGAAGAGTTTGATTATAGAGATGATGTAAAAACTGCTGGAAATCATGTAAAGTTTTATAAGTAAAAAAAAAAAAAAAACAAAGAACCCTTTTTTATTAATTTATATTTAAAGTGTTACCACAAGGCATGTTTTAGTTGCCGCTTGTGTAGCGCACCATTTGATCAACGTCGTACACATCATGAACACGAAGGTAAACTGTATTGTGAGAGAGATTTTCATGTGGTTAAAAACCGAATCCTGTGTGGAGCCTGGTAAATGTGTATACAATGGGGGGGGGGGGGGTTTTGCATTTTTTTTTCTTATATCTCTCTATTATAGTGATAAAGCAATTCTTCCTACAATAGCACCTATTAAGGCATTAGGAAAATTCTTTCATCCTGGACATATTAAATGTTATCATTGTCTTGTTCATCTTGATGATCGTACAGGATGGAAAGAATATCAAGGTCGTGTTTACTGTAGATCAGATTTCAAGGCCTTATTCTTACCAAAGTGTAAATCATGTCATGGCACAATAGAGAAAAATGCAGTTTCAGCTATGGATGGTAAATTAAATGGAAAATGGCATTTAGAGTGCTTTGGATGTCATGTAAGGGTTTTTTTTCTCTTTACTCCTTTTTTTTTTTTTATTTATATTTATTAACATTCTTTATGCAGACGTGTCATCGACCTTTCCCAGATAATACATTTTACGTTTTTGATGATTTACCGTATTGTAAAAGACATTATCACGAACTAAATAATTCACTTTGTAGACAATGTTGTGAACCTATTGAAGGTAAAAAAAAATTGGAGATGCATATATTTCAATATATGCTAAATATGTTTTTTTTTTCTGATTAGGTCAATGTGCTCAAACAAACGAAAATTGGAGATTTCATCCAGGTTGTTTTGGATGTACAGTTTGTAGAGTTCCAATCACAGATACTTATTACATGTACGACAGACGAATTTATTGTGAAACACATATCCAACAATTACAACGACAAAAGAATATTCGTGCCGAAAAACGAAAAACTCAATTTGGACAAATCTAAAGTGCCATTTACACAACTTATTGCTACTACTATTATTCAATTACATTATTAAACCATCATTCACTCTCTTAAAGAAAAAAAAAAAAAAAAAAAAAAAGAAAAACTATTTTTATTAATTACATGAGGTTTGTTTTATTTGATTGGTTTACATGTTATAAATAAAAAATTACCGCGCAAAGAAAAAGAAAACGTGTTTTGTGAAGATACTTGGTAATTGAAGTTACGATTGAACAGAGTCTCTCATTTAGAAAGCTCTTTTTATTTTTACTCACGTTCATCTTATGACGTGATTTATTTTATTCTTCTAACTGAATGCATTGCAAGCTAAAAAAAAGAGAAATAATTAACTCGATACGTTAATTTACCATGTTTTTTTTTCTCAACTGCTACTAAAACCTCATTCAATAATTATAATAGTACAAATTTTATTTTTTTATGCGTAACTAGTACCTAGGAAAGATGAACCAACATATTAAACTAACAATAACAATTAATATCATTAGAAATATAAAAATACAACACCATTTTTTCTGTATGATAAAAATTAGACTATATACTATATAACTTTGTGTGGGTAGTACCTTTCGAGTGACTTTTGATTGTTTAATGGCTACAGTAACATGTTTATTCCCTTTCTCTAAATCATATACAATCTCTTCCGTTACTTTCTCTATATCTTTTACTGTCTCTTGTTGTAGCTCTATCATTGTTTGCATATCCAAAAATAAATCATGTAGTTCCTATTTTTAAAGTTTTTTTTTTTTTTTTTTTTTTTTTTTTTTTAGCTCTCTATAAGTGTGATTTTGTAGTATTTCTGTCTTTGTGTTTACTATAATTGTTTTTTCTATTCTTTTGATATCCTTATGACGAGTTTGAACTTCATCCAACACTTGGCTTGCATTACCTGTACGACTTGAATTTAAAAGCTAAAAAAAAAAATATTAGTCTTTTTTGTTATTATAACTATAAAATTATAGTCAAGATTTTTACAGAATGTGCAAAAATTTGAGGTGCTTCATCTGAATTTATAACAGATTCTATTTCATGAGGGGTTGCTTCAGGTTTGACTATAATAATAGTTTGATATGTATCTTAGCAACTATTATGTAACTAGAAGAGGGCGTATATATTTTAAATTTATTGTATATACCGATCAAAATCTGTCTTTCAATACGTTGTCTATGATTTTTCTCAAATTCGCGTTCAACGTCTTGATACCTTTGAATTGTTTCTATAAACTTTTTTTTTACTGCATTCAACTATATACTATGTATTAGAGTCTATTTTATACTGTTTACAATTCTAAATTGTATATCGTGATACCTGTAATCTACGCATTTGTCTATCGCTAATACTAGTAGATAATTTTGCAATACTTATATCCGTTTCTAGGTAGATATATATATATCAATATTAAGAATAATTACGATACAAAAGCATATATCTATTAAACATATCTTACCTTTAATACAACCTTTTACATCCTTATTTAATTTACTCGTCTCGTTTACTAAATTATCTAAAACTTTGTTATACTGATGACATTTCTCTCCATTGATACTAGAGAGTAAGGAAGCATGTAATGATTCCATTTCTGATATGTTTTCATTGATCTTTCCAATAAACCATTTGATATCCTCAATCTTTTATGTACTATTATATAAGTTGTATGTATTTAATTGAATAATATATATTGTATGTTTCACTTACTCGATTAAAGAATGCGTCCGTAGATATTAACACACTATTATCTGCTTGATCTGTTGTTAGCATTGTTAGTTTTGGATCACTAAAAAACAAAAACAAAAAAAAAGAAAAAAAAAAAGGGCCAAATTAATGTAATTTGTAGAGCAGGAATATTATTTTATTTACCTTGATGGAGGAATATTAGTTCCTGAATTAATCAATGCTGAGTTCTATATTATGATATATGTGTAAATCAGTCACTATTTGTGTATGTGTTATATGTATTATTACTCTTCTAAATTCAGCTAATCTATCACGACTGAGGGTCATACGAGTATTTTTCATTCTCTATATTTATTATATAATTTATGCAGTAAAGGAATGGGAAAAAAGAGGTTGTTTCTCTATATATTTTTTTTTCGTATATATATATAGCAGTGCAAAATAAAAGATTATAAACAATAACAAATGACTAAAAAAAAATTGAGGGTCGAGATACACATTGTTTAAAACTGTTATTAAATTGATTATTATTAAAAATGCCTTGATTTAGGTTAATTCTCCTGAATTTTAACTTTAATCACGTCCTGTTATTTAACTACATACACTCAGACACACAGCAAGATATTAAGTTTTTTTTTTTTTTTTTTTTTTTTTTTTTTTTAGGGTTATGACCGAGGATATCGTCATTTTACCTGTAGACTTGAAAAAAAGGGCTTTAGAGGAGACCTTCCCGAGATCTGTACTCGGATTGCATAAATTCTGTACAGTTAATATGTATTAATAGGATGACGCAACTTTTGCATAAAAAGTAATATAACTGCTTTTCCTCTCTTTACCTGGAGAAATTTGCATAACTTCTTTTCTCAAATTTTTAATAAGAAGAGTCTTTTCTATCTGCTTCTTTTTTTTTTTTATGTTAAGGTATATATAAACTAAAAAAAAAATTACCGCGGATGATTGATTTATTATCACGAAAAAAAAAAAAGGTATACATATTTCCACTCATCCTGTATAATACCTGTGTAGCAAAAGGGCTTTTGTACAAGTATTGAAGCACATCAACAAAACAAAAAAAACCATCAAACTCAGTTATATATTTCGGAATTAAATTAGTCTTTTAAGATTGAACGAGCCGTTTATAGATTCTCACTAGGTATGGAATTTATTCTTCGTCTAACTAGAGATTCTCTCAGTCGAATTTGAAAAGAAAAGAAAGAGAACTATAATGAAGTTAGTGGTCATTCCCTCAAGAATAATCTCAAAGAAAGAGAGAGAGCGAGAGAGAAAGACTTCTGGGATTATCTTTTGTCACTTGGTAGGAGCCAAGGTATTGGTCTCTCTACAAATTGAGGTTTTTCTAAAAAAAAAAAAAGATCATACAGTTGTAAAGGATCAATAATCTTGATTGTTTTAGCAGACATCCATATATATATATATATATATATATTTGTATAAGATGATTGCGTGAATCCTAAGATTTACTCATAAAATGTTACTCTATAAAAATAATGGCATTCAGTTTTTATTTGCAGCAAAAAATGTTGTAGTATGTATGTATTACATTAATATTGAAAGGGTGTGGTGATCCAATAGTATTATATATTTAGGGTTGACTTTATTTATATAACATCATTTTGCAACTCATTCTCCTGACAAAACTTTTTAGCATATTTAATTAATTACCAGATCTACTAGTAATATATATATACGTCGAGTAATATCAATATATCGAGTCAATACACCTAGAATTTCTTTTTTCTGTAAAATTAAATCTTTTGTGTGTTATAGTAAATAGTGCATGTATAAAGGTTTCAGAGACCATGAATCAAGTGCTCTTTTATATACACATGTAAAAAAAAAAAAAAATCAAATATGAATTTCCAAGAAAGTATACATTATTTTCATAAATGTATATATTCAGGGCGACATATACAATATGAGGAATAAAAAAAAAAAAAGGAGGTTGTTTTTCTATCAAACCTCGGTATCAGGAGATTTATAAAATAAAAAAAAAAAAGCATTTGCATTTAAATATAAACCAGCCACAGGACTACATTTAAAGTTTAAAAAAAGGGCTTAAAACTTTTTAACTAAACGAGTACAGTGTTATTAGAATATCGTTTCTTAGACATGTCTTCAACACTTTTTATATTAACTAATTTATGCTATATTTATAAATACGTTAGATTTACATTGAAAAGATCCCTTTTTTTTTTTGTAGATCAAAAAACCTCCGTGACTAAGATATACAAGTAAACTGTTTGATGTATACATTGTTTCCAGTATAACTAAAAGTAACTGATGTATCACTCTCTCTCAAAAAAAAAAGGGGGGGGGCAGATAAAGAATACTTGATCTATATGTCTGATTAACTTAAATTTAATTGAGTTATACCTAAAGGAAATCTAAAGAAATTTAAGGTCAAGTAGGGCTTGTATAGGATTTTCCAAATTACTACAACTCACAACTAATCCTTCATATCAAAAGATTTAAAATTTCTTCTAAAAGAGACAGGATGTGTAAAGTGAGGAATATAGTATTATAACTTACACACTCAAACTCGTTTTAAAATCATTGTAAGTCACTTTGTGTATCTTCCTCTAATTAAAAATCTTGTAAGATACAGTTTCATGTTAAAGTATCTCTGTCAAATTTACTGTGGCTGATTATTCTATTAGTTTTTACATCAAAATCACTAGTGATAAAAAAAATCAACAACATTAGATAGTTTTATGACAAGTCACCAGCAAGGGTTACATATTGAAGAGATCAATTATTATAATTAAGTGATTATTACTTAGTATCTTTAATATTCTCTCCTATCAGTCATTGAGCTTTCTATATAGTAGATACTAAGTTATCATATACTTTATAGTCCATTTATGTAAAAAAGCTTAGTGCAGAAAAACGCGAAAAAAAAAAAAAACTGTTCGGTAACTGAATAAATGAAAAAGTTTAAATTGTGTCTGAGCGATTTTATATTGGATCAATTTCAATTGCGAACCAAATATCTATCACCCTTTTGAACACGCTAAAATGTATAAGAGACCAACAAAAAGAAATGCAGGATCCTTTGATAAGCAAAGCAGTATAAACAAGAGTACAAAAAAACACCCTATAGAACAGGTTGTATCTACGTTACCACAACTTGCCATTGCATGTGCCATTTTATTTTGCTCCATTACTTTTAACAATGTGCGTTTTGAAGATGTCAGGTAACTAGATTATAATTATGCAAAAAAAAAAAAATAAAAATAAGCAATGCAAAGTAATGTAGCAACTAACTTTACTATTCAAAAGTGGGATTACATTTTTAGTCTCTTTAGTAGCAGGCGCTGTTATTTGTGTCATTTTCGTTTTACTTCAACTTGGAGGAGCTCAATATAAAAATTGGCAACAAGATCCCAAAACTCGACAGTATATTCAGATCGCTAGTGTTTGTACATTGATATCATTTATAGGATTTATGAGTTCACTTTGGGGATCGTTTGGTCTATTGACACCTATTGTTATCCTTTCAGGCTTTGTTTCTGTGTTGTCCATTTTAATCATTACAACTGCCCTTTTTTAATTGTTGTACTACGCTAAAAAAAATTTGTGTGAACCTGTCTCCTGTTCCACACTAATTATAATAAAAAGGGGAAACAAAATACCTCTCTCTCTCTCTCTCTCTTTTTCTTTTTTTTTTACTTTTACATATTATATCTCTCTTTCTCTGTCTCTCTCTCTCTCTTTCTTTCTTTCTTCTTTTTTATTTATTTATTTATTAAGCTTTTATTTAGCTTTAAAAGATAACTAAAGTGGCGTCGAATAATAACAATAATTCTCAAAACCCTTTTGAAGACTCATCCGAGTCCGGGTTGAGTCAATCTCGGTATGATTATTCACCATCTCATCAAGAACCAACTCAAGATCTGATTGACTTTCAACAGAATCGTTCTATTCAATCTCAGCAGCAAACGTTTTCTAATTCGACTTCTTCTTCCACGTTGAATCCTCAACAACCTGCTTATACACATCAAGTGAAAAGAAATGACTCTTCATTTGCCATTGATGAAGGTAAAAAAAAAGGGAGAGAGAAAAGAAAAAAAAAAATAAGAAAAAAAAAAAAAAAAGAGGAGTGGACTGTATATATATTTATATTAGGGACTTACATTGAATTTTTGATAGGTTCATTTTATGATGAATCAGTAATTGTTCATGACGATGATGATAATTTACAACTTTTAACAAATCGAGCACAGATTGCTGGTAGATATGATAAAACGAATGTTACATCGCCTACATTGGATATCCCATTACATCGACCTAAATCACAAACTCAACCTACAAAGACAAAGCAAAAAAAGTTTAATTTTAAAACCAAGCTAAAAGAATTATTAGGAAAATCAAATGTTGCTTCAGGAACTGCTGGTGAAGGTGGTGAACGTATCATTCATATCAATAATATGGACTTAAATAATCAACAAAAGTTCTTACATAACCGTGTATTCACTGCAAAGTATACCACTTATAATTTTATACTCAAATTTTTATATGAAGAATTTTCGAAATATGCAAATCTTTTCTTTTTATTCATTTCTGGTATTCAGGTATATATATATATATATATATATAGGATTTAATATATCATCAAACTTAATTCTGTTTTTTTTTCTTTTAGCAAATTCCTGGTATTTCACCTACTTCTCGATATACAACTTTGGTACCTTTAGTGATTGTATTATTGATTACAGCCATCAAGGAACTAGTTGAAGATTTAGTAAAGTTTTATTTTACATACGACTAATTAAAAAATTAATATACTAATTTTTAAAGTATTAGGGTGTACATCGATCTGACGCAGAACTAAACGCTAGAAAATGTAAAGTATTGGTAGGCACACAGTTTGCGGAGAAGGCTTGGCGTGATATCAAGGTCGGAGATGTGTTGAGAATCGAAAGTGGAGAGAACTTCCCAGCCGATCTTATTCTAATTAGTAGCTCCGAACCAGAAGGTCTTTGTTACATTGAAACCAGTAACTTGGATGGCGAAGTAAATTTAAAGATCAAACAAGCGCTTCCGCAAACGTGTAATATTTTAAATCCGGTGGATATGACTCATTTACAAGGAACCATTCGTAGTGAACAACCTAATAATCGTTTATATAATTATGATGGTGTGTTTTCTACTTCGACTTTGAATGAGGTTGGAAAGAGTAGAGATTATGCTTTAGATCCTAATCAGTTATTGTTACGTGGTGCTCAACTTCGTAATACTTTATGGATTTATGGTATTGTTGTATTTACTGGTCATGAAACTAAATTAATGTTGAATTCTAGGTATTTTTCTACTATTTTACATTTATATATATATATTCATACTAATTTGATTTTTAATGCAACTAGTAAAAAGCCATCCAAAGTTTCTAATGTCACACGTATTACCAATCGTAATATTTTATATTTATTTGCTATTCTGGTTATTATGAGTGTTGCTTGTGCTTGTGGTGGTCTAGTATTTACAGTAAATAACAAATCAAATATACATATATATATATATATGTATTAACAATTTATTTTTCTTTCAAAGATTACAAAGAGTGCTTATGTGGAAGGATACCTCCAATTAGCAGCTAGCATGACTCGTTCTCAAGCATTTGGTTACGATATTCTTACATTTTTGATTTTATTCAATAGTTTTATCCCAATCAGTTTAATGGTCACGATGGAAATTGTTAAATTTGTTCAATCTTTCCTTATTCAAAGTGATTTAGACATGTATTATGATGTGACAGATACAGCAGCTGTAGCACGTAGTAGTAGTTTGATTGAAGAATTAGGTCAAGTTAAATTCGTTTTCTCTGATAAGACAGGTACCTTAACATGTAACGAAATGCAGTTTCGAGAATGTTCGATTGCCGGTATTTCATACGCTGAAAAAGTCGAGTCGGATAAGCAAGCAAGAGAAGGTGTGGATGATCCTACTTTACAGTACAATTTTACTCAATTAAAAGAACACTTAAAGACACATTCAACTGCAAATGTTATTAATGAATTCTTGACCTTATTGGCTACTTGTCATACTGTTATCCCAGAAGCTCAAGAAGGTTCCGATGAGATTGTGTATCAAGCTTCTTCTCCTGATGAGGGTGCTTTAGTTAAAGGTGCTAGTGATTTGGATTATATCTTTCATGTAAGTTTATATCATTATAATTTAATTTATATATATCCGGTTTTAATTTTTTTTTCAAAATATATATGTATATGTAGACACGTCGTCCCAACTCAATTACATGTACTCAACGTGGCGTAGAATCTGAATACCAAGTACTCAATGTCTGTGAATTTAATTCTACACGTAAGCGTATGTCTGCTATTGTACGTGGACCTGATGGCACGATCAAACTGTACTGTAAAGGAGCAGATAATGTGATCTTAGAAAGACTTTCAGAAAACAATCCATTTATCGAGAACACATTAATTCATTTAGAGGAGTTTGCTTCTGAAGGACTTCGTACACTTTGTATTGCGATGAGAGAGATTCCAGAAGAAGAATACGCGCGTTGGTCTCAAGTTTATGATAAAGCCGCTACCACATTAGTAGATCGTGCAGACGAATTAGATAAAGCTGCAGAATTGATTGAACAAAACTTATTCTTATTAGGTGCTACAGCTATTGAAGATAAACTTCAAGAAGGAGTTCCAGATACTATTCATACTTTACAAGAGGCAGGTATTCGAGTTTGGGTATTGACTGGTGATCGACAGGAAACAGCCATTAATATTGGATACTCTTGTAAGTTATTGAATGAAGAAATGAGTTTGATCGTATGTAATATGGATAGTCATTGGGAAACCAAAAGCTTTTTGGAATCTAAATTGAAAGATGTAAATGGTGCAATAGAAAGAGGAGAAGATTTAGAGGTAAAATTGATTTTTGTTTTATATATATATATATATATAGTCTATATATACATACTTAGATAATATTTATCATTAGCCTTTAGCCTTTGTCATTGATGGAAAAGCCTTGACGTTTGCTCTTGAAAAGGATATTGAAAAGATTCTGTTTGATCTGACTGTTATTTGTAAGGCAGTTATCTGCTGTCGTGTATCTCCACTTCAAAAGGCTCTTGTAGTCAAACTTGTAAAGAAGTATGATAAATCTATCTTGTTGGCGATTGGTGATGGTGCAAATGATGTTTCTATGATTCAAGCAGCTCATGTTGGTGTTGGTATTAGTGGTGTGGAAGGTCTTCAAGCTGCTCGTAGTGCAGATTTTGCTATTTCTCAATTTAGATTCCTGAAGAAATTGCTACTTGTGCATGGTGCTTGGGCATATCAACGTTTAAGTAAAATGATCTTTTACTACTTTTATAAAAATGTTGCCATGTACTTGACACAATTCTGGGTAAGTCTATGTACATTTATTTTTTAAGGTTTTTTCATTACTCAATTTTTTTTTTTTTTTTTTTTTTTTTTTTAGTATGCTTTCTATAATGGTTTCTCTGGTTCAACACTTTATGAATCTTGGACAATGTCTTGTTTCAACGTTATTTTTACCTTTTTACCGCCCTTGGTGATTGGTATTTTCGATCAATTTGTATCGGCAAGAATGCTAGATAAATATCCACAAATGTATATGCTTGGACAGTCCAATGAATTCTTTAATCAAAAGAAGTTCTGGGGTTGGTTTGGTAATGCTGTTTTCCATTCTTTGGTAAGATTTGTCAAAGATATAAATGAAAAACATGATATTAATTTTTTTTTTTTGGATGTATAGATCTTATTTTTCCTTGGTGTTGGAGCCTTAAGTACTGATGGTGTATTTGGTAACGGAGTAGTAGGTGGTCAATGGTGGGCTGGTACGGCTATGTTTACAGCTGTTTTAGGTTGTATTTTATGGAAGGGTGCATTAATTACAGAGTAAGTAATATACATATTTTTAAACTTTACATTATTAAAATCATATTTTAGTGTTTGGACAAAGTATACATTTATTGCTATTCCTGGTTCCATGCTTGTCTGGTTTATTTATTTACCATTAGTTTCATTAATTGGACCTGCTATTTCAGTTGATATCTTCCCAGAATATTATGGTATTGTTCCTATGCTTTGGGGTAATGCAAACTTTTGGTTATTTGTACTGCTGGTACCTTTTGTTTGTAATTTACGTGATTTTATCTGGAAATAGTAAGTAATAGACTACAATATTTTTTTTTTTTTTAAAAAAAAAAAAAATAGTACTGACCAATGCATCGTTTTTTTTTTTTTCTAACAGTACAAAGAGAATGTATGTACCTTTACCATACCATTTTGTACAAGAGATTCAAAAATACAATTTACCGGATTATAGACCTCGTATGGATCGATTCAGACAAGCAGTGAACAAAGTACGTCGGATACAACGTCTCAAGAGAAATCGTGGTTACGCTTTCTCTCAAAATGATAGTGATCAAACCAAAATTATTCGTGTTTATGATACCACTCAACAAAAGCCTCTTGGTTAAAAAAAAAAAAAAAAAGGGGGGGCTCTTTTTTTCTTATTTATACAATTTTACCCAAGATTTTATATCTTATTACTTTTTAGCAGATACTTTATATTTTCTTCTTTATATTAAACACCTTTTTTTTTTTTTCTTTAAATTAAAATATGCCAAAAGTCATACCGTTTTTTTTTTTTTTTTTTTTTTTTTTTTCTCTTAAACTTTGATAAAGCTTCTTTTTTCTTTTTGATTACTACGTTGAGTGTATCGAAATAGTGATGTTTTGTGATCAAACCAGCGAGTGAAAAACAAATAACCAAAAAGTCAACCAAATGTACCTCATATCGAAGTATTGTAGGGATATAATAATCATGCTTTATTATGTAACTCCAAAAGACGATACATAGATGGTCAATAATCGTATACTTTTCTTTTGAGGACTGATTTAATCCTTGTGTACCGAAGAAAATGAGAGTGAATCAAATTTAAATGGGCCCCCACCGAAGAGAGCATCGATTTCAGTAACAGATTCAAGAAAAAAAAACATTGTTGTAAGAGCGGGAGGAGCAGATCTTTGACCATCACAACCAATCATTTGGTATATATATCCAAACCATTTGTAGAGAAATCCAGGTTTAGGTTTATCGTAGGATATGTATAGGCATCAGCATAAGTTTGTATTGCTATGCTTAAGTTGGTTATTAATTTTTGCAAGTAGTAAGGTAAGCCCTTCTTCTAGATTAGCCTCGCTACAGATAAAAGAGATTACATATACACTTCACAAGCCACAATGCTGTAGATGATGCTTTTGAATATTTATTTTCCGCTTCTTTGCAGTTTTTATTTTGGTTTTTCTTTTCAATATAACGATATATCAATTATGGCAACTAGACTTTTTGCAAGAACTGTGTTCAATACTCGCTCTTTACTTTTGGTTAGTAAAAACTATACTTATCGACCCAATGTGGTTTATAGAACCATGTTACCAAGTTTGACATCCGTTCTTCCTCAAGCAAGAGCTTTTACTTTGACTACACCTCGTTTTGGTTGTGGCGAAGGTAAGTCTTAGTTTAATCAGGAAAATAAGTCTTATTACTTATACTTATTTGAATATAGCTGATTCCGAACTTGTTCATCAGTTGGAAGAAGAAATGAAATTTGAAGAAGCTGATGTAAAGAATGAAGTACCTGCTTTTGTTCAAGAATTCTTGGAAAACAAATTATTTGAGGTAAAAAAAAAAAAAAAAAATAAAAAAATAATTTGATATTCATATAAACTGGTGTTTGTATAGATTAAAGATGTTGTAGGTCATGATAAAGTGACTTTAACGCGTACATTTGGAAACGAAAAGTATGAAATAGTTTAATGCAAAATAATTTAATAATTTGACGTATAAAAAAAAACAAATAATTAGGATTACTGTCATTTTTTCAATTTCGGATATCAATAATACAGTAGAAGAATTCACTGAAGAAGAGGAAAAAGAAAAGGAAGCATTAGAAAAAGACATTATTGAAGATAAAAAAGAAGTAGAAGAGGAAATTAAAGAATTAAAACCAAAAAAGGAAGAGGATGATGAAGAAGAAATTGAATCATTCCCAGTACGTGCTACTATCTTGGTAGAAAAAGAAGGAAAAGGAAGTTTGGTATTACATACAGTCGCTCAAGATGGTTATTTACATATTGATGCGGTAAGGTATTTTAAAGAAGGAGAAGTAGCTACGGATGATATTACAGCTCATGATATTGGTGAACAAAGACAAGATCTTTATATGGGTCCAGTATTTGAAGAATTGGATGAAGACCTTCAAACAACATTTACCAAATATTTGGAAGAGCGTGGTATTGATACTGCATTAGCTAACTTTTTACCCGATTATGTTGATTATAAAGAGCAAAAGGAGTATGTAAACTGGTTAAAGGATGTAAATGAATTTATTTCTGCATAAATTATTTTATTTTTTACGCTTAAAAATTAAGCCGTTATTAAAATAAATTAACTCAAATAAAAAAACCTTTTTTGTGGTTCTATTTTTTTGTGGCTCTATTTTTTTTTTTTTCTTTTTTTTTTCGTTCCTTGTTAACAATATCTCTTTTTTAAAAAAGTAGTGAATGTCAATATATAATGGAAACTGAATCGTCACTTGTGTCAAAAGAGAACATCTTGTTAGTGCTCAACTATTTTCTTATTGTTTGGTATTGTTTTATGGTCGCGTTAAGTTTATTTGGACAATATATTGGGTAAAGTAGGCAAAAATAATGATAATACAATAGAAAATGATATTTATGCAAAAAAAAAAAAAAAAAAAAAAAAACATAGACAGTCAAGATATAGACAAAAACCTAAACCGAAATCATCCACATTATCATTCACAAAAGCAGAAGGTGTATCGATTATTAGACCCTTAAAAGGGGTAGATTTAGAATTAGAAGCAAACTTGCGGTCTTCATTTATTCAAAATTATCCAAAATTTGAAATTATTTTTTCAGTGGCTTCACCAGAAGACCCAGCCATTATGATTGTAAATAGCTTGATGCAAGAGTTTCATCATGTTGATAGTAGATTGATTATAGGTAATGAATGACTGTATCCCCCATGTGATAATGATTCTAAACATGATCATATGAAATAGGTGACCATCAAGTTGGAATTAACCCAAAGATTAATAATATGGTTGAATCTTATCGTACAGCTAAATATGATATTGTTTGGGTATTGGATTCAAATGTACATGTGGATAAAGATACATTAGGTCGTTCAGTTGATCAGTTAATGTTACCTGGTATCGGTTTAGTTCATCATTTACCTATTGCCGTACAACCCGCTACTTATTCTGCTGAAATTGAACAAATCTTTTTGGATACAAATCATGCTAAAATGTATTTAGCTATTAATGGTGTTGGTATCGCTTCTTGTGTGATGGGGAAATCAAACTTATATCGTCGTTCGGACCTGGATAAAGTAGGTGGTTTAGAAAAGTTCGGTAAATATATGGCCGAAGATAATATTATTGGTGAAGCTTTGTGGCACCAAGGTCTTCGACATCGCATGAGTGCTGATACTGCTTGTCAAGCACTAGGCACAATATCTTTAAAAGGGTACTGTGCTCGTCGTGCAAGATGGGTTCGTCTTCGTAAATATATTGTCACGGCTGCTACACTTATTGAACCATTTACTGAATCCGTAGTCTGTGGTCTCATGGGTGCCCTTGGTGCAAAAAACTTGTATCAAATCTCAATCCCTCTCTTCTTTACTGCTCATTGGACTTGGTGGTTTATCAATGATTGTCTACTCTATAGAACTCTCGTTTCTTCTTCCTCTTTACATACTTTAGATGCTCAAAAGCCTTTAAAGTTTTGGCATTTCTTGCGGGCTTGGCTCTCTAGAGAATTATTAGCTTTGCCTCTTTATTTATATGCTATGGCGGGTACCAAAATTTCATGGCGGGATCAAGAATATAGATGTATCTCTGATGGTACTGCCGTTGCTGTTTCTAAAGAGCTTGATACACAGCCTTTGTTAACTACTACTGCTTAAAATTATAATATTTTTATACTAATTTTTAATTTATATCACTGCCTTCTCAATAAACCTTAATATAATTTTCTCATCAGGAAAACACAACCTTTTGTTTTTTTTTTCCTTCTGCGTTGTTCTCCGAATTTTAAAGAGGGCTTAGTAGTTAAAATCTTAATAGGTAGGATGTTGTTTCAAGCTTAGTAAAAAAAAAAAAATAACAACAAACATTCAGTGCACGTATAATTCTCTACTATTTTACAATTTATCACACTATTTAGTTATAAAAGCAAATTTATTCTAGTCTGTCAAAAAGTTTTCCCGACAAATAATAAATGTAACCTGTTGCTATCAAGCTAAAGATTTTATTTTTCGTACTGGTTAATTAGTAAAACTGATGGGGTAAGTAGGTCCCGAGAAAACATGGGAATACCTGCAGTAAAAAAAAAAGAAAAGTGTACAAACGCCATGATAGGTGTTGTTAGAACATAACACTTATTTCTGTAAATCATTAAAGTGCTGAATACGACTCTACTCTATGGCGACTGTATACATATATAAGAATAGGCTCGTCTTTCACTAGCAACCAAAATATCACTGTCAAAAAATAACTGCGACCCAGTTAACAATATAGTAAATGTTTTATTTCTGAAATTTAGATTATAGCTGAAACACCTGTGTAAGTCACTATCAAATCCTTCCTTTGCGAAAATGCTGAAAATTCAACTAAATAGTGATTTGAAAAACTCGTACTATAGTTTGAGCATTTTTCAATTTCAGAAAGAAAGAAAAAGAAGTTTGTTTATTCAAACTTTAAATAAATAAAATGTAATTCTACATATATTGTTAGTGTGCACTCATCCTTTTACGCCTATCAGCCCTAAGATTTCTTTTAAAAGCACGAAGAGCTACTTAATCGAACAGTCAAAAACTCTTTTTGAGTGGGAACAAGTTATTCTGAAAGATTATCTGAATAAACTCATATTAAAGAGCATGAGAAAATCATAAGGCATAATTGTTCAGACATCATCATTTCTCTTTTTAGAAATGATTTTCGTGTTTTGAGTAACTTAAAAACAACCCACAAGAAAAAAAAGGGGTGGGGGAAGCATAAGTTATCTGGAGTAAAAAAAAAAATCTCGAATAATAACGAACTCGCGTTAGTATAATGTTTTGTCATTACTACGTTTATGTTAATATTGAGATAGACCGGCCTCAATATTCTTTTTGGTCTTTTCCATACATGACGTATTACTACTGGTGCATGTTACACGAGTTAAAATAACAATGCTAACATTAAACCTGTAACTAATTAGATAAAGTCGTATATTCGCTAAATTATAAAAAAAAAAAATAAGGCCATAATACTAAAGTATAGATACTAACGAATAAGCAGTACTCATCATAATAGATACAATTCGTGTTTGCTTTTATAATACAAATTCAACATACTATATCCGTTTTTTTTTTCAACCCAAAAAAAAAAAAAAATCCCAGCATTTGTGGCCAACTGGTTTATGTATCGGGGCTTATTGTCAGAGATCGCTTCTCTTGGCACAGATATTTATACTAAATGAGCAGAAATTATCTAAATTTGTATATTTCCGGAGCGAAAAAAAAAAGAGATGGTCTTCCCACGAACGCGAAATAATAAGATTATTTCACACAAAAAGAGAAAAAAAATATATATCAAAGAAGTCGTAATTTTTTTTTTTTTAAAAAAAAAAAAAAAGGAATTTATTTATCACAAAAGGTATCGATAAAACTTATGTGTTTTTGGTAATATAGAACATTTTTACAGTAAGAGCATTAAAAAAAACCCCCTATTGAGGGAATTTAAAGAGGAGAGAATTGAACAGAGAAGTGGACTTCACCGTGGCTGGAAAGACCCAACTTGGCAGGGAGCTTGGCCCAAGTATCAATAGGTTGACCCTTGAAGGCTTCAGCAATATCCAACTTACCCTCACCAATCTTGTCAGTACCGACGGTATCCTTATCAATGACCTTGAAGTGGATACGATGTTCAGAGCTACCTTCGGGGATGTTGAAAGTGAAAGTTTCATTGAAAACGGGGTTTTCGGTATCCTTGATAGTAGAGGTACGTTGCTTGTATTCTTCATCTAACCAGAGTTCAACATAGGGGTCGTTGTGACCACCGAGATCTTCCTTGTGGAGGTTACGGGCTTCGATAACAGTAACAGTGAGAGTACCTTGGGGAGCAGAGTGAGAAGAGAACATGTTTGATATATAAAATTAATTAATTTGAATTAAATAAATAAAAAAAAAGTAATTTGAAGAGAAAAAACGCGAACCTTTATATACTATTTTGCTTGCATAAAAAAAAATACTCTTTGACATCACACCTTTTCTAAATAGAGTGGATTGGCCGATTAGGTGACTCTAACTAAAATTATTATTATTTTTTTGATTGACCGCCTTTTTTTTTTTTTTTTTTTAGTTCATGTTCATCATGACGTTTTCCTTCACCTTTGCGTATTTACTTTATTATTTACTAAAAGAAGTTTCCTGTTTTTTAAATGAAAAAAGTGAAATAATTGAGAAATATCAACAAAGGAAAGGTAATAATAGAAGTTTATTACATCATAATTACTTTAATGTTTTCTCTTTTATGTATCTATTTCGTTCTGAAAAAAAGAAAATGCATTCATGAGGTAGTTACAATCTATTTTCTCTACGTGTCCAATTATACAAAAAGTAATAAGAAAATGCTTGCTTCAAGCAAAATGTGAGTGGGAAAATAAAAAAAGATCATGTTTTTTTTTTGCATCAGTGTAACAGTTTATCACGTCAGTAGTAATAATAGTTTCGTGTTGAAACGCAGTTCAGGTCATTATTTAAAGTATACAATATTATGGCTAAAACTTGTTTGCAACACGTAAAAAAAAAAAAAAAAAAAAAAAACCAATGTTTCAAAAGAAAAAACCCTCCCTCCCCTTCGCTTTGCATAACATGTCAGTGTACATTTTGTTTACTATAAATATAATTCTTTGCTTTAATTCTTTGGGGTTAGATAAGGGTAAAATATTATTTATTTTCAATATGTAATACAAAAAAAAAAGCAGCACGGGTAACTTAAAGATGTGAAAATGTAAAAATAAAGGATATGAGAGGATAATAATCTGGTCGTGGCGTATAAATAAAAGCTTTTTATGATATATATGTAAATAATAAACAACGCGTTCTTCCATTTCGTTAGAACTGTTTTAGTAAGTATAGTTACAGAAAGTTTTAGAAAAAAAAAACTTGGTAACTCTACTACAGTAAGAAATGACACTACGTATTAAAAAAAAAAAAAAAAAAGCTTGGCGAAAAATATCTAATTGTGTTACTTCTCTAAAGCGTTGTTTTTAGTCTCTCCCTCTTCTCTTTAAAATATAGTATATAGCGGAACTTCCCTTTTATTTTAACGCGACATAAAGTAATACTATTTCGGTATCTTCACTTAAAAAAGTATACAACTTACAAAAATAAATTTTGTCAATTTATTTTAGTAGAATGACTAACTAAATCTATTTTATAATAAGTGCCTTTAATAGTGTACAACAGAGAATGATCTTGCTTATGAATAGACGACTCTATTCACTTAATTTTCTCTGTTAGATTATTTATACGCATCGTTTTAAAAAATACACAACGCCATTTTATATTATAGTGTAATATGTGTTGGTATAATATCAAATCAAATCGTGTCCCTGTTTTATGTCATACCTGAAATCAAAAGCAAATAATGCAGTAAAAAAAAAAAAGGAACTTGGTAGTAGTGCCATACATAGTTAATGTAGAAAGTCTTGGCTGGTGGAGTAAAGTTTGTTTTTGGTAAAGCCTCGAATGTTGGCTGAGCTTAATTACATAGAAAGTCCTTTTTACCAATGGTTTCTGCATGACGGTAAATATACAAAATTTTAAATCAATGACTTTGAAAGTTATTAACAATGTGTCGTACGAGTTTTTTCTACTACATTGTCAAAATAAATTCGAAATGATAATTAATCAAAATAAACATAGTGAATAATACGAAATCTCTTGATGATAGGATAAATATTCCTTTATTACTTGACAAAAAAAAATTTTTTTTTTCTTCGTATAACTAAAGATGTTCCTTAAAATTATAAACTTTTTTTCTTTGACACTTTTTTTTTTTTTAAAAAAAAAAAATTCGAGGTGCAGCAATATCACAGGGCTACTTGCCAATTTTTAAATACGAATATGAAGCATAACTTTTCCATTAAATTCTACTGTTTTATTTTTACTGAGTTGACATAATTAGATTGTCATGATAATACAATTTTCATATTTGTATATTATGTATAAAAAAAAAGGGGACTTTTTATTATCCTGTTTTTAAATATTACGTTTCTCGTGCTAACATAATAATTTTAAATCAGCACTAATTATATATGAAATAAGTGAAAAATAAAAGCAAGTCATTGATTAGGATAAAAGCATAAACTTATATCTATAGGTTATAGGTTTAAATAGTAGATGATTAGATTATCAAACAAAACTTTGAGACAATGAGATTCTGTTGACAATGCGGATGTTCTATGTAGATTTCGTACTGTAAAGCTGATTGTGGGTCTAAAAATCTACAACTACTACTACTACTACTAAAAAAAAAAAAAAAAAAAAAAAAAAAAAAAAAAAAAAAAAAAAAAAAAAAAAAAAAAAAAAAAAAACTGCTACTGACTACTGCGATCAAAAATCAAGATTAGGAGCCCAAAAGTTTTTTTCGTTAAAACTATTCAGTTTTTTGCTCCAGTTACTACTAAACTTTTTTTTTTTCGCACAGGATATACCTTCGGTAACATATGAACCGCTAAATACGGTTTTATTATGTTTTTTTTTTCTGCTGGCAGAATTTTGTGTAAAAGCTTGCATGAATTTTGGCTTTATAGTCTAAAAAAGAGAGCTTTGAAATGTTAGAGTTTTTTTTTTTTTTGAGAGTTAAGGATAAATATTGTGTCGATGGTGCGAGAATAGAGATTAATGGTTCCATCATCGCATTCAAAGTAACAATCACATGATTAAGAGATATTATACATATACATATATATATATATATTTTATGATTTGGTAAAGTATATGAGCAAATGTTGTTAAAACTCTTGAGCCATTTGAGTATAAATGCTAAAATATTAAGAGATGACAGAACTGCGCCCAAAAAATGAACAAATTTGTTATCTATTTTTTTTGTTTGTTGTTGTCAAATAATATAGACTTTTTTTGAAGGCACATGGACTCTCTTTGTAATTTTAAGGGTTACTAAGTTACTCAATATCGAATGGCTGAATTGACTCAGGTTGCTGAGGTGTTTTTTTTAAAAAAAAAAAGGTTTTTAAAGCTTGAAAAAGTGTAATTCGTTATACTGTTCCGAGATATATTATATTGTTATCACAAAATAAAAGACAGAGCATCCTAAAGCAGATAATTGACACGTCCTGCTTTTCTATGGGTTAAGCCTATACAAAATCTCTCTCTCTCTCTCAAAAAAAAAAAAAAAAAAAAAAAAACTTATCAGAAGACCCGAAAAATTAGCCCGATTCACTCGACACACAAAGCGGCTTTAATTGCCTCCTCATCACAACACTCTAATGATCACAGTCCTGTTACATTTTGATAAACAAATGCTGTAAAAAAAAAAAAGGTTTAATTACAGAGAGGTATTATTTTTAGTTTTACAATGTACAACAGACGCATTTAAAGAAGATTAATTAGTGTACATAAGATAAAACTGTTTACTCTAGCTGTTTAATAGCTAGCACCGCATGGATTAATTGTGAACCATAATATATAGCACGAGCCAGGACCTTTCTCTCTCTCTCAGGACGGTAAGTTCAGAGTTTTTTTTTTTTTTTTTTTTTTTTTTGTAGTACCGACCGGTAATTGTTTGTTTAGAGGGTCCTAACCTATACCAAAATAAAATCGCAAAAACAACGAACTTATCAAGAAAATCAGGGTCTGCAAAAAGGAACAAGACCTTTGGCATTTTTATGGTTTTCAAGTTGATAAAATGTTAGATATTCACACAAATGGCAAGGCGTAAAATATTATCGATTAAATAATTTAAAAATGTTTGTTATATAAAACTATTTTTAACAACTTTTACCTTTCCTTCTTCCGAGTATTGTCCGTGAATTCCGCATAAAATTTATGTAAACAAACCCCTCTCTCCCTCCCCCCAAAAAAAAATTAAAACATAACGGTGATGAAGAAGCTTATCTTTTTTTTTTTTACAAACTATCATAATAACAACAAAGAAATCAGTTATGCATAATTTTTGTCTTCAAAAACTTTATTATTATTTACTCTCAGGGGAAATATTATTATGCCAAAATAACATTAAGGTGTTTGAATTATATTATTTAACATTAGTGTTTCAATAACTCTCTCTCTCTCGTTTTGCTTAGTTGATAAATTATGAAATCAATTGTGTCAAGTACGATAACATGAAGAGAGGTAATAATATAATCGCTCGCTCACTTTAGATTTTGCGAGAAAGCAAAATATTTGGATTATCACAAAGCTTGATGGAGATGTTAAATGCAGAATGGGTACCTGACTCTCTTCTAGACTTATTCCTTATTTGACTTGTGGTGACTGCCCGTTTTCATGTATTAATCAAGTTACCCCAGTCTTGCACCACCGTTTTATTTGGAATTAAATTGTATCACAAAACGAGTTTTTTCTTCCCCTTCCCACCTCCCTCGTTAATCATGTCGTAATTCAAGTTTTTTTTTTATTATTTAATTGTATTTCCTTAATTGTATTTTCCCATGAGTCTGTAAAATGAGGCAAAAAATATAATTGCTCAGAAGAAGAAGAGTGCGTGTAAAAAAAAAGATTTATCAGATTTTTTTTTTTTTTTTCTGGTTGACACTGACTTCTAAATTAAAAATTTCGTCATTTAAGTTATAGTACTACGTAATTTTTCTCAGTCTTTTTGTAAGATCCAGATACTTTCTTTTTTCCTCATAATTGAAAAAAAAGTATTACGCATAAAAGTATATTGAGGCAATTTTATTACATGATTTTATTTTATTTTTAAAATAGAAGGGAGTGTTTATTTTTTTTGAGTCCTTTATTTTTTTTTTTTTTTTTAATGACTAAATCGGATTCCTAATTTATTATGACGCAAAGTCTTGTATGTGCTAGCCAATCAATGAGTTGTGCTATGTAAATGATACGAACAAGAGAGGTCTCGATTCCCTCTTTCTCAAAAAAAGTGACACCCTAAAAAAAGAAACTGGGGTTAACTTTATATGATCGACAATACATTTTAAAACATATAAAAAGAGGTTGGTATTCCCCTCCAAAGTCTTTTTTTTTTTTTTTTTGAAATTTTTTTTGAATTTTTTTTTTTTTTTCAACATTTGGATGCTTATTTCATAATAACATTTTACATTTATATATTATTTTATACAAAAACAAAAATGATGTGCGATACAAATTGGTGTACTTTCTGCGATAATGCTATTAGTCCTTACTCCGATTCACTCTATTGTTCTGAAGATTGCCTTAGACAAGACGCTTTAATGCATCATCCTATGCTTGGATATGATTACGCTGACCTTAAAGGATTTCCTCATCATTATAATCAACACCAACAAAATAAAGAAGAAACAACTATGATGCCATCACTCGTTAGAAGAAGAAAGTCATCTATTCCTACCATGTTGAATAATTTATCAACTTCTTCATCTGCTACCAGCAGCAACGAATACTTTTCTCAGTTACAAAAGATACCCTCTCTTTCTCCTTCATTGTCCTCATCTGTTTCATCTTACAGCTCTGCCTCAAATAATGATAACCTCAAAGATGCTCCTTCTATCACTTACTGTCAGCCAAAGCCACGTAGAATATCTACTGTTCCTTTTATGGAACAATTAAATCAAGCATTACTTTGCACATAACTAATTTCACAATAATAATAACTCCCTTTATATAGTAAACCTTTCATCTTTTTTCTTTTTTCTTTTTTTTTTGCATTTCCCTTTCCAATTTTTTTGTACATAAAAACATCTAAAATATATCATTTCTTTTTTTTTTTTTCTCTCTACTCTCATTCAATGTCGCATATTTTATAATTTATTTTCAATGTTTGTTAATGGTCCCATACAATGGACCTTTTTTTTTTCCCCAAAAAGAGAAAAATTTCCTGGGCACTCATCAAGGTCTTTTTTTTTTTGAGCTCACTACCAGTTATCTATGATGACGTTTCTGTAAGAATATTTCATCATCATGAGATACCTATTTCTTTATGCAGGTTTAATTGAGCCAACCCTAATATTTACTTTTTTAAGTAACGCGCTTATAGAAAGGTGTCGAAAGGTTTTTTTTTTTTTTTTATCTATTTTAGCACAGAAAAGCTATCGTTCTTTTTATTTTTTTCACCACGTCGTAAATCGACGATCTAACAACTCTTTTTTATTGTAATAGACGTAATATGCACGTTTTGAACCAGTTAAAAAATAGCATATATCGTCCCAATTCCTTTATAAAATATTTAAATGTCAGCATTTTTTAAAATTTACCATTTTTCCGTGAACGCACTAGCCACCTTGACATATCTCATATGTGCTACCCCATATTTTTGTTGCCAAAAGTCAAAGTTATAATATTTTATTTTCTAATATGGAATCTCTCTTTTACTTTTTATAGTAGCAGAATAGGTATTGTAACTATTACAAAAATCGGTTTGGAATACAAAAAGATAGTAGGTAATAATTGAGAGTAAGAGTATTTTGCTTCTATATGTACAATTTGCAACGTTTTTGTTTATATATAGCATTTCTACTGTAGCAAATATATAACTATTGTTTTCTTATTATAAAATAATACAAATCTACCTAGCTCAAAAAAAAAACACTTACAAATAATAGTAAGTAGAGAGCTACATACCTGGATAGTAAAGGGTCACTTTCAATTATTTGTAATTTTATTCTAGAAGCCTAAGCAAAAAAAAAAAAAAAGAAACACATTTTTATAGTTGATCCTTCTTTTTAGCAGTGTATTTTGAACTCTTTCTTTTTTTTTTCTGGTTATTTTTATATGATATATATATATATATATATATATTCTCATGATTATGTATACATATATTAGATCGGACTCAACACTTTTTGAAAGGGTCAAGTTGTTAGTTCAGAGACAAACTTTCTATTCTTATTATTATTATTTTACTGTCTGACAGAAAAATTGGTACTTTTTTTTTTTTTTGCAGACAATTAGAGAAAGATATAAAGGAGAAAAGGAGAGAGAGGAAGAGTTGAGGAGAGTGTATAGTTTGACCAAGAGGAGAGAAGATGAATGGAGGATTGATAATAGGGGGAAAATTGAACTAGCTATTGACATGAACCTAAGCATATGTATTTTTTCGTATAGTTTTCTCTATGTCTATACTTTTCTTCTTGCTCTCCTTATATATATATATATATTTTTTTTTTTTATTACCGCATTAAAAAAATACTTTTTCTCCATGCTATTGCCTTCAAGCAGTATTTTTTACTATGGTAGTTTTCTCTCTCTCTCTCTCTCTCTCTCTCAAGAGTACAACAATAGACAATGTTTGTTGTTATAACATCGAGCCGTATAAATATTTAATATATCTTCTACTTTTTTACTCTTGTTGGTTTAGGCAATCCCGGGGGGGTTTTTTTTTTTACTTAAGTACAGGCTTTTGGGGCTGCTATACGTTTTTGCTTGCACAAAATATGAACAGTTCCAGAGTAAATTAAAGCCCTCATGAGGCGCGTTCTTACAAACACAGTACCCGCAAAGATATAGTATCACATGTACATTTATAAGTCCAGAATATTATTTTCGGATCTCATTATGCGAACAACTGTGGAATTTCCTATTTTATTTATGGATAGATGAACTGATATATACACCAAGTAACAAAAGCTACTAACTACATGTATAGGTAACTATATACAAATCATATGTGTAAGGATCGGGTCTTGAGGCACAGTATTTTTCTATTAATTTCTATAATGATAATATTTATAAGTGAATGAATTTGCAACTCACTATTAGCAGTAAAAGAAACTTGTTGGTCAAAAGCAAAACATGGTAGAAAAATAGTTAATAATGATGATCATCGGTTTTGAGGTTAAATAACATAAATTGACTGAGTACCTGCTGGAATAATTTGACAAAAAATAATAGTTTATTTTTTTCATCCAATTGTTGACGTCAACCTACAGATACGTTACAAGAGAGGTTCTCTTTGCGAAATATAAGATCCTTAATATATCATCTTAAATCTAATATAACTTGTAGTTGATTGGAATATGAGAGATAGAGAGATGAATGCGTGTTCTTTACTCAAAAGTATATAATAATAATCGTAAAACAGATAATAATAAAAACAAAACTAAGCCCGAACACGTATTGAGGCGTGGATACATATTTTCTATTTTCTATTATTCTATTTAAGTTATTAAACTCAAATTTAGAAATTGTTTTCCGGTTTCTTACTAGGAAGTGACGATATATACTTTCCAATAATATCTGTCTTACCTATTATAACAATATATGCTACCCATTATAACAAGAATTCATTTTTAAATTAGCAGAAATAATTTTCAGATCCAAGTAATTGTTGGCAGCTTCTAGATAATCTAATATTAATATGATGAGGATAAAAAAAAAAAAAAAAATGGCGATCCATCCCTTTAATATTGAATTGGCTATGGAAGAAATTGAACTAGGAGTGTCACATCTTTCTTGTATGGTTCGGACTTCAATCAACTGCGAAATCAAAGAAGAAGGTTGCTCAGTTTATTTCTCTACTTACAGCAAAAAAAAAAAAAAAAAAAAAAAAAAAAAAAAAATTGCAAAGTTTATGAAGCTATACTTCACAAGCTCGTATTGAAATTAATAGCGCTTATATGTTCCCGCAAAAAAAAAAAAAAAAGTACACAATCTCAAGCAAGACAAAGATCTTTTCCACATCTTATTGGCTCCAAATATTTGTTATCCGCTTGAGAAAAAGCCCCCTACTATAATAAACACTTTTTTTATCTACAAACAGTTAGTATAAGAAAAAAGATTTATATTTAGAAAATAATTCAGTTTAAATGCAGGAACAAAATATACTTACTCAATTACGATAGTCTTGTATTTTTTTAAAAAAAAAAAAAAAAAAAAAAAAATTAGAATATATTACAGATGGAGAAGAAAAGTGCATTTAAATAATATTCTGAGTAAACAATGAGCCTTCCTTCTTTGATACGTGCATAATCCTTTTACTGTTCTTTTTAAAGTCAAGGCCAAAATATTTTTTTTTTTTTCGCATGTATTTTTCAACCGAGGTTTAAAAAAAAAGGGTTGTTTTTTTTCTGATCTCAGTCTCATATATATATATTTCTCTTATAAAGTTTTCTCTCTTTTTTTTTTTTTTGATGTTTAGTTTTTTAGAAATTATAGTACATGAAATATACTCTACGATATCAAGTTTTTCCCCTATGTTTAAAGGTGAAAAAAAAAATTACATGATAAACTAACAACCTAGATATAGCAAATCTATTACACTATATATATATATACATTTTTTTTTTCTTTTTCTCTATTGTTTTCATATTAAAAAAAAATTAATTTTTTTTTTCTCGAATATTTTGTTGCACAAATCCCCGCCCATTTTAAAAACCAAAACTTGTTTATGCTGGGTGTAACATTTAAAAAAGTTTTTATATTGCAAATACAGCAGTAGTTCACAAGCAGGTTACCTGATTTGTATTGAGGACCTCGCGTGCTTCAAATTTGGAGGGTGAAGTCTTTTTTTTTTTTTTTTTTTTTATAAAAAAAAAAAAAGGTATTTAACTCGACTTACTTTTCTCCTCTTTTTTTCTCTCTCTTTCTCATTAATAATTCTTCTTTACCCTCCTTTAAACCAACAACAAAAGCGACAAAAGTATTAAAATGGTTTCTTTAAAGACATTCCTTTCTTCTTCAGTAGCTCTTATTGCCGCTTTCGCCACAGTTGAAGCTGCTGTATTCCCTTCTTATCCTTTTCCCGGCTCTATCCAAAATGAAGGTCAAACTTATGATATTACCTGGAGTATGTATTTATATTTTAAGAGATACTTGTGGAATTTCAATCTAATATAGTTTGATTTTTTTTTTATATTATTATTATAGCTTTTGATGGAAAGCACCCTTCATCCAAATACACAATTGGTAAATTGATTGATTTAGTAGATTCTTTTTTAAGAAAAAAAAAAAAAAAACTAATAACCTTAATTATTATTATTAGATTTCATGACAGGCTCAAACGACGTGCAATATGTTTTATCTAATGTCGCTAATGTAAATAATACACCCTTTTTTTTTTTGTTTTGAAAATATCTATTCATTGACACTAACTCCATTATGAAAATAGAATGTGGATCCTACTGCTTTGAAATATAGTTTTACTACTCCTCAAGTTTCACCCAATGCAGCAGTCTATTTCTTCAGATTCACAGGTAAAATACTTGAATTATTATTTAAATATAAGTTATTTAACCATAAAACGGTTTTTTTATTTCTATATAATAGGTTCTGAAGGTGATTTAGCATGGACCACTCGTTTCGGTATCGTTGGTGCTGATGGTAAACTTGTTGCTGAAGAAGAAAAGATTCAACCTAACGGTGACAAGATTCCTTGGGGTATCGGTAAGCTTGCAGGTGGTGCAAGCGCTACTGGTTCTAATGCTACCAGCATTGCGGCCTCTGTCGAATCTTCTTCTTCTGCTGTTCTTGTACCTAGTGCTGATGCTGTTGTTGCTTCTGCTGCCGAAAGCCCTGCTGAAAATGTAACTAATCCTCCTTCTGCTTCTACAACTGTTCCTACTATTGCTCAAGTCAATGCCGCTAGTGTCACTCCCGACAGTGGAGCTTCTAATGTTAAGCCTGTTCTTACTTTGGTTTCCGCCGCCATTGCTGGTTATCTTGTTCTCTAGATCAAAAACAAACAAACAAAAAAAAAAAAAAAGACGCCATCTACTTAATTTATCAATCTACATTTAACGTAGTGCATATCCGCTTTAAAAAATTCTCTTTTTTTTTTTTTTTTTTTTTTGCTCTTTTCTCTTTGAAAAAAAAACCCCTATTTCTTGTAACTTTATTGAATAATTGTATAACACCTGTTTTGAAATTTATTTTTTTTTATTTTTATTTATTGTGTTACCATTGCGAATCAATTTTATTGTTTAGATGAAAAATTGCATGAGGTTTAATGTAATACTGTATCACATTTAATCGAGCCGTGTATTTTTCTGTCTAGGTCCTTAGTTCCAATTTGTTATTTATAACATTATACAACATGGTTTTGGTTACCCGCAATATTATATTGTACTCAAACCTACTATTTTTATAAAATGTGCTTAAAAAAATCCCTTCCATTTCTAATACAATAATGGTTGTTGTGTTTGTTACATAAAGAATTCAGCCTCATCAGCCACTCAATACTTTAATAAAAATAGACCGTTAACGGATCAATACAAAAAGGCAACATAATAACAAGAAACTGTCTTGGAATAATTAAACGCATCTTAAATAATAATAGAAAAAAAAGACTAATACGATACAGTCGCGCTTCATGTCTTTTCATGAAAAAGATACTAAAATCATTTATTATGTTCATCACAATATAAAAACTATTGGCAAATAACGACAAATGTGAGGTCTACTGTTGAGAAATCTTTGAAGATGATTTGTCCTCACGTTGTTATACCTTTTTTTTTTCACTAGAGGGCTTCTAATTTATGAACTAAACACGCGCACTGCAATATACTTTTACTTTTCGGGGTAACAATATCATCACTTTTTTCGTTTTTTATCGTTTCTATTAATACTTGTTTTTTTTTAAAAAAAAAACAGTTAAAGCTACACAATACTATTTTACTTTGCGCATTCTTATTTTAAACCTTATTAGATTTTACCCCGAAACGCGGCTCATTAAAGTATAATCAGGTGCCCAAAACAATAACAAGAAAAAGCTTGCTTGCTATTTTTGAAGTATATATTCTATTGATCTTCCTTTTTCTCATTTTTGTAAAATGTATCATTTGGAATACTTTCTCGTAGCAGTTTAATGCGTATACACAACTTGTTAAACAAAATTTTTTTAGTTTAAATTAAATCAATAAATATATCAACTAAATGGTTAATTTTATTACAAATTACTAACTAAAAGCTGGTAGTAAGGGCTCGTTTTTTTTTTAAAAAAAAATCATCAACCTAAATTCAATGAAATTTCTAATCACTTCACGCGTATTTAATTGAAATTTAACTTTGTTGCTGTATAGCTCAAGCAAAGAAAATAAGTCCAAGTAAAATTATATTATTTTGTGAATAAAATACAGATTATTGTTTGCATTACACACATCACTTGCATATACATTGCATTTTGTAAATGAAGTATCACAGTATAACGTATTATGATGAAATTATTACTCTCCCAGTTACTTTAGAGTCTACCTCAATAATGCATTTTTTTTTTCCAACTGCAATGCCTGTTACGGTACTTATAAGAATACTTTCGATTTAAAATTCTGTTTTTTTTTTTAAAAAAAAAAAGAGCTTGGAGATATAAACCAAGTAGTATAACGTTTTTTTTAAATGCAACTCCTATTTTTTAAAAACTTAATAGATGTAAATAAAGCGAGTAGGTACTTAGTCGTGTTATTTCTCCAGATTAAAAAACTACACACGCCATTAAGCGTTAAGTATATGCATTGTATTCCCTCTACTAAAATCACGCTAATATACATTTACAAACAATTACATATGATTATTGTGAATAGAATGCTTTTAATGCTCTTAACTTCTATCTGATATCAGCAAGTGCCATATATCATACGTACAGTTATAATTACTTTTTTTTTGAATAACTACCATCCATATAATGTATACATATATTCAAATAGAGTTTATTCGTGATGAGCTATAAATATATGTATTTGTTTTATTTTATGAAGCAGCTACTTTTCGTAGTTAGTTTTTAAGAAAGTTTGTCATGTACTCATTCATAAATGTTTTATACTTTTTAAACCGAGCAATTACCTAATATAATTTGTCAAAAGTACGTAACACAAAAAAGGGGGGGAAATGAAACTCCACTATGGTACGGTTGCCATGGCAACCATTTTTTAATGTCCCAAATGTTAAATTTCCTGCTCTATTTTTAAGGTTTCGTGTTACTCTGTGACAATTACTACGGTCGAGAAAAAAAAAAAAGAGTTGCATATAAATTGATCCCAATTTCCATCTTTTTTCCATCTTTTTTTTTTCGTGTTATCAATTATAAAACTTTATAGTAATGACAAAAGCAAAACCCTCACCTCCAAGACGTTCTTTAAGAAGAATAGCGCAAAAGGTATGTCTGTTAATCGTAAATCAAACCAATGTCAGAGATATTCAGTTGTGTTTTTACTGTAGGATAATGTATCTGTTTCAAAGCTTCCAAAGAATAAACTTAATGTATGCCTTAAATCGAAGAAGAAGGTTGTCAATATTCTTGACTTTAAAAAACAAGCAGTAAGTACAAAAAAAAAAAAAAAAAAAAAGAAAAAAAAAAAAACTATCTCGAAAATTTTGATATTAACTTAAGTTTGCACGTAGGGAAAGACAATATATCTTGTCGAACGTGATGGATCTAGTTCAGATGCATGGGAAACGGAAGACATGATTGAAAGTCTCGAAGTTCTTACTGATTATCAACAAAAAGTTCAGAATGAATCAGGATACTCTATCTGTGCTGGATCTGTACAGCAACCTGAAGGCTCAGAACATCCAAGACCCTCTCGACTTTCTAAGGCTCGTGCAGTTATGGCTTTGAAGCAACATGATTATGTACTTGATGATTACTTAAGCGACGATGGTGACATAAGCCAGAAACCAGTTAAAAAAAATAATGCACCAAAAAAATCTGCCAATCAAAAACAAGGAAAAAAGACTAAAGCTGAAGCTCTTGCTGATATTCAACATGCCGATAGATTGAAGCGACAAAAGGAAAGACTTGAATTGAACCCTGATAAAATTGTTGATAATATGACTCACTTTTATGGCAAAGAATGTTGTTTGAAATGCGCTGCAAATACTTACAGAGATGCACTTGAAAGTAACGATATGAAATTACTTGAGACTGCTTTGAATGATAAAGAAATCCCTAGTCATGATTTGGAGGATAAGCCTAATGGTCTCAGCTTTGTTCAGTATGCTATTGTACTCCAAAGAGAAGTGTTTGCTGAAGTTGTTGAAAAGCATGACAAGGTTGATAAATCATCTGATTACCCTATTCAATTTTTGACGTATAGTGGTGGGGGTACAGGTAGAAATCACGGATTAGGCACATATCACAACAGAAGTTTTAGGTAATAAAAAAGCATATATTTTTTTTTAAAAAAAAAAAATTAATCGAGCTGTTACTTCTAGACGGGTTGAAGAGTCAAGAGGAAACCGAGTTGGCGATTCTGCTTTTTACAGAGAAAGTGATTCCAAAAGAACTTTTATGAACGTGGAAGATAATATAAGAGGCAGCAAGCTGTGTTCCTTCATGCACTACATATCAAAGGATGCTTTTCGTGATGAAAAGGTGATCGAAAACTACTTAGTTCATTTTTGTAATGGGCCTCACGATGTTTATTACGCTGCTGCTGCTGGAAGTAGACTTTTGGCCAAGAGTTTGTTGCAGCACGCCAATGTTTCAGGAAGATCAACTTTTAATCTACTTCATGAAGAAGTTTTACAGGTAATAAATATATATGAAGTGAACTCTTTTTATTTTTTTTTTATTCTCAATACTTACTTATATCTAGTTTGAAAATGGTGAACCCTTGACTAGTTATAAACGAAATCAGATTTTAAAAATGGCTTCCGATGCATTTAATGTCACGCCATACCATTTAGCTGCTATCAATCCCCGTGCAAATTATCTTAGTGAACTCTTTGAAGCACTTGATCCTGCAGAAAGGATGCAAACAGATATTTATGGTAGATCTGTCGCTTTTTTTGCTGCTGTTAGCGAAACATCTCATTGCTTAGAATTTCTCGAATCCAAAGGTTTCAATTTTTCTGTTGTCGACAAATACAAAATGAGCCCTCTCATGCAAGCTGCTCGATATGGAAGAAGCCACAATATTGAGATATTAATTAGAAATCTTCGTGGTGGGCCAGAAGTTACGGAAACTTCACCATTCGTATTCCAGTCCTTGGTTCGAAACAGAAGAACGGCTTTACATTATGCTGCCTATTTTGGACATGCTGAAGCATGTAGTGTTCTAATTAGATTCAATGCTCCAGTAGAATGTCTTGAAAATCTTGAAAAACAAACTCCCTTGTTGTATGCTGCAAAAAACGGTAATATTGAATGTGTTCGTGTAATAATTGAAGAAGGAAAGGCCGATCCTGAGAAAGGTGACAAGTTTTCAAGAACCCCGTTACATCATGCTTGTATGAATGGCCATACTGAAGTCGTCAAATATCTTTTATCTAAAGGTGTTAATGCAAACGCTTATGATAGCTCTCATAATACACCTATTCATTTTGCAGCTGCCTTTGGTTATATCAAGATTGTGCATTTACTTATCGAATATGGATTCAGTGATCCAACTCCTAGCAATTTTTGGCGAAGTACTCCTTGTTCTGTTGCAAATATGAAAGGTCACATCGGTGTCGTCAAATATCTTCTTGGTTTAACCCATTTTACAATTGATGTCAACTTTAAAGATAACGACGGGTACACCATGTTACATCGTAGTATTAGTGAATCCGCTTCCAACCCATTTGAAATGAAAACAAACATTGAAAAGGCTACCTTTTTACTCTCTATGAAAGCAGATACCAACAGTATCAATCTTGAAGGTAAAAATAGCATTGCCAGAAAAGATTATTTTCAACCAATAACTCATTTTCTTACTTATTTTTATAGGAAACACATGTTTACATACATTGGTTTCAAATATTGATTACGTGAAACTACGCCCAAAAGGCTGGGAGACTTTTTATCCTGTCCCCACCAGCTATCACGAGTACGAAGAAGTTGTTTATGACGACTTAGAGGGTGTTGAATATCAAGAAACTTTTGCTAAACTACTAATCAACCATGGCGCTAAATTGAATATCAAGAATGCTCAAAATGAAACTCCTCTGGCTATTGCCATCCGAGTTGGAAATCATCATTTGGTTTTATTTCTCATACAATCTGGCGCAGAATTCTGGGCTGACACTGACAAAAATGGAAATAATTTTTTTCATTACTTCGGCGATCTTGTTTCTTCGATCAATGGCCTTCAACCTCATTATGATTTAGATATTGTAGTCAAAGAAAGATTTATGGAAGTAGCCCGGAACATTTGGACATCAGTTTTATCTCGTTCAACTTCACATATGACTGAAATCAAAACGGTGGTATGTATATCATGCACATGTCAAATTAAAAGTAAAATTCAACTAATTCTATCTTATTTTTAAGGTTAATGAACACAATAAAAAAGGTTATACTCCTTTAATTTATGGTGTCCACTCTGTGATTCAAAAACAAAGAGAGGCGATGGTTCGTGAGAAGTACATGGTTAAGTCTGCTATTTACAATAATTCCAAAGATAATCTTGGTTACAGTCAACGCCATACTACAGAGCAAGGAGGGTATACTAGCAGATTATTCGAAAAAGTAGCTTTACCTTTAGACGTCAGGTTGACCTTTAGCTTCGATTTATGGGTAAGTTAATGTTTGATTAAAACCGAATTATTTATACTCAAATAAGCACCTGTAGATTACCTTCATGAGAGAAGTAATCAAGCAATTTAAGCCAATCATGAATGATTATATAGAGTTACCATTTGATTACAAAAAAGAAAATCCCAAAGCAAAGAAATCTGAATACCCTAATTTGACTGGTTATACCGCTCTTCATATAGGTAAATATAAGTACAAATTAAAATCAATAAAGGAAGAAAAAAAAACTTATGTATAAATTTAGCTGCTCAAACTCAAGATACTGACTTGATAAACTTCTTGTTGGAGAATGGAAGCGATCCCAACGAGCGTGTCAAACTTGACACTGAAATGCTTTCAGGAGACACTTCTTTTATCATTGCCTATCACCATAAAAAAGATCTTTATCAAGAAATGCCTGAAGATTCCGCAGAGTATCACGAGGCAGTCAAGAAAAATTTTACATTAACTAAGCCAGATTTCAAAAACATGCTTTACCGAACCATTGAAACCTTTATCAGATTCAAAGGTTGCCCATTTATAACTAATAGTACTGGATATTCCGTCTTGTCAAAAGCTTCCGTTAATATGGATTCTTACAACTTATCTCAAATATGTAACGCCGTGCCTTCCAAAGATGTAGATGTCAACAGAAAGAATGAAATGCAAGAAACTTCGTTAATGATGGCTATCAACTCACTCGAGGCTACTATCAATGCAAAAGAAGAGAAACCAAAAATCGAAATTATTAAGTACCTTATGAAAATTAATGCTGATCCTAATATCCAATATGAAAATGGAGATACTGTGCTGATGAAAATAGTTAAAATGGCCAATATTCCTTTGCTTGAAATTTTGATGGAAAACTCGTTAATTGCTATTGATCATAATTTAAAGAACAAAAGTAAGTACTCTTAGATTTAATGATATACATCATATTAACAAGTACTTTTGAAATAGGAAAAGAGAATGCTTTGATAATCGCATGTAAATTAAATAACTTAAAAGTGACACTATGCTACCTTTCCTTATTAAAACGCTCAGCCAACTCTTGCGAACTTAATACTCTGGACTGTGAGAAAAGCTCTGCTTTGTCTTATGCCGCTAAAAATGGTGACCTTCAGGTTGTCGAAGAATTACTTTTGTTGAATGCTGATCCTAATTTTAATATGGCTCAACATGTACCACTTATAGAAGCTGTGGCTGGTCAAAACATTGATCTAGTTAAATTGCTGCTTGTGAAAGGCGCGTTAGTCAATATAAAGGATGAACCTAATGGAAATTCTGCTCTTCATAATGCTGTTCTTACTGGAAAGCATCGTATTGTTAAGCTCTTATTGGAATACAGTGCCGACTTTAACATAACTAACAACCGATTACAATCGCCTATGCATTTAGCTATCCAGACTACTAAACACCAAACTAATCGAAATTTCCGGACTGAACGTCTTTTGATAAACGCCGGAGCAAATATAAATGCAGTTGATATCTTTGGTAAATAGCTAATTAAACAATAGAAAATGGTTAAATCATGAACTAATTTTTTTTAACTAGGTCGTTCTCCTCTTCATTATTTATTTGTCGAAAGTAATATGATTCCTATTACTCGTGAAACAACTATTGTTTCTAAAACAGTTAATCAAATCTCTAATCAAATGAAGATTATGCAAGACAGAACTCAAGCCCTAGAAGATTTTACGTGCGAGTTTGACTTGACCGAATTTTTGGATGGCTATAACAATGGGGATACTTATCTTAATACGTGGATGAAGGAAGCCAAAATGATTCAATTAGAAAAATCTGAGTCTAATGAAAAACTGAAGAACCCTATTACTGATGAGAAAAAGAGCTTATTAAAAGTATATCATGGCTGCGAGTGGGAAGAACAACAGTCTATTCCTCCAAGATTTGATCCTATTGATATGCTTACGTTTCTATTAGATTCTAAAGATCTTCAAAATGACATTAGAGATGAATTTGGAAGGACACCACTTCATTATGCTGCCTGTGTAGGCGCTTTCAGTTGTACTTCTTTACTTGCTAAGAACAGTGTAGATATTAATACTATGGATTTGGATAACGTAAGAATTTAAACAAAAAAATTAAAACATTTGTGTATTAACCTGTACTTTCTTCAATTAAAGAATGGTCCTCTCCATCTAGCTCTCCGTCATAACTATGTTGACTATTCAGTTATGCTTTGTAATCTTGGTGCAAATGTAAATAACAGTATAATTTTGAAGGATGGTGAATCGATGTCCACTTTCGGATTTTGTCTATCACAATCCTTTATAAATATGGCGTATTTAATTATGGACAAAGGTGTCAACCCAATTGGTAAGAGAGAGAAAATCACAGGATATTTAAAACACTTTAATTAATTTATTAAATTATAGAATCTATCAGAGAATCATTAAAAACTGGTATGTACAACTTCTATTTTTTTTTTAGTTTTATTATTAATCATCAATTGTTTTAGGTAAATTCCATATCGCGGAGATCTTGTTAAATTCTCTTGGTGATAAATCTCTCTCTTCTGCTTTACCTATGGAGAATCAAAATATATGGCATATCATATCAGATTTTAAACCATTCAATGATGAAAACTGGGAAGAATATGTTGAAGATATAATTGAGAAGCTTCTACCATTAAATATCCCTATTATCAAAGATATTTACGGCCGAACGCCGATTCATTATGCCGCAAAACATGGCCAAATAACATTGCTTCGTCGTCTTCTTACAAATTCAAACATTCAAATTAATATTGTTGATATGGATGGATATTCGGAACTCGATTACGCTGTTGATTCTGGGCTCATTCAGAGCGTTCAGGTAGTTTCATAAAGTTTTTTTTTTATTTTTTTTTTAAAAAAGCTAACTAAATGATTCCGTTACAGGCGTTATTGAACTCGGGGGCTAATGTGTCTACTACAAACAACCAACTTCCATCTCTTGTTTTAAAAGCAGTTCAGTTAAAGAAATATGAAATTACGGAGCTTCTTTTGAAATATGGTGCTTCTACAGATGAGGATAGCAAATACAGTCGTATGAATGCTGTCATGACCGCTTGTCAGAATAAAGACCTGCAGATGTTGAATATACTGATTACCCACCACGCAGATTTAAATACACCTAGTCTTGTTGAGCGTAAGGATGATATAGGAAAAAAATACACTGTGCTTCTTCATCCTATATTTGCTGCTTCATATCCAAGCTCTTCATTATTAGAGGTTATGTTGAAGAATAATGTAAATCCAAATGTATATGGCCCCGAATCCAAACCCGAGCATGGCATGTCTTGTTTTATGTATAATGTTGCTATAGCAGCAGATGAAAACCTACGTGTAAGATTGAAGTTTCTATGATTAAATACATTCTGTTTTTATTAACATATCGCTCTAGATTCTTCTCAAATACAACATAGATCTTAATCTCATTGACCCAAACACTTCCAGAAGCATTTTTTATCAATTTCTGTTTCGAAAGATTAAATATGATGACGAATTTCAGAGTGCTTCTAACGTTAATTACAATAATATGCACTTTGAAGATGTAGTTTACAGAACTATGTTACGAAACTTCAAGCCAGAAATTAACGCTGTAGATAAAATAACTGGAATGACCCCACTTGAATATGCAATTAATGAGAAAAACACGTTCACTGTAGAGGTAATATAAAAATTAAGGAAACATTAAAATATTTCAACTAAATTTTACATGACTATATAGCAATTATTAACCCTTGGCGCAAACATCAATATTGAAAGCTGCAACAAAACCAATAATCTGCTATTTTCAAGTGCTTTAAACCAATCTTGCCAAAAACTTCCAGCTATTATTCACGCAATCACTAAAAACAACCTGGACCTTCTCAAGACGATTTTTAAATATGCTCAAGATAAAGTAAATTGGATGTGGCACAATGAAGAAAAACGTAATGCTTTGTCATTCATTATCGGGGGTATCAATGGTTTCTCTCATGAAAATGTTAATATACTGGAGTTTGTATTTGATCAAATGAAGCCTGCAACTTTTAAGAAACTGTTAAAGATGAGAGATATTTATGGTAAATATTTCATAATATATACATTTTTTTTCTGTTTATAAGCTAAAACTTTTTGTTTTGAATAGGTTTATTACCGACTGATTATGCTTTTCAAAGACGTAATAAGGGACTTTATGAAGCTATCGTTCGACTTGAACCTACTGAGAAAATTGATAGAGAATACCAAGATATCCATGACAAAGAGCACTACTCTTCAATGGACGTTGACTACATATCTACCCAGACAGTCGACCAAGATGCTGCAATCGAAAGAAGAATTCTTCAAAAAGAAAAGGATCTCGAAAAGGCCAGAGACCAGTCAGTTTCTATTCAGGAGAAAAATGATACTGTTCAAGTAGACCCATATTCTAATCTGGAAAGAGTTGGATATGTCGTGTCGGATGAAAACCAACAAGCTTATGATATTTCTCTAATTAAGGTGGAGTTACTTGGATGGGGTGCATATACCAATACATCGTAAGTGATACGTATTCATAACCGTAGAAAAAAATACTGACAGTTCTATATAGATTTTACAAAATGAGTATAATTCACAATAAGATCCTTGATATCAATATCTTATGGACACGTTGGGGTAGCTATGGTGATGAAGGTCAACATCAAAAGACACCTTATTTAAATTTGGATGAAGCTGTTGCAGAGTTCAAAACAATCTTTAAATCAAAAACTGGTAACGTTTGGGAAAATCGATCAACATCCTTTTCACAGAAACGAGACCGTTATGGAATTCTGAAGGTTTCTCAACATCCCAGAGACGTAATTTTAAAGAATTTTAGTTTTTTAAATTCTTCTATTCCTGCTCAGCTACCTTATGAAGTAGTAAACGTCATGAAACTTATATGTAATTACACTTATCTATCAAGAGTCTATTCTGGCTTTAATGTTGATATGCCACTTGGTCAAGTTTCTCAAAAGACAATCGAAAGTGCCCGTCAAGTACTTGTCGATGTTCAAAACATGCAGATCAAACTTACAGAAGCAAAAGCACAATACTCTAACAAATCCAAACTTTTAGAAGCAAGAGGTATTTATATTTACATATATTTATATAAATTATTGTTTAAATCTTGGCTTAACCTGTTACTATATCATACAGATTGGGAATTCAAAATTGCCCAAAAATGTCTGGAATATGCTCGCCTTTTACCTCGTAAAGATAGTGGAAATAGGCCCGTTCGCTCGTTATTAAATAACAATTTAAAGGAGGAATTATCAATGATCGAAGATTTAAGCTACGTTGGTTTTGCTGCAAATGTTATCTTGGCTGCCAAACATCATATCGAATCAACAAATCCATTGCAATATGCTTATCAGGCCTTAAACTGCTCTTTAAGAAAAATTGAATCTGACACAGCTGAACATCAACTGATTGAAAAGTACATACAATCAACCTCTAATGGAAATTACGATTTGGTTCATCTCCTGGGTGTGAATCGTGCTAATGAAGAAAATAGATTTCGTCCGTTTGAGAAAGAGGAAAATCGAATGCTTTTATGGCATGGATCTCGTATTGGCAACTTTATGGGTATTTTGAAACAAGGTCTTCGTGTTTGTCCACGTACATCATCCCTAAATGTAAGCAGAGAAAATAGATTTTCTAAATTATTCATACTAATTTTTTTAATTTAAAAGGGTGCTATGCTTGGTAGCGGTATTTACTTCGCCGATAATTTTATGAAATCTTTAAACTATTCAATCGATAGCTATGCTTCTCATAAATCTTCTTACAGATTGTTATTACTTTGCGAAGTTGCATTAGGCCCTAAATCAGTGCTTTATAACGACATAAACCAAGGAATCGAAACTACTAGTTATGATCATGTTAAAGGTGAAGGCAGCAACATACCAGATCCTGATAACGCCATCTATGACAAAAATGGTTTATGTATTCCTGTTGGTCCCTGCATCTCTTACAGTCGCACAGTTACAGAAAATAATAAGCTCGTAGAAGTACCACTTCTTAACTATAACGAGTTCGCTGTCCAAGATGAAAACCGTGTCAAGATTCGATATCTTTTAATTTTTCGAGAGTCCACCAATTGTTTCTTATGTTCAAATTCTGATACAAATTTAGAAGCTCTTTATAAACAAGATGTTGAAGATTACAATTATAGCTCATTCAATGTATTCGAGAAAGAAGTAGTAAAAGCCTATTTAACACATCAAAACCAGTCTCCACAAGACGTATTTGATCATGAATTAAATGATTTTATAAAATCAGAGCTTTACAGTAAGTTTTGCATAAATCTATTATAACTAGTCTAATCTTGAACTAATCTTTTTGTTGTAAATAGAACAAAAATGGGAGACACCTCTTGATTTATGCCGCGATAGTAAAGTATGCCATAAATGTACTAAAGAAATTGTTGCTATTATGCTGGAAAAGAGATTGACAAGTAAAGGTGCAGATATACCTGGTAAGTTTAAACATAATGGTTTTTATTTTTTTATCCTTATATCGTTTCTTTTTTAGAATGCCTTCAAAACAAGCCTCATTGCGAGTATGGTAAAGAATGCCTCACTCAATCAAAAATAGAACATGCCAAAAAATATCAACATTGGTTTAAAAAGAATAATTCTGGGGAAAACAAGGATATACAAGCGACTCTTTCAGATATGGAAGAAGACGAAGACGGAGATGATACTGACGAAACCAATTCTGAAGATGAAAATGATAGCTATATGGATACAGATGAAGAATAATTATATTTCAAGTTGCAATGGTCTTTTTTATTTGTTTAATAAAAAAATATGTACAATATGAATATTTTAAAAGCTCTGTCGCGAGTTTGGGAATGTATAATCTGTTTATGTGTGTTTCAGAGGGAAGAGGGCGTAAAAACTTTGATTTAGAAACAAACAAACAATGAGTTACATTCAGTTTAGAATCTGAAGCCATCGCTCGTAATACAAATAGAGTCTATTATATTTGTAGTCAAGAGTTACACAGTCTGTCTAAATATATTTTAGACCTTCAAAAGAAAACCGGGAAATAATAAAAACGCATTGTGCACAGAAAATAAGACCAGTTAATTTGCGCCGAATCTAAGCCTACATTAGTAGAAGCTAGTAAACAAATAAGAGCTTTTTGTAATTGAATACGTTACAGAAAGGGACAAATGAATATGTGATAACTCACCATTACTAAAGCAATGTGAATAATCGATTTAGTTTTGATTAAAAAACGGCAGAACCATGTAGTCGAATTAAATAGTATCTATTGTTTTATTGACATCCATCTTTGAAAGTAGAGATTTGAAGTCCACAAAATATTAAAACACAGGTACAGGTGACTGCATTTCACCAGCAAGACATTTGGGGTTCCAATAGACCTGGTAACTTGGCCCCTTTATAACACGGATGCTTCCTCGGCAGTTGAAACGATCTTTACAAGCCAATTCTCGTTCGTATTGACCATACTGATAAATTAATTCAAACTAAACAAATTTTCTTATTTGAAACCTATAGGTGCTTTGTTAAATGCTTATGCTATTACAGCACGCTCCTTACACACCTCTAGAGGTTGTTTGAGCAAAGTGTCTAAAGTGAATGGTAAGAAATAAAATATGCAATTGATTTAAAAGAATAGTTTTGTAACAATATTATAACTTTCTTAGACGTCTCCAAGACTAATGAACATGATCACCGTGCGATCGGTAAAGCACAATCGTTATTTATGACACATGCTGTCAGTCCTGGTTCAATTTTTATGTTACCTCATGGTACTCGTATTGTCCATAAGCTTCAGGAATTTTTACGCTCAGAGTATTCACGTTATGGATATCAGGAAGTAATGACTCCCTTGATCTATAAAAAGGACCTCTGGGAAACAAGTGGACATTGGCAAAACTATAAGGATGATATGTTCATGGTTCAAAGCGGAAGAGAACAAAAATGCGATCATAATCATGGTCATGACCAAGAGATCGATGCCGATGAAGGATTATTCGGCTTAAAACCTATGAACTGTCCCGGGCATTGTTTGATTTTTGATAGTACACCAAAGTCGTATCGTGATTTACCTATTCGATTAGCGGATTTTAGTCCTCTTCACAGGTAAGAAGCTTTTATTGAGAAAACTCACTTTTAGTATTCGGCTTATTGATTTTTTTTTTTTTTTTTTTTTTTTTTTTTTTTTTTTTTTTTTTTTTTGCAGAAATGAAGCATCAGGTGCGCTTTCTGGATTGACAAGAGTGCGTCGATTTCATCAGGATGATGCACATATCTTCTGTGCTGAGGAACAAATTGCGTCTGAAATTACTTCCTGCCTTTCATTTGTCGATCGTGTTTATTCTGCTTTCCAATTCCCTCATTATGACTTAACTCTTTCTACTCGTCCTGAAACACAATTCATGGGTAGTCTTGATGAATGGACGCATGCCGAAGCAGCTTTAACTCAAGCATTAAATGCTACAGGTAGACCATGGTCAGTTAAGGAAGGAGATGGTGCTTTTTATGGACCCAAGATTGACATTATGGTAAAGGATTCTAGTGGAAAGTCACATCAAACTGCTACTATCCAACTTGATTTCCAGTTGCCCCAAAGATTTAAACTTAAATATGTAGATGAAAATGATAATGAACGTACACCTGTCATTGTTCATCGTGCTATTTTAGGTTCAATTGAACGTATGATGGCTATTTTAATCGAACATACTGGAGGTAAATGGCCTTTTTGGTTAAGTCCTCGCCAAGGTGTAGTTATTCCTGTCTCTACCCAGTTCAGTGAGTATGCTCAAAAGGTAGCCAAAGAGTTATCTTTGGGACAAAACGAAGAGTCTATCAGCGAACAATACTATGTTGATGTTGACAAATCACCCCGTGATAGATTAAACAAAATGATTCGTCAAGCACAACTTGATCAATATAATTTCATTTTTGTAGTAGGACAAAAGGAAATGGATGAAGGTACTGTTAATGTGAGAACAAGAAAAGGAGAAGTTTTAGGAACAATGGGTGTTGATCAAGTTCGTAAAATGTTTGCTTCCATGACCTCTAAATTAGAATAGAAAATAATAATAATAAATGAAGTGTATATATTAATCCTAAACAAAACCCTCGATCAGATCGTTTTACATTAAGATCCACAATAACCAATATGTATGCCTGTTGCAGAATACAAAAAAAAAAAAAAAAAAAAAAAGATAACGTTATCGAAAACTGTCAATATAGTATTTTCCTTTGTACTCGATCTATTCCAAATAATATTGATGCCATATCAGTCTTCTATGAAACTCCCATCAATGTTTTAAATCCTAAGATTATATAAGCTGACACAGAGATGACAAATAGGTTCAAGAAGCACTTGAAACAAAAGTTAAAGGAGAATAGGTAAGATCCAATAAAGTAAAACTACCAAATGAAGTAAAAAAAAAAAAAAAAAAAAAAAAAAAAAAAATAGCAATAAGACCAAGTGAAAAATAGTCAAGGAAGTAACGACAGGTGCCAATTCAATAGGCTGACAGAATTTCTTTAGATGAGATAGGAGATAATGTTTCTCTTTCAATATTAAGAGTGAATTCCGCTCATTAAAACAACAGCGCTTAAAATTTTTACAAATCTGATTTTCACCTGTTAACCCTTTATTGTAAAAAAAAGAGAAAAAAATGTATTTAGATCAGAGACTACATATAATGTACATGTGTAGGAGAAGAGACTATTTTCGTGTGACCCTTTTTCTTTTTCTTTTTTGTGTCGTATAGTTATACATATTATCCTGCATTTTAAAAGAGGGGCAGCAAAAAGGGGAACATCAAACAAGATATAATCTTTCATTTTTTCTAAAAACCTTTTTGTCTCTCTCTCTCTTTCCTTTATTCTTTGTCATTAAATGTTTCATCGTCAAATAACTTGGGCTGCTGCAGTCTTCCTTGTCCTCCAATTTGGTGTTGCTACTGTATCTGCCGTTATTGGTTGTGCAGCAGAAGCAAAGTAAGTTTGTTTTTTTGTTATTTACTAGTAGTTTATTCAATTGACAATATATATATATATATATATATAGTTTCCAAGCATGTAAGTCTATAGAACAGAGCTTGCTCCAAGGATGTGGTCCAGTTGACTATAGTTGTCAATGTAATGCCCAGGTACAAATGAAAAAGAAAAATACATATAAACAAATATAAAACAAATATCTAATTTTTTTTATATAGCGTTTGATCCATCAATGTTTTAACCTTTGTCCTGAATATAGTATTGACGCAAATGAGCAATCAAGAATTGCAACCGGTATTTGTGCAGCTGTACCTACTACATCTATTGCTCCTTTGCCTTCATCTCAAGTTGGACCAAGTCAAGTTTCTCCTACTTATACTGCACCTACCACAACAGGATCTACTAGTGCCCCTTCATCCAGTCAGTCAGTTTCAACCTCTTTTGGAGTTCAAATTACACCAGCTACCACAATCATGTTTTCGGTTTTAATCATGGGTCTCTTGCTTCAATTATAAAATTGATATTTTTTTCTAGCTATTTTTACAAACATTAATAATAAATAATATATTCATATTGATTTTTTATTTTCTGTTTTTGGACACTATTTTAAGTATAAGATATAGAAATGAACCAAGTTGGTTTTATATTTTACAATTAGATAGTACCAAGCTTAATTAATTCTCGATCTTACTAGTTATTACTTTTTTGCCCCCTCATTAAGCAATGGTAACACGATAGAATACAGTTTTTTTTTAAATTTTTTATTTCTAAAATGTATAAATACAACATATTAGAGTGACATTTAATTCATGCATTGTGATTATATGTTTATGTTAACATATAAGAAGAAAATATCAATTTTTCTCTTTTCTTGACAAGTTAACTATAAAAGCAAAAGTTGAAAAAATAAAAAATAAAAATGACGTAAAAGTTAAATCAAAAGTTTTCAGTGTAAAAAAGAACGACAAAGATGTTATTTTTTTTTTCTGTTTATTCTATTTACAAATCATATGATTTTGCCCTGGGAACTCAATCTAAAAGTAGCGAGGGAATTGTCATGAGATCCGAAAAAAAAAAAAAAACGGTGACTTGTAAAAGAACTGGATTCCTGGTAACTTACGGAAAAGTATAAAACCTTGATTTTTTTTTAATTTTCTCTTTCTTTTTTTTTTTCAAAAATATTGATATATCTATATTATACAAACAAATGTCTACTTTCTCGCCTCCACAAGAAAAGCCTGTAATTGATACTTATTATCGCCGTAAAAGCTCAGTTACATTTGATTTACCTTCAGCATCTAATGAAGAACTATTATCACCTTGTACAGGTACATCACCTACTGTTGATATCACAGCCCAAGTCGTACCGGATACAATGCTGGTTGCGTTATATGATAGATCAAGTGAAATGAAGGGCTTAATACGTCATAATAAAACATATTTTATGTCACTAAAGCATCATTTAAATGATAAATGGTCACGTTTTGAAAATACGCTATATTGTGAAAGAAGTAAGATGGGAGATAAAGAATGGATGAAGCGTATATCAAAGTCATTACAAGGAGCACCACCTTTATTAGAAAAGTTTAAAGAATTGGTTGGTTATTTGGGTGATGATGAAGAAGAAAAAGAAGAAGAAAAGAAATACTTTTCAAATGTAAATATTGGATTAATTAGAAAACATCCAGAACGTTTATCAAAAGAAGCTTACCCGCAGTTCTTTATTAACTGTAAAAATTGTATTCGAGGTGAAAAAGAATATGATGAATTCATCAAAAATTTATTTTCAAAAGAATTAACTGATTCACAATGGGAAGCCAAGATTTTTAACGTATTAAATCAATATCCAGATTTATTAGAGCAATTACAAGAGATTGTTGCATATGAAACTGAATCGGAATTATAGTAACACAAATAACTTTTTGATAATAAATAATTATGTTTCAATCACGAAATTATTTCCATCTTGTGCAATCATATTCACTTGTAATAGTGCCAGTAAGAGACTTTTTAAGTTGTGTCTGTCCTCTTCTGCCCATAAAAATTCTTTTGATAACTCTTCTACTGTTACTTTATCATACAAAAGTATCAGTTCAAGTACCCTACCAACGGTTTTACCACTTTTCTGATTTGCAAATGTTTTATAACATAAATTCTTTACTTGTTCAATCACCACTTTAAATCCTTCTTTTTTATCATCATCTGATATCATCATCTTTTCCTTACGTAATCTTTGTATATATTTCTTGCATTCTGATTCACATTCTATTGTCCTACCACTACTGACTCCTTTTAATACGTCCAAGAACTCTTGTATTTTCCTGAAATATCCTCTAAACAATTCAACCAATTCAAAATAATTTTTCGATTCAAGATAATCTTTTTTTCGATTGTGATTAATACTATCGTTACTCTACATATTTCTTTAATGCTTATAAATATACCTCTTGTATGCGGATTGTCTGATTGTGGTTTAATAATATTAGATATTTCTTTTCTTTTCTCTGTTTGCTTCGTTTTTAAAGCTTCCTCTGCTTGTAAATCTACTACTACTTGTTTTAACTCCATTCGTTTTTCTTCCAAACCATCGCCTAAATCAATATTTGTTTCTTTACTTAACTCGTCATTCTTAACTTTAATTTTTTTAACTTCTTCTGCTCCAGTAGCATTCTTTCCTTCTTCTAATTGAGCCAGATATTCCAGCTGTTTTATCTTATGCTCTAATTCTTTTCTTCTCTGTACGCTCGATCGTTTTTCTTGAAGAATTGGTACAGTTTTCGGGTTTCGCTTTAGTTGTTGAACAAGTTGAGTTTGTTTTTTTAAAGTTTGATAATACTCAACTTCGTCTTGTTTTAATTTATGTAGTGAACCTTGTACTTGAAATAACAATTTTGAGCATTGTGGAAATACCTCGCGTGATGTATTAAGTCTAGCAGTAGATATATCTGTTTCAGTTACTAATTCGTAAGGTGTGGTATAAGTTGTCAGTTGAGATTGACGGTGCGTTTCCTTATTAACAGAGTTTAATAACTGCACTGTGGAATTTATAGATTTCAAAGCTTCTGAAATGTTACTTATACACCCACTGAAATTCTCTGATGTAGAAAGTGTTTCGGTCCAAATTTCATTTGACTTATATTTTTTACGCATGTTTTTATTAGAGTGCAAAAAAAAAAAAAAAAAAAAAAAGACTTTTTATTTTCTTCTTCTTTATTCAATGAATTACAAGTCACGTTCTTTGTTCAATACTTCACATATTGCCAACTTGTTGTCTTGGTTCAAACACATGAGTTTTTGATCAGACAACCAATTCCAATATTCAATTTCTAAAAGTTGATATTCAACCCTATTTAACATACGGAAAGTTGATAACAGTTCATATCGAATCGCTCCTAATCTCTCTCTTGAATAACCTAACTCCTGTGCCATATTACGGTGTAATTTATCAAACCATGCATGTTTCCATTGTTGTGTCGTACCGTTCGTTCTAGCCTCTTGAAATAAGCTATATACAACTGGCTCCACATGATCTAATACAGCTCTGTTATCTGTTACTTTGTCTTGTATATCCCGTAAGTAAACACCTCTCCAGACCATACTAATGCCATCGTTCTCTGATTGATGTAACAGTAACTCACATCGTCTCGATAGATATACCTGATAAGCCATAAATAATATATACATAGATCCAAGTATAACTGTAAGCAAATTAAAATATCCCTTCTTTTTCTTCAGCTCATCTTTTGGAGGAACATGCAAAGCATCTGGTTTTTTTATTTGTTCTTTTGCTGGTTGATGCTTATCCACTATTCCCGTGCTGTTTGAGATTTCATCTTGTAATATAGGAAGAATGCATTGAATGGTTTCCGACATGCCTTTAGTTGCGGCTTTATTTATCATACCCTTGACGAATATAGTCTTGATCCATTTTATTCCCATAGAGCATACAAGCCGACAACTGGAAGCTGTTTCATATGTAATACAATACTTGATACAGGGTATAAAAGCATCTGCGTAAGGTAGATTTGGTGTCTTTGTCATGACCAATATGGTATAACTCAAATAGTCTCTTCGCTTTAATACTTGTTGTGTTTCTATCACATCAGTTTCTTTTGCCTTTACCATGGGTGAACTCACCGGCATCACATAATTTACAGTTCTTTCTAAATGACCATCATCATTCTCTTTCCACTCTGTGAATGTGGGTTCACTATACGTTTTTACTTGATTCAATCTTTTCCAAATTTTTGTATCGTACATAAAGTCATACAGATGTTTCGCCCCAATCGGTAAAACAATATCTTGCTCAATTTTATCTAAATGATCTGGACAATCGCAATCTACTTTTTCTTTGGGTTGAGTAATGTGACTAGGCCATTCTTCCTTTGTGGTCGTTACAGAAGGTTCAGTATTTTTGAAAGAGGATAAAGATTTGTTTTTTTTGGAAGCATTGTAAACTGCAGTCAAGGCACCTTGTGCAGGAGAACCTCTATGAACGTTAGGCGGTGTATGTGCTTCATCCTCTTTTGTTATTGCAATAGTATCAGCTTCTTCAGCTGTACTAGTGGTAGATGATGAGACTGTTTGCTGCATCGGTTGTTGTTGTGCTTGTACAGTAAGTGGCGTAACAGATGCATAAAGTGCACTTGACGTTGTGACATGACTGGTAGGAGTCTTATTTTTCTTTGTATTAATATTTCTTACAGTATCATATAATGATTGAATATCCATAGTTTGATAGTTTTCTACAATTGATTTTAATCGCTCTAATTCTAGGTCTGGGGAATCTAGCCATAGTCCGAAAAAAAATGGTGTATTCGATTCTACTTCAATCAGTAATAACATATTGTTTGAAAAATCGGTTGTCTCTAATCGAACAGACTGTATTTTTGATAACGGTATAACAATCTATATTTATAAAAGCAGAGTGAGTATATGTGTATATTAGCGAATAAAGAATTTTACCATATTAACACAGGTCATTAAAGTACAACTGTAAAACCAAAGACTTTTTTGTGTCACATAAACGCTTCCACTATATCCATAAGAGACATGTGAATCGGCAGGTTCGTCTTGTGGCTTCCGATATAAGGAAGCATAAAAAGCTAAATAAGGAATTAATCATCATGGTGTAAAGTCAAATTGAATATACCAACATTGAATTACAATTTCATCTTCAGGGACATTTGCAAATAATTTACGTAGCTCCCGTTGACTGTATATAAGATTTTCGGTATAATGATATAATTTAGGTGTAGGTACATCCATCTCCAATTTGTTAGGCCATACAATTAATTGACTCGCGTTTGAAATAGTATTGCTAGTAGAAGGTCTCAAATTTGGACTTTGAGTTAATTCTTCTTCAGAAGGATTAGAGAGAGCATTAATACCTGTGCCGAGCCAAGGCATACCCCATGAATACAACTGATGCGAAATGGGGTTACTGTCTTGTTGTGTAGTAACTTGAGGGAGATTGTCTGTCGTATTCTCCCCTTCTCGTATCAAGAGCGCAGTAAGTGATGATGTGGTAGTTGAGATAATTGGAGTCAAAGAGCGTTCACTGTTTGGACTAGGCAAAGGAGAAGTTGACATTGCAACTAAAGAAGGTGAAGAAGATACCTTACTGTTTACCATTAATGGAGATAATAAAGCTTGAGGGGAATTTAGCTCCGGTTTTTGATCATCATGGTTTTCCATATTATATTCAATGGCCCCCAACCACTGTTGCATTTCTTCTTCATTCTCTGCTTGCAAGTAGTAAGAACAGTTAGGATGAACTACTTCAAAACAAAATCGTCTATCGCTACCAGTAGAAATACGAGATACAGTTTCCTTTATTGCTACTCGGTCACATAGGGCTATACAACCTTTTTCTTTGTTTACAATTGTCACTGTACATGTGCCAAACCATCCTTGTTGTAAAAAGAACCATTTTCTGGTCCAAGGGGGTCTAGTTGATTTTCCGGCTATAACAATACGACTATTTAAATAGCCTTGCTTGTTTCCTGATTTTTTAGGTCGTGTATCGTTATTTTGGTTTGTTGGAGGCAAAGAATATCGTTTTAAAGAGCGGTGAGGTTTCACTTGGTCAATATAAATATTCTGTAAGTCTGTGCATCGTTTGTTCATTTTGTTTATTTGATATTGACATGTGACTTTACTCTAATGATACATTTATTTTAACATCTGATATGGATACATGATCTAAATTTTAAGTATGTACCTCATCTAACCATTGCTTCCAGCCCGATAATTTTGATTTAGCATCATTACAAACATACACAGATTCATTTATTTCATCGACATAAGAACCTAAACCACCCGAAAAACATTCGACTAAAATATTTTCTAAATTTGCTTTAAATGTTACCAATTTCGAAAAATACTCTCCACTATTTTTGACATATAATTTTCTTAATTCGTACATTTGAAAGGCATCTTCTCTTAGTGCACTTGCTTCCTTTTGCTTGCTAAGGACATTATATCGATGCAATTGAGTTTCATATCTATCCAGCATTTTCTCGAATCCTTTTTTACTATCCTGATACATATTTATTAATTACACATGTATCATTTATAATTAATTATTAAACTTACTTTAAAATTCTTTAGATCATATTTAATCATTTGTTGTAAAGGATTTAATATCAAATCTTCTAAATCAGAGGCCTACAAAGAATCCTTTTTTTTTAAAAAAAAAAATATCCCAATTTTAGCTCTTTGTAATTTACCGTTTTCATACGATAAGCAATTGTTGACTGTAAAGTTGTTGCAAACTTATTAACGACATTCCCCGCAATGCTTGAATCTTTAGAAAAATAAAGTAATTAGACATAATTCGGGTTTATAAACGCAGGTGACTTTACCAATCAAGGTACCATCTAAACCGTTGAAAAAGGTGCGTTTACATAAAGTTGTCGCTAAATTATTATGCTCTACACAGAAGTTAGCTTTTAGAACTCCCTGAATATTAATATTTAAGACATGTCTTACTTATGAGAGCGTCAATATAATTCTTTAGCGCTCGTATAAAACCATCAGTCCACTTTTCAAACTGATCAATTTGGTCTTCTAAATGTAGCACATTAGCTCTCCAAACAGGTGAATCTAGTACAACGTCTTGTATTGTTAATATGTTCGTAGGTGAAGATACAAGAGGAACCTCTTGTGACATTGTATATTTTATTTAGAAGGAGATAGAAGGTTTTGAGGAGAATGAGGGTGAGAAGAGAGAGAAAAGCAAAAAATTATGCAAAACAATTTATTTTTTCAACTTGATTCTGATACCTTGAAACGTTATCCTTATGTCATAGATGAAAAGCCACATGAATTAAAAAAATGTTTTCCTAACAAGACAAGAACTTTAAACATATGTTAATCCCTTAATTTCCGATCTATGTAGTTATAATCATACATATCTTTAACAAAACCCAATCTCTCACATAATGTAGTTAGTGGCGCTCAATTACGCCACATGTATAGTTATGGTTTTTGTAGATTACATATTTAGTTCATTTTGGTAGTAATTCGTATATGTTTTCTTATGTAAGATTCATTTAGTTATTTATTTTCACCATATATTTTAAAAGCGTATCAGTTTGTGTTTCAATTGAAGAAATAATGATTTATTCGATATTGAAGCCATTGACACCGACTTAAATCCCCAAATATGGCAAAACTAGCGCAATTGTAAGATTTTGAATTTGCGTGATTTGAACGAGGAGAAAAAAAGGGGAGATTGGCTTTAGCTAGAAAACCCTTTTAAAGCAGTAGTAATTTAGCAGTAATTTGTTATTTATAAAGAATATAGAATATAAAAAGAGATATGTTGACAATGACGAGTGTTCAAAAATCAAAGAGTTTTTTCCTTCATGAAATGGTCTATTTTTCTTTCCAAGATTTCAACTTCTTTTTCCAGTTCCTTTATTTTGATTCGTTTTTCATGAATCTTCTCGTACAAAAGAAGAATATTCGTCAAATTTTCTTTTTTTAAAAAAGTGTGTTAGTTATAATAAAAAAATGTTTTCAGTTGACCACAAACCTTTTCAATGATGTTGGGGATATTGGTGGTTCTGTTGAAGACACCTATCTTTTTGACGTGCCATAAGCTGGTTGTATGTCCGGATTACATGAATAAACTGTTGAGATAGCACGCTAAACTGTTGTGTTTGTTGTGTTTGTTGTGTTTGTTGTTGTTGTTGTTGTTGTTGTTGTTGTTGTTGTTGTTGTTGCTGCATTCGTTCCATGATTGCTAGCTAACGAGCAGCGAATCGCTCAATGCTAACAACTGATTTTTCAACAGCTTTAGACCTTGTAACCTGGGCTCTTCTATCATCATCAGCAGCTCTGGATGCAAATGCAGCGTCGATTTAATCGCGTAGGTCACTAAAAGATACTCTCCTAGAGCCAAAATCACTCTTTAAATCTTTGTCCCATATCTTCGATAACTTTAGTATCATATTTTGAGCCCTAAAACTGATTAAGGTCATTCCTGTAACCTTCCCCTTTCCGTTACCTCTTTTACCGCTTTCAAACAAACGAGCGTTGAGGTACTGTATCTCGAATAATTCTTGCTGCTCACCCTACATTGTATCTCTGTTGAATTGACGCAATTCTTCATCTTTTTCTGAGGATTCAAATAAGTATTGATGTATAACCTAAATACAAGGCTATTATTGTCACAGGGAAGTATAAATGTTCATTTTATTTTATTAAAAGTCCTTACGTAAAGACGAAAAACAGGTTAGATTAAAGTAAGAATAACTACAGTTTGGAGGCAATTTAAAGCACGTGTGATAGAAAGATTGATAAAGGTAAATAACCATATCTATGTTGTCAGTACGACTACCGGATATAATTTGAAATGTAAGAGAATTATTACAGCTTTTTATTTCAGAATAAGTGCAACGTGATATAATCGGACGATTCGTGAAAAGCCAGGCATGAGAGAGAAAAGAAGAAATGGTCAAGTATAAATTAATGCAGTAGCACTTTGTATAACTGTGACAGTATGTATGAAAAATATATAGAGCGAAATTATGCCGGGCTGCTTTAGTCCGGAATACCACTTTCATAGTGAACTTGACTGAGAAGAATAGTTTTCAGGAACATTGAATTTTTATAAACATAGAAGTTTTAAACGATGACTCGCAGGGTATACAACATGAGTGAGTTAAACTAAGAGAATTCTCATATTAAACGTAAAAAAAAAAAAAAATAAAAAAATAAATAAAAAAAATAAAAAAAAAAATAAACCGCCTTACATAAAAAAAATCTGATAAACTTAATAACTTTTTTAATTTTTAGCTTTTTACTTCTCTGCTTTAATTTTTATGCCGTTCACGAGATGAATAAAGAAACATTTTACATTGCAACCCATCAAGTTTTGTTCTTGTTGACAGGCCTATCTACTACCTTGGGAACACAATGGTTATTTTACCATGGAGCTGCAAGTAAATTCTCTTTCTTTATTCACAAAAGATTTACATAAAACTAACACGTCTAAATTTTAAAATAGCTGGAGATAGCTATTTAGCTCAGTTAGCTCAATATATTGGAATGGTATTGGTTGGTTTAATTATTCCCATATTATTAAAAAATAAACAAAAAGATTATCATAGATTAAGTCAGGAAGCAGAAGAAGATGGTATCCATATGGTCCAAGTCAATACGGTTGTAGACCACGATAGAGATTGTTACCAAGAAGGTCCTATTCCTCATAAATCTGTCATGAAACTAGCTGTGCTGGATGTTTTTGCTAATTTTTGCGTTACGGTTGGATTTTCAATTGTTGGCAGTGGAGTAAGTGGATTAGTAAATAATTAAGATATAGTAGGAATATTAATAATCAATAATTATAGATGTATCAAGTAATTTACAGTAGTGTAGTTATTTGGTGCGCTATCCTCACTTTTTTATTCATGGGAAGAAAATTATCAGGAATGCAATGGGTTGCTATATTTGGTGTAAGTGCTGGTTTGGCTATCAGTTCAATGGATAATTTCACAAACCAATCTGAGGCTGCCACATTAGAAGAATCAGGTACTTTATATAAAAAAACATCATTTATTCCGTATAATTAATCAAACATCATAATATATATGTATATATTCATTAGCTAAAACTACTCTACTCATGTTTGGCACTATAATGACATTAGGTGGTACATTTTTTTATGGTAAATATATCTAGATAATCGCATTTGCAGTTATTCGTTTGTATTGAGATTTTTCTTGTATTAGCTTGTGTTTATGTGTATTCAGATTTTATCATGTCACAACAAAAACCTCCCCCATTGCCGGCTCGAGTTTGTTTCTATTCTGGCTGCTATACGACTGTAATATCGTTGGTCTGGATTGGATTTTATACGCTACCTCGATATGATGACTTGATCCATATCAAAACTGGTACTTCCAATCAAGCTGTAATAGGCATGTACATATTAGTATCTGTTTCTAACGCTCTGCATTCATGGAATTATTATGAATTGATTGATAGAACGGGAAGTGTAAGTTTTAATATGAAGATGACTATATTCTTGGGAAAGATACTGATATATCCATATATATATATATATATTAGGTGGCTACTGGTATTCTACAAGGGCTAAGAGCAGTATTGATTTATATCATTAGTGATTCCTGGTACTGCCAATCCGATCCAGCACAATGTAAGTTATGTTTATATGTGACAATCAATTCATACAAATGTATTTAAATACATCATCTGTCAATTTAGGCTTTACCCAATTTAAAGGTATTGGCTCTCTTCTTGTGATCGGATGTGTATTATTATTTACGATAGGAAGAGCAAAGTCCGTCGATAAAAAGTTCGGTTAACTGTTATTTAAATAAAAAGTAGTCGTTCTTTTTTTTTTCTTCCTTTCTTCATTGTTATTAATTTCTTCATATCATGGAAATTCCCGTCGAGAATACAACAGAAACTTTTATCCATGATACAACACCTGCTTTCCAGTTCAGCCCTCTGCAACAATGGGAAATAGCTTTTATCTATGCCTTCTCTTGTACGTTTAACCCTCAACAGGAGATTGCACCTAGTTATCATAAGTTGCCTGACTTTACACCTGAAGTATGTACACACGATCAATCTATTTCTATGATCGTTATACCACATATTAACTAAAAAAAAAACAAAAAAAAAAAAAAACTTCTTAGGAGCTCGAACTGGAAATTCAAAAACAAGATTCCGATCTTATTCGAAACATAATCTGTGCAAGTCTAGGAAACTTGTTGAATCGTAAAAATCCGATCGAGTAAGCATCGCTAAACGATCTTTTAAAAAAATAATCATCTTTCTAAATTGGCCTTTATAGATCATTTAAAATTTCTCTTTCTCAAGTAGTCACCGATAAGATGAAGGCTTTTGAGATTGACCTCGAAGCGAATCCTTTGGCTAAATCCGAGTTTCATTTACTTAATACAGATGTCAAAGTAAGGAAGTAACGCGTTTATTTATGTTGGTGTAACTGAAATTGACATTTTTTTTAAAGTTATTTATATTACGTTCTTTGATCGAATGGCAATTGCAAGATAGTTTAGCTGTAAAATCCATATTAGATTACTATAAAAACTCAAATCAGAATCAACCTAACCCTGTCAGAGCGATACCCATCGGCATAGATTCAAAAAAACGTAATTATTGGCAGTTTGGAGGTGAGTAATATTTAACAAAAAAGGCTTATGAGGGCGTCATCTAATTAAATCTGTGGTTTAGATTCGTGTTGGATTTGGAGAGAAAAACCTCATTTCAAATTAAATTGCGAGTGGGAGACAGTTTGTAGAAACCGTCAAGATTTAGAAATACTTGTTAATGAACTCTCTAGCTCTACCAACAGGACAGAAAAGGCTCTTGTTAAGGTTATCAGTGAAGAAATATATGGACTTGCTGAAAAGGAAGAGCGAAGAAAGTTACGTAAAGAAAGAGCAGAATATCGTAAACTCATTCCAGTAGAAGTCTCAATTACACCGACTCAATTAAGATCTAGAGGTAATAGAAATGAAAGAGTAAGGTATAATTATGATGAAGTATTTGAGGACGAAGAAGATGATGAAGAAGATGAAGAGGGATTTGAAAGTGAAGAAGACGATGGTAATTTCGAAGAGGAAGAGGAACACACAGAGGTTAGAAGGTCATCAAGGAAATTAAATTCTCCTCCTCCAGCTGAAAAACCAACAAGATGGAGCAGTAGATTAAATAGAACCTCTACCTTGCATGAGTTTGAAGAAATGAATATTGATAGCCAAAAGTTAAATGAAGATATAGAATCACCTTCCGTAAGCGAGATGAACACAGTGAGAAGTACGTTAACAGATATGGATACCACCCCAGAATACAGTGCTATGGAAACAAGTGAAACACAAAGCTTATCTATTATAGATATCAGTAGGCCTGAAAGCGTATCTAATATGGGCTCCAATCAGACTCAAAGTATCATGGATTAATGAAAAAAACAAAAAAAAACAAAAAGCTTTTGGTATAGTGTAAATAAATAATCAAGCGCGATAACTTAACCCCGCTTTTTACCACTCTTTATCTTTTATCTTTTTTTTTTTTTTTTTTTTTTTTTTTTTTTTGGTTGCTTTTGCTTTTTCTCCTATCTTATACATATTTTCCCTTAAAATATTATGAAGAGTCGGCAAAATAAAAGTCTAGCGATATTACTTGCTCTTCTTAGTTTACTATCTCTTTTTACAACAGCAGATGAACATGATCATGTGGTAAAACATATAAATATTTAATGGAACAATAGGAATAAGAAATATTGGAAAACGCTCATACCTATTAATCTAGTACAAAAAAGGAGATGAAGTAGTTATTTGGATGAACACAGTTGGGCCTTTAAACAATCGACAAGAAACATATCCATATTACCAATTACCATTTTGTCAAGGGCCCCATTCGGTTCAGCATCATCACGAGACTTTGGGAGAAGCGCTTCAGGGCATGGACCTTGTGAACTCTGGTATCCCAATTCGATTCTTAAGTAAGCATAGAAGGGTAGAGATAATATTATTGAAGCTGATCATTTCACTTGATAGCCACTGAAGCAAATAAACTCTATTGTGAGAAAACGCTCGATGAAAAGGATATAGATGTGCTCCGATATGCTGTCGATAATCAGTATTGGTACACGATGTTTATTGGTAATGAAACACGTAGACGAACAATAACCAATAATATAGACTGTTAATTATATGTCTCATATTATAGATGATTTGCCTGTTAGTGGTATTGTAGGAAGAGGAGTCGATGAAGGTAAAGAAGGAACCGATGTTGACCCTCATTTTAAGCCTCTCTTTGTTTACACGCACAAGAGTTTCGTTATTAATTATAACGGACCTCAGGTAAATGGATAATAACAACTTTGTATGTAAATTTATTCATTGTTGATTTGTTAGATCATTTCTGTTACATTACAACACGGCAATCCTGTGGAATTGATATATAATCAAAAATCGTTGAGTTTGCCCTTTACATATTCAGTTGATTGGAATCCTACAGATATCGAATTTGAAAACAGATTTGACAGCTTATTAGAAGCTGATTTCTTTGAACATAAAGTAAATTGACAGCTTATAAAGTATCGAAAAAAAAATAGACTAAAAGCGAACTTTTTTTAGGTTCATTGGCTTTCAATTTTCAGTTCATTCATGATGGTTCTCTTTTTAACCGGTCTTGTTTCCGTTATTCTTTTAAGAACTGTCAAGCGTGACTTTACAAGATATGATCGTGAAGAAGGCCTCACTGATTTTGTAAGTTTTTTCTTATATATAAACACTTTGTATTCATATTTTGATAGGATCGTGATTTAGGTGATGAATATGGTTGGAAGCAAGTTCACGGTGATGTGTTTCGTCAACCTCCACGTTTAATGCTAATGTCTGCATTAATGGGTACTGGATCACAACTCGTCATTTTATCAGGTGTCGTCATTTTATACACCATTTTAGGCGATCTTTATGCAGAACGTGCCACAATTCTCACCACCACCATTTTCTTGTATGCACTTACCTCTTTTGTTGCAGGCTATACAAGCGCCAGATACTACACTAGATATGGCGGTAAAGAGTGGGTAAAAACAGTTGTTATGACAGCGAGTTTATGGCCCGGTTCCGTTTCTGTTATTGGTGGATTTATCAATTTATTGGCTATTTACTACTCTAGCTCTCGTGCAATTTCATTCTATGCATTGTTATCTGTTGTGGCTTTATGGGTCTTTTTGTGTTTCCCATTAACTCTTTTAGGCACTGTTGTCGGCCGCAATTGGGGTAGTCAACCTGATTTCCCTTGTCGTGTCAATCCAATTCCTCGTCCTATTCCTGAAAAAGTCTGGTATGCTGAACCCATGATGATTGTTGCTTTAGGCGGTATTTTACCGTTTGGTTCGATTTTCATTGAAATTTATTTCATTTTTACTTCATTTTGGACATATAAGATTTATTATGTCTATGGTTTCATGCTTTTGGTATTCGTCATTTTGTTGATTGTTAGTGCTTGTGTCTCTATTGTCAGTACTTATTTCTTACTTAATTCAGAAGACCATCGCTGGTAAGCGTTTTTTAAAAGCTTTTAAAAAAGAATAATAGCACTAAATTTTTGTTTTAAAAAAAAATAGGCACTGGGTTAGCTTCATGACATGCGCTTCGGCAGCAGGTTACATTTACTTGTATTCTGTCTATTATTTTATGGTCAAAACAAAGTAAATGAAATCAGATTGTATCATTGCTTATTTATTAACTTTATCCCTACTATTATTACTATTATTTTAGGATGACAGGTATGTTCCAAACAAGTTTCTATTTCGGTTATACTGCCATTCTATCCTTAGGTATGTTCTGCATGTTGGGTTTTATTGGTCATACAGCTGCTAGTCAGTTTGTGAGAAAAATTTATCAAAATGTCAAGATTGATTAAAGCATCTCTCCATTTATCAAATATTATTATTACCATCATAATTTTTTTTTTTCTTTTATCAACTTCAAATTAAAATGTCATATTATACATATATAATTTATTAGTAATTTATTTAATTTGATATAATACAGTATTTTGAAATAAGAAATATTATAAGTTATAACATGATGCCCAAAGTGCAATGAATTGTTTCTCAAGATAGAACTCGTCCCATTAATTCGCTGGCTAATTTAGAATTTTGGAGGTTGTTTGAGGAAGAAGCTCCAAACGTAGGATCACCTAGAGCAGAGAAACGGAATCTATCTAACAACATTTTTTGAGAATTTCGATTCTTCCCTTCAGAAAAGATAGGATCTGAACAAGCAGTTAATAAAATGGACTTCACTGATTCAATGATAGGCAAAGTTTGGCTACTAATTACAATTTGATTCATTTTAGGTAACAAAGAATCATATCTGCAATGAGAGTTAGTAAATTGAATACAAACTATATTTTCTGTTACTTACACTAAACAAAACACGTCAGGTATAGCGATTGCAGCTTCAGATAAAAGACCATAAATAATTAATCTTTCGGATTCGTTATCAGCTGCATTCAACATCGTGGCTAATAAAGAGATAACAAGCAACGCTGTAGTACTGTCAGGAATGTCAAGTTTATCAAAGATACCAGCGTATGCTTTGTTACTACTACTGTCAATATCTGTATCTATTAGACCTGCTAACTTTAACATTTCTGCTACCGTTTCTGTTTTTGCTGCAATTGGAAGTAACGTAGTGACATAGCCCAAAGTCGAGGCTTCGATGATATTTGCTTCATCCAATAAGCCATCTTTCATATACTGCTTTCGTTCAATTTCCAGAAATGTGCATAGACCACTATACATTGCATCTTTAGCATTATTGTGTTTTAGACCTTTCACAAAAATACCGGCAATAGCAAAAGAAAAATGAGACTCAAAGTTAACACCACATAACATATCGAGTTGACCAGCTATATCGGCGATTGGTTCTCTAGCTGCAAGTAATACGTTAACCATGGTATTTTCAGAAAAAAAATCTTTTGCGTCCAGTGCTCTAACAACAGCCTGTAATAATTCAACTGCCATATCAAATGTGGGTCCTGTATTTATTTCGACAAGAGCAACAGCTACCCAGAACAATTGTAGTAAGTAACGAGAATCACTAGGAAGACTTTCAACCACGTTCTTAAGACACATCATAATGCTTGTTACAAGACTTGGATCAGTCTCATTGAATATAGCTAATGCACCACGTAAGGCTACCAAGATTTGGTATAACAAGTCATCGTCAATTTCCTCTTTACCAAGATGACCAAGGACTACAAATGCTCGTGGTTGAACCGCTGGATTGAATTGAAATGCTGTACTTGCCACTAAACTCATCCATCTTGCTCTCCAGAAGTTACCAATATCTAAATAAATTATTCAGTCATAACAAATTATGATACTTATTTATGTATTTTACCTATTGTGGGAGCAGCATAAGTCATGGCTTCTGATAATTTACCAATTATGATTTCCAGCGATTGTAAAGAAATAGGTTCACTAGTATCATTTAAAGTTTCGGGAACAATCATAAAAGCGTTAACGTTTGATCTGTTCAAACCGAATAATAGGCGACATTTTGATTCTGATAATTCTGACAACAGAAGTTGAAGTTTTTGTATATTAGCTGCAGGTAACGGCAAAGACGTACAAAGTGATTGAATCATATTCACAACAACTCCATGTACTGTGGCACGAACAAGAGTGGATCCAACGCCAGCTAACAAAGATACGACGTGAAATATTTCAGGTACAATTTGCTTAATAGGACCTTGGTTATTAAATGAAAGCATTAATATGAATCGAATCAAGATAGCGATTTCAAGCCAAGAGGGATGATCTGTCAGAAAACGACTAGGCATGAGTGATGTTCGATTAATAACTTTTCTTAAATACGAGACGAGTTTTGAACGGACATTTATATTTGATAACGTTACGAGCGTATCTGCCATAATTTCTGCCTGTGGAGATCCAATACCATGTTCATTTGCAAATTGAATAAATGTATCAATCACTAAATTAAGAATCTCATCTATTCTTGCAATCGTCTTCCAAATTTTAGCTTGAATTAGTTTAGACATCTATAGAAATATTTCAGTAAATGCAACTAAAATAAAAAAAAAAAAACGTTTAGGTACCTCTCCTGCCAATGTGAGGTCTATCAACAACCTCAATAAATCCTTGATTCTTTTTTGTTCAGGTACCGATCTCTGGCAGTAAAGTGCTAGATTGGGTAACCAAGGAATCATATATAATAGACAAAGATAACGCAAGCCTTTTTCTGATTTACTATAGCCCACTATACATTCATTCAAGAATTCAATAGTAAGGGACGGTTCAGAAGCTGCTATTTTCACACTAATACTAACTATAAATTCAGTACTATTTGCAGGGAGACAAAGGTCTAATGGGATAGTCAGTAACTCTGTTAAAAATTATACTGAAAATCTACCTTTAGCATCCATTAGTTGTTTACCAACATCGAAGTTAAATACTCTACTCAAGGCATAGAGTAGATTATATGAAGAAAGACGCAAATTAGGATCGTCACTCCCTAAATTCAACAATGCCATATTTAATAATCTTCCAGGTACATCACTAGGCCGGATAGTTCTCTCAGATATACTAGTAGGACGAGACATATCGTAATGACGTTTACTGTGACGCAGTGTCTAGTGATAGAAAAAATTAAAAAGAGTAATCAAATACTTTATCTATAAACAAAAAACTTACACTGACAATAGCATCTCGCTTTGGAGAGTTAAACATAATGATAGTATTATCACGTGTGTTTTTAAAGCTGAATTCGTATGAATGCTCTAAAAGTTGCTCGTACTGAACATAGGAAACGTTCTCAATTTCAGAGATATGATAAATATCATTCATGATAGCAGTAATACCGTAAATTATCTCTTGCTTTCGCACTGTCATGACTTGAATATATTCGGCACTTACTTTCATAGTAACAGCAAGTTGTGCTGCAAATTTTAGTACCCGATTCACTGGGAAAAACACAGCACTAGGCTCAGTCTCCAACCCGACTATTAAAATACGAATATTTTAATATTAGCTGATAGTTCTGATAAAATAATGTTATTGCTTACTTGTAGTCTTAGGAAGTCGAACCTCAGTTGGAAGAATGTGATCATAAAGTTCTGATAAAGTAACAGCAAATGTCATACGTTTAGCAAATCTGTGCGAAATAGGGCGTGTTAACTTTTTGAAAAACGTCCTAATATATGAATTGGGATTGTAGACGTGACACGCAGCAATATTGTCTGATTTTTCTTCTGTCATAAGCTCCATTAATTGATGAACCCATTGAGCGGGAACTTCATTTTTACGAGAAAATTGTGTAAGATCAACCAAAAGCTCATAAAATCGATTCCCAGTACGTTCTAAGGTCTAACTAGTTTGGTGAGTTTTTTTTTAACAAATTAAACGAAAAAAAAAAGAAAGGGTTATCAAACGAGTTAATTTACCTGAAGAATGTGATACACCAGTAATTCAAAATCAATATTATCAGCGTTTATATGTCGCATTATCAAATAGAATACAGGTCGACCAGCTTTGGATACACCTCCTTCGTAGAATATGTTTTTAGAAACAATGGATTCAACGCTACGGTGACTATTACGGCGCATAAAATCTGCATACAATTGGTTTGAGGCAGCATAGATGTAACTTTTTGAGGTTACTAAATCTTTTGGGGATACTTCAGGCGGTCTTCCTAACTGAGCCAAAAGATTTGCAAATTTATCGAAGTTACGTTTCCAGCGAGCGAGAGTTGTTGTATCATTGATACGATGAAAGTTGCGAGTTGCAATATCGCGTGAAATACGTTCCATATTTTCCGACAAAACGCGATGTAAAGTTGCATAAAACTTATCATCCATCTGGTATACTTCCACTGGTTCCTCTATTGTATTTCCTGTAGGAACTTTTGAAATTTCACGTAAAAAACTAGCCACTCTATAAATATTGTTTGTTAGAAAGTCATTTAAAACAATCATGTATGTTTCTTTAGCACCAAATAGCACATTATTGGCAAGGTTTTGGATCACCTTAGTTGCAATAAGAAGGCCACGGCGCATATCACGGGAGATAGAGACAGTGTTTTTTACCAGACCTTCTGTTTCTGGAGAAACAATTGCCGGACAGAAGAACCGCAAGAATATAAAAGAACCTACGGCTGTGTATTTTGCTTCGGGAAACTTTTCGCGGACAGCAGTAAGAATAAAGTTACAAATTTGACGGAATGATCTAGGCGCTTCATTTATAGAATTACAAATAGCTTTTAAAAACATTTCGGTAGCCTCTATCACGTTGCGTCTATTTATATTGACGTCTTCACCTAGCCCAATCTTAGAGGGATCAAGTTCGAAACGCTTGGCTTCACGTGGACGCTCTGAGAGCTTTTGGAAAACTGGTAATAATACAGATCGGACGTATTCTGTGCCATTATTTTTTGCGTACACCGAAAGTAAACGAGTCGCCATACTAGTCTTTCTGAACAAATCCGTTTCATTTTCTATAAAAAAAAATTATTATTCAAGGATACAATTTTTTATTTATTAACAATTACCTGTGGCTTCCACCTCCTTTTCTATTACAGATTTTAATAGGACCATTGTTTTATTTCTTGAAGCAAAACAGGATAACAACACATTGGCCGCATCGTCACTATCCACAGAAGGAGATACTTCACAAAGAGTAAGTGTAAGATTTAAATCGAACTGAACAAGCATCTATTTAATGGTATTAGTAATAAGTTGTCTTTATATCTTTCATGAAATTACATCAATTAGTTTTTCGTATCTATCTGTCATCACGGTTTCAGCCAAGGTCTCAAACTCAGTTCCTTGATTTAAAATGTTTGTCAAAACTTCCATAAATGCTGATCTGGTACGTGTATCTTCATGGTATCCCATAGAAAAGGAGTATTTAAGGCCAGCGTCTACATTAGCACTGAGTAAGTTGGATAGGGCTAAGATCGTATAGTTTTTTAGAGGAGTCAATTCTGATCCCTATTATAGACTGTCAGATATTATTTAGAACATTTTTAAATGATTTCTTACTCACATTTCTGAACTGAGAGTCATAACTTCTAGTTTGTGAAATTGATTCCATCTAAAAAAACCGTTTTAGAAGTTATAAGCTTCTACTATACTTTTACATACCTCTAACACACGGCATCGATTCAACAATTTGAAAAAGAAAGTAAAATATTTATAAAAAATTCTACTTTTTGTTAAAAGTGCATCAGATTCCTGGACGGGTTCTAAGGGCTGAAGTGGTAACTGATGCAACAAAGCAACAATAGTTTTAAGACAAGCTAAATCTAAATCAGATTGTAGTTTTTCTAACTGAGCTGCTTCGTATCCTGAAGACTGGCTTGCATTGTCTGGTGTCTAAAAAAACATTAACTTTTTTTAAAAAAAAAAATTATTTAAATTCTTTACCAGGGCGAAATCACTTGTCCATTCTACAAAAATTTCCAATAACTTATTTCTCAATCGAAATTCTTGCCTCAATGTAATGCGTTCTTTTTTGTTCATTGCTACTTCTACCAGCTGGCACATTTTAATCTTGACCTTAATTGATGATTGATTTGTACCAAGCTTATTTAAATAAACAGCATACTGATTAATCAGTGTACCCAAATCCACAGTAAACAAGTTTTCTGATTTATCTACTAGTCGATCCAGTACTTGTTTTAATACAGAGATTGCTTGTTCCACAAACAAAGTATACCGAGGTCCACAAATGGGATCGTTATTATCAGGACCAAAGCATTTACTTAATGTATTTTCAAGATGACGAAACATAATGTGATATAATGCAGGGGACAAATCATTGCCCAATATTTCCCTGACCCATTCTCTCACAATCATATTGTCACAGGATAATAAGTCTACCATTTCCATAACAAAATTATCTACCATAGCTGCTGATTCAGTAGGGGCTGATATATGTTTGTTGTTATTATTATCACTAAGTTGTTTATTACACAATTCTGAATCTGTCATTAAGCAAACGCCACCTAAAGCTGCAAGAAACCCAGCATAATTTTGCCATTCCATACATCTTTCATTATCAAGCGAGTCTACACGAGTTGGTGATGCTGAGGACGAGAGCGTTTGTCGAGACGAATTACTTCGAAGCTTATCGTGCCATGTATTTCCTCCGCCTTTCTTGTTTAAATCTATTGATACATCATCCCTCCCTTCCTCGGGTGTGCGATTAATATAGGATAACATGTGTTTCCATCGTTTCCATGCTTCTTCCCAAGCTGCCAGCATACCGGGAGAGCTATGGTCAACCATTCTTAAGAGACGACGTATTCGTCTTTGTTGAGATTTTCTACCAGTAACGACACACGAATGAGCGGTTAATTCGTTATAACAAGTAATATTTTCAACGATAGTAATTGAAGGTGGTAGAGGATCATCCAATCTTTCTGTTAAATGAGCTTCCGTACAAAGTAATCCAAAGCACTCAATTGTAAGTGTATAAATATCTGTATCAGCTGAACATAATAGTATCAATAAAGCAATCTCCAGTCCAATGGAAGCTTGTAGCCTTTCTCTAGTGTCAATGCCATATGTTGCAAGATCACTGTGCTGTTCTATAAACTGGTTCCTCGAAGTAAGTAGCCGTTTCAATAAATCTAATAGCTTTCTAAGCTCATTATCTTTTTCTCTGCTGTCAAGCAACTGCTTAGCCAATGTAAACAATACTTGTGAGGAAATTTTCCAAAACGATTCCATAAAGTGATCGATCGGTCCCCAAAGCATGATATGAGCCGGTTCGTGCAGTTTATATAAGCATTCAGCCGCTGCATCACGAACAGCAGTGCTTGTATCTCTTAAACAATTTGTGATGGCTACCATGACAGCCGAATTCTGTTCAAATCGGTCATTATCTTCTCCCTATGTAAAAAATAAGAGTGATAAGTAGCTGTAAATATATTTTATATTAATTAATTATTTTTTACCAGTACGGTCAATTTTGGATCAGCTTGGTATAATCTCAAAACGTCCAAGATCAACTCAAATCGTTCGTTAGCGGCAGATTTTTTATTACTTAATCGTTTTTCTAAACCGTTTATGCCTAGTTTTCGTGCTGAAGATACCGAATGAGAACCAGAAGAATCTACCTTTTCTCTTATATCTCGATTGTAAAACTCTAAAAATAATCTTCTTATCCTACTACAAAGAGGATTATATAATGCTGAAATAGGCTGAATCCAAGGGAATCTATTTTCTTCTAATGCAATTGCTAAAGCAGCTTTAACCACGCTCATTTTAAAAATCGTTGGCACGCCATGTTCAAAGCAAGCTGGAATCAACGATTTTATTGTTTTCTCTGTATCCAGTCGAAACATAGCGACAATGCAATCCGCCATCAAACAGCGATGGTCAATATATACGCCTAAGCTATTAGAGAGTGCATCGATGTCAGAAGCATGATGTGTATCAAATAATATCTCTATCAGTTCGTTTTCTACGTCAGGTACTACTTGACGAATAGATAACATATCGTCTTTATGTACATAGGTCGCAGCTCTACAAACATCGACGTAGCATATGGCAGCTAACTCAGACATGCGATCACCCTTCATTGCCTTTCTCAAAGAGCTAAAAAATGAAGTCTACAATGATATGAATATTTTTGTTTTTTTTAAAAAAAACTGAATATACCTTTCTGTTTTGTACACGGCTACTAACCAAAGAAGTCGAAAGCATTATGTCAGGACAAATCACAAGCAACATCGTTTGTAGAGGCCAAAATATAGCTTTTCTTTTCGTTGTATCGGCCAGCGAATTGAATATGTCAAACAAGATTTCAGGAGAACCATCAATACGAGTTTGATTCTGGCACATTGAAGCAAATTCTGCAGTATAGTTTTCGATCCAATTCCAAATGGCTCTTCTCAACATGACAGCAATAATTAACTGAGAAGATTTTTTTAAATGTAAAGTACAACTGCATAATTCTATAATTGCAAGATATTTTAGTTTTTCTTTTTTTTAAAAAAAAAAAATAATAATAATGATAACGGACTAATACCTGTTAAAACCATGCTTAATCTTTTACGATTTAAAGAAGCACATTCCAATAAAATGCAATCTGTAATTTCTGGGTTTTCATCAACGGTTGAAGCCAGATACAATATTCTATTCTTAATCTTAGCAAAAACAATAGCCCAATTACTTGCACTCACATACTGAATTACTCGAGAAGCAGCCTTATAAATATCTACCATAATACTGATAGGACTGTTCAAATTCGTGAGTGCTTCAGCAGAAACAGTACTTGAAGCATGATTTGCTACAATTTCATGTTCACGTTCTTCGAAAAGTCCCATTTGATATACAAATCTCGACATGACAAATAAAATATGCTTCGCAAGATTATCCTCAAGACGTGGTGGGTCAATTGGTACACTAGGAATCCCTTCAACTGGCACCCATGTTAGGCTGGAAGATGCATTCGTTCGGCTAAAACTAGGTCGTATCGGTGATGCAGTCCCAGAATGAGAGACTTTGTTATCTAAATCCTGACAGTATTTCCAGTGATGTTGCATACAAGCTGACAGCATACGCAATAAAAACAATTGTGATTGTAATATATCATATGGAATATACTCGTCGTTGCGAGTGATAGGAGCCTAGATAAGTTAACAAAATATGCTAATATTTAAACAGTTTCACATTTTTATTATTACCTTGGATAGATTTTCAATCACAGTAACAATCGTTGTAGCAATTGTGGGCAGTCTATATTTTGAAAGTTCAATCAATGCTGCCACTAAAAAGATAAACGCAAGTTAAATTATTATGTTATACAAGCGTTTAAAATACACGTACCTCTAACGTCATTCGTGTTTTTTTTTAAAAAAAAAATAAAGCTTTAGTAAAGTTATTACAAAATAAGCCAACATTATTTTGTTTTGTTACGTTTGTTGAACTAATGGATCACTTTCCAAAGTATCGATCTGAGTGCCATTGTTACTTGGTAACTGTGTTCAATATGCTTGAGTTGTTAGTACTACATAGGTGTAACCTTTCTTTTTTTTTTTCTTACCCTGACAGCTACTCGGTTTACCAAGCTGAGAATAAGTTTTGTGTCTGTACTCATTTACAACACTAATAGTGTGAAATGTTGAAAAGAAGAATAGGAACTAAACAGGGAAAAAAGGTTTACGGGGAAAAAAACGGGAAAATGTAAATAAATAAAAGATTTTATGATAAATCACTTCAGTTGTAAGCCGACCTTGTTTTAGCGAATTCGGATATTTCAAATTCAACTGTCAAAAGAAAAAAGTAACAGATTAACTTGCTTTATATTCCTTATTTGCTTTATTATTGAGAATCATCCGGGGTAAAAGAATCAATATAAAAAGTAATTAAAGTTTTAGTGTTTACACAACACAATTCATTCTTCTTTCTCTCTTATGGGTGGTATTGCTAACTCACTTTCTAGCCACTCCGCCAATTTAATGGCGAGAGCTGGTAATACGTGTGATACAGACATATGTAAAGCCGCGGCAACTTCTATTTTACACGACTTAGATGTTAATATTGATCCATGCAGTGATTTCTATCAATATACATGTAAGAAGAATAGCTTTTTTAATATTATACTTTGTATTGATTTTTTTTTATTGTTGACATGTAGGCGGTGGTTGGATTAAAGACTCCAAAATCCCTCCTTCTGAATCATGTAAGTAAGCCCTCTTTTTTTCTTTCTTTCTTTTTTTTTTTTAAAAAAAAAACCTTTATACTAATTCTTTTTTTTTTATGTACAGCCGTTGGTACTTTTAACAATTTAAGAAACAACAATTCGGATGGCTTGCGAGATATTTTAGAATCCAGTTATGATGATCTTCTCGCAGGTGTAAAATCCAAAGATATATCGGACGAAGAATTCTTAAACCCTAGTCAGTCGGATAAAGATCGCAATAACTTTAATAAGCTCAAATCTTATTATGAAACATGTATGGATGAAGCCACGATTGACAGCCTTGGTCCTACTCCCCTTTTCCCCGATATAAAGACCTTGTTAGAAAAGTTAAATTTTCCTATTGAAAATGATGGTCGTTTTAACACTGATCATGTTCGTCGGTTGACAAAAGCATTAATTTATTTAGGTATCGAAGGCATTGATAATCTCTTTTCATTTGATGTTAGTATCAACGATAAAAAACCTGATGAATATGTCATCAATATCAATCAACCTGATCTAGGCCTTCCTTCTCGTGAATACTATGAGAAACCAACTTCAATCTCGAATTATCGTAACGGTTTAATTTCAATTCTTTCATCTATCTTGAGTCATCCTAAAGACTCTTCTCCCCGTGAAGTGCTTCGTCGTGTAAAATTAACCGAAAATAACCTCAAGATGCTGAACGGTAACGAAATAGAATCCATGGTCGATCGTTACATTGAGTTTGAATCGCATCTAGCCAAAATTACTTTATCAAAGTAAGTGTTTCAGAGCAAAAAGATAGAAATTGATGTTAAATTGGTTTATTTTTGATATAATAGTGATAAATTCCAGAACCCTATCGAGTTATATAACCCAATGACAATTGCAGAGCTTCATCAGAAGTATCCAATCGTTGAATGGATAAAAATCATCCGTAGTTTTATTCCCGAAGACGTTTCTCTGCCAAGTAACGTAATTGTAATTGCACCAAAATATATGCAAGACCTAACAGATTGGTTAAGTAACAGCGTAACGCGTGATGACGGCGCTACCACCGAGAATCTTCGTGAATTTTTTGTTATCAAGACAATTTTATCAAATATCAACAATGTTGACAAGACCTCTCGCGAGCTTTACCGTAACATGATGAGTAAAATTTCAAGCGGTACGACAGAGCCTCCTCCACGTACCCGTACCTGTGTTAGTCAAACTAGCAATCGATTCGGTCAACTTTTGGGTCGTTACTTCGTGATGAAAAATTTTGGTGGTGAGCGTGAACGTAAGCAGGTATCTAAGTTTATAGATAATATTATTTCCTCTTGGAGTTTACGATTACAAGACGTCAGTTGGTTAGACTCTGAAACCCGTACAAAAGCATTAGATAAAGTCAGTAAATTAAATCATAAAGAGGCTTATAGTATTAAGAGTCCTGATGATCGATCTCCAAATTCTTTGGATGAATACTATTCTGGTGTTCAGGTAACTCTCAAAGATTTCTATAAGACACAGCAGTCTGGGTATAAATGGGCCATGAAAAAAGAATGGAATCAAATCGGACAAAAGGTTAATAAGGATACTTGGTATATGGATCCTCATGAAGTAAACGCTTATTATACTTCTACATTTAATGAGATTGTTATACCTGCTGGTATCTTGCAAGGTACTTTTTATAACTCGAACGTACCTCAATATCTTAATTATGGCGGTATTGGTGTAGTGATTGGTCATGAAATTACGGTAAATAATCTTTTCTTTTCTTTTCTTTTAACTGACATGTAAATATAGCACGCATTTGATAACTCTGGACGACTTTACGATGGTGACGGTCTTATGAATTCTTGGTGGACGAACACAACCGCTGCTGCTTTTGAAGAAAAGAGTCAATGCTTTACGAAACAATATAGTAATTTCACAGTAGACGGGCCTGATAACAGTAAAAATAATGTTAACGGACAGGTAAAAAAAATACGATTTGGAATTATTTTTATATAAAAGAAATTAATCGTGCTCTTATGTAGATGACCTTAGGAGAGAATTTAGCAGATAATGGTGGTGTAAATGCAGCTTATATGTCGATGCGTAAATCATTAGCAGAAGAGCCTGATAAAAACATGGCTTTACCTGGCTTAGAATCTTTATCACCCGAACAATTATTTTTCGTGAATTTTGGTCGTGTCTGGTGCACAAACATGCGCCCAGAAATGGCAGTACAACGGGTATTAAATGATGTACATTCCCCAGCTAAAGTCAGAGTAAATGCAGCAGTTCAGAATAATCCAGAATTTGCAAAGGCCTTCCAATGTGGTGCACCAGGTACTCGCGACATGAATCCAGTGGAAAAGTGCTCCATTTGGTAATGGTACTAATTTATGAGATATATGATAAAAAATTTAATAGCGACTAAAAATAATGTCAATAAAATGAAATAAAATTAGATTATTTTTTACATTTTGAACTAATGATTTTTTATTTATTTATATATTTTGATGCAAAGTAAAAATAAAAAAAAACGTATACACAACATGAAAGAGAAGAACTTTGTCTAGAATAAAATTTAATGAAAAGGAGATTGAGTCCTGTACTGACCAGGTGGAGGAGGGGGAGTAGAAGGAGTTTGATAACCCATCATAGGAGATCCCATCATGGGAGGCGGTGTTGCATAACCAGCTTGATACGGTGGTAAATTAAATGCTGGGGAGCCTCCTCGAACAGATTGAGATTGCTGCATCATATAAGATGCATTATTGCTTGTTGTAGTGTTATAGTTTACACCAGGTCGACTCACATAACTTTGTTGACTATAATAAGTACCTTGACTATACCCAGAACGTTGTGAACCATGTGATCCAACTGACGCATTATCATTAAAGTAGTTCCCTCCGTCTTCATCATCATATAAACTCTTTTCATATTCATCCCAAGTCAATAACGGAATTGATTTACGGTCAAATTTACCTTCATCCGCCATGACTAATTTTTTACCCTTCTCACCCATAACTACACGAGTATTACCCCATGAGAAATCATCAAAATGCCAGTAAGAATAAATGGGAATCATGAAAGAAAAGACCGGAATAGCAAATATAGATACAATCATCCAAATGATATGTTCCCATTTTCTATGTAATAAAAAGATGACTGCTTGAAGACCATAAACACCGGCAATAGTAATAATAGACATCATGGGTACACCAGAAGTAGATGTAGCTAAAGTATAAATTAAATAAACAAGATAACCTACAATAGCGGGCTGGACCAAAGTACTGAATAAATCAAGCATAACAACAAAACGCATAGAGAAACAGCAGAAACCACAGAGTTGAGGCAAAAAGACAAGTTCACCAAGATTATGAATAGTTGAGTTAATCCAACGACGACGTTGAGATAACAAAACACTCCATTGGTCAGGAGCATTAGTAGCACATTTAGCATCAGAAACAAATTTTGTCTTGTAGTTTGGGAAATGTTTCAAAATAAGAGTAGTTAAGTAACGATCTTCACCTAAATGAAGTAAATTCTTCTTGTGTAAAGTATCAACCTTATTAATTGAATAATCTTCCAGAATTTGATTTGAGATCAAGAGCGGTTGATTCTTTAAAGGTGCACGAATTCGATACATACAAAAACAGCCCGGTAAACAAGTAACAGAGCCAAACAAAGATTCAAAGGCCTTGATCAAGTAATGGGAAATGAAATATTCATAAACTTGAATCATAGTAACCCAACTATCTTTTTCATTTGATAATACAGTTTCACCACATAAACCAATAATTTTAGCATCGTGTGCAAAGACAGAAACCATTCTATTTAATCCGTCAGGCATAACTTCTGTATCTGCATCCACCATTAAAACGTATTCATAAAAGATAGGATTCACACCAATGATATTCTTGATCTGATGAAAGAGTTCAAGTTCCATAGGTGTCATAGGTGCGTTAAAATGTACCTTATTCAAGAAGCTCATCAAGATCAATTGACTGTCTCGTTTACCTCGATTACCTGGCTTTTGTCTTTCAGAAGGTTTACCCACTTTAGATACAACAATATAAGGTACAACATGACCACGACATTCATATAAACCAGAATAGACTTTACCCATATTATGTTGTTTTTGTCCTTCTCCCACCGAAAAGAAAGATAAAGCTTCAGGATCTGTACGTGCGTTTACGCCCAGAATATCCAATACAATACGAGAAGTAGGACGATCATTACCACCACCAATGACCATACCGTCACAAATAAGAAACAATAATTTACGCTTATCATCATACTGTAAAGCAGCAATTGAATCAATTGTCTTTCTTAATTCATCTTCTCCTTCCGTATAGCAAGGAACTTGACAGACCACAAATTTGTCTTGTTTTTCAGGTTCACGCCAAGTACGGAACTGTAGTGCAGCCAAGAACTTGAATACAATGATGGCACAAAGAAAGATAGTGACGATCAATAGCAAGTACTCTGCAAATAAACAACGTGCTGAATTACGTTGATCTACTGAACCAGCAAAATAAATATTTCTCAAGCAAACCTTTTGACGGTTTTTGATTTCGTCTGATAAAGAAAGTGCGTTCCAGTAAGGTGTGATATCTTCTCCGGCCTTTTGAGAAAATAAAGAAACAATAGCACTATCCAAAAATGAGATTTCGGAAGCAGGAGGTGCTTCTTGACCTTCGGGCATATCAAATCGACGTCCTCCCAGGATATAAGGTGTAAGATCATAGATATTACCATCTAATACAGCCCATTGTCTTAACTTTCTTGCTCCATTTACATCAGATGGATTAATGGCTTGGGACTTGATTTCTTCAGGACTATAGCCCATTGTACCTACTTTATAATCTGTTCTTAAAAATGTCATTTGTTGATAGTACCAGTCTGGGCGTGGATCTGCACTTGTTGGTAAAAAGTTATGGTATCGAGCATTGACATCTGTCAAGTTTGTATTGTATTCTAATACGATATAAGGGTTTACGGTACCATTGACACCATTACATAAAGCAGATACTTGTATAGGAAAGATAGTCGAAGCATCTTTTCCGCCATATTCCAATAAAGCCTGTTGAGGAATAACCGAACTAGCCCAATGTCTTGGAGCAAATTTGGTCAAATCAAATACTTCACCACGAATAGCCACATAGGCATTATCAGCATCCGCATGGTTAGCTAATTCAGAAGTAGAGAATACATTTTGATGAGGACAAACTAATTTACCAAAGAAGACCAAGAACCAAATGATGAAAGCAGAAGTAAACAAGATACAAAGACAAAGTGTCATTTTTTCACGCCAAGCGATTTGAATATCTGGTCTCTTCATTTTACCACACCAAAGTAAAAAGAAGGTAGGTATCCACCAAGTTGAAAACCAAACAAAATTTAACCAGCTGCGTCTTGCTCTTGATAATTTTTCTTCGGGCTCTTCTGGTGCTTCTTCTTCTACTATACCAGCAGTTGGACTCAGTTGCTTTAATTCGGCTGTGGCTGGTTTTCCATACACGTCAGAACCATAATGTGAATCAGTATCGTAATGGCTACTTTGTGGATAGGATGGATGATATTCGTCATCCGAAAGAAAAGATCGTTGATCGTCTGTATAAATAGATCCTCCTGTTCCTCCTGCTGCAGGAGTTCCTATTCTTGGTAATGGTAATCCAGCCGCTGTCGCAATGGCCGCTGCTGCGTCATGACGACGATCCGTTTGAGCATAATCCGATTTAGGTAATAAAAACTCCGTATTAGATCCAAACGATAAGTTAGACAAGGAATCTGCACTATGGTCTCTATCTAAGTGCATCATAGGTGGTGCTTGCAATGTTGCTAGATTATCCGTCACTCGTTTCTCTTCTTTTTGCTTTCTCTGTTCTTCTTTTTCTACTGTGCGTAATTCATCTTCTAAGCTTTGCCACACGGATTCATTCAAGAATATCTGTATGTAATTTAATTTTAAGTACATGTATAACAATCTAAATATATAAAAATTTACCTTGGTATAGCCTAAATCAACTTGCTCAGATGACCAAGCGAATAATGCAATAGCTGACTCACATTGTTCTTTGGCATCTCCACTCAACCTATCTACACCTCTTTCACCTAGCGTATTTGTGTATCTATCCAAGAACTCATCGTGAAAGAAACTAGCAGTATAATGAACAGATAATCTTTGACAAATTTGAGGTATACCAAAAGCTCGAATTTGAGATCTTACACGATTTGGATCAAATTGATTTGGAGCAGCATTATCATTTGGTCTAATACAAAAGATAAACCAAGGCACAGTTTCATTTAAAGTAGTAAATAAATCATCTAGAGCGGTATTCAATTGAGACAATAACATGGAAACATTTCTTTTAGGTACGGGTGTGGCTGAACTTTCATCAAAAATAGGGTCCAGTGTACTTTGTCTTGTACGTTTCGTTGATTTTGTTCTACGCATAGAGGGACCTCTTAATGGACCAGAAGGCTGTTGCGCATTCAAGATAGCATCAGTTTGCTTTGGATGATTTTCGGTCTTTACATTTGTGTCTGCAAATAATTCAAGTAAGAAACTATTATAAGAGGCTGGAGAAGTTTCACTTCCTCGAATTAATTGTACCAAGTCTGCATTTAAACTATCTCGGTTGGATTCAAGGAATTGAGTTGGACTATAATTGACTAAGCCTGAAAAGTGTTGAATTGAAAATGAGGGACGTTCTGCTACTGAAGAAGATTTTAAACTAAAGGAGGCATGATTTCCATTGTATTTTCCAAATGTATCTAATAAAGTCAAATCATTTGAACTAGTTGATTTTGAATGATGATTGATGATATCTACTAGGCCATGCTTGGGTCTTGTCAATAGTTCTACACAGGCCTGATTATTAAAGTAAGGTACATCAGATACAGTTAAACCTTCAGCACGATATTCATCTATATCAACTTCAAATATACTATGTTGACAAAAATGTTGTAATCTTTCATTTGCCAAATTGACACAAAATGAATTAAAATCAGTAGTGGTAGTTAATCTAGGTCCAGGTAAATCTAAAATACCAATAAAGTTATGTACAGTATCACAACATAATTTGGTATTTATATATTCCACCAGCCAAGTAAATAATAAAGAGTACAAGGCTTTAACAATATCATCCCTTTGTTTTGAAGCACCTGCAGTATCTAAAATAAGAGTCGTAACATCCTTTTTTATCAATTGAGTCTTGTAAGTTAAAACGTTTTGTAAGGCTTGAGGATCCACACCCAAAAAATCTGCACAAAGATCCAATGTAGCGGAATTCTTTACGAAAGCAGCTTCTTGAATCGTTGAATCTAATACGAATTCTAATTGACCCAAATGTAATAAACAAGCTAAAAATTGCCAGATACGAGCTTGATATTTCTTATTAATACCTAATGTTCTCATAGCCGCCTTTAAGTTCTTGAATTGAGCTGATTCTCCACCCATTGCAGCCATATGTCTTGGTATATAACGATAAACGGAATCATCATCACCTAATTGTAAAATAGATTTTTCTTCTTGTGAAGTACCGCCTAATAATTGATAAAAGATATGAAATGTTTGTTCATGACTAGGACAATGAGTGATACGAGGCTTGTCTAATAAATAATTCAATAGTTTGGCTCCCACCATACGCCCCCGCTCGTTAAATTGTAATTCCAAGTACTTTCCAAATCGAGAAGCATTTATGTTTAAACTTGTACGAGCATTACCAAATGCTTCTAAAATTACTTGAATATTCGAAATTTGTTGTTGAAGTTTGGTTTCCTTTTTATGACTTGATAATTGAACAAGATGATTTAAACTAGATTTGAATGATTCTGTCTTTCCACTGCCTGATTCACCACTATATATATATATAAAAGTTAATATTTTTCCCCTTCGCGATCCCGTTTTCCTTTTTTTTTTTTTTTTTGCCCCCTTTATCTTTTGTTGTTTTTACTTTGTCTTTTTTTTTTTTTTTTTTCTCCTCCCCCTTTATCTAGTAATTAACTTACTTTAATATTAAAGATTGATCAATACCAGTACGCCTCATATGTAAATAAGCTTGATTTGTCAACTTGTAGATATGAGTAGGTAATGGTTCCAAAGCATCTGATCCAGTATCTTTATATTCGGCCACGTATTGAATACTTTGGCTTGGTAAGGTCTTGTATGGATTCATAGCAACTATGGCTGAATCATTGATTCGAGAATAAATCATATTATTTTGAAATCCATTTTTTAAGCAACTTGTTACTGTATCTTCTGTAAATTCTGACTGATAAAACAAGTCAAACTTGTTTTTAGACATTTTCTTTTTTAATAGAGAGAAGAAGAAAAAAAAAAAAGAAGAAGGAAAGAAAGAAAAAAAGAAAAAGAAAGATAAAATTTATTTAATACACTTACAAGGGCAAGATAGACACACACACACACAAACGCATACACACACTCACACACACACTCACACATGTATATATATATATATATATATATCTAAATATATTTATATAAATATACACGCATAACAACAAAAGGGGGAAAAAAAAAAGTAAAAGGTTTGATTGGAGACCAAGATTAAAATCTAACTTTTCTCTTCCGACCAGTAAATTTAGAATCATTTGCAACGATTTTATCACCACGATCTCTAGCGACCTTCTTCTTATTGTTGATCCAATCTTTACCCTTTATAGCGGTACGATTTGATTTTCTCTTTCTAGATACTTGTTTACGTTTTTCATATTGAATTGATCTTTCCTCATCAGGATGTAATTCACCATCTTCTCCTAAAGCCTTTGGCATCTGATTTTTCTTACCAGATTGAACACCAGCAAATAAACAAAGGTAATATTTCTTTGCCTTTTTAGAATTGGGATAATCTACAAGTAAACCACCTTCAAAACCACATTTTGTTGCTACATCAATTAATAATTGAATTTGATCATCGTTTTCTGGATAGAATTGAAATACAGCTCGTGCTCCTTTGTCTAATGAAGCATATAATGTAGTGAAAAATCGTTGAATTCTAGCTTTAGGTCTATTAATTGTCTTGTCTGCATTACAAAGCCATTGAAGAACAGAAACACTTTTTAATAAAAAAAAAAAAAAGGTTAATAAATCACATTTTTTTTTTTTAATTTACATTTATATCTATATACCTGATGCACCCGTCAAAGGTACCGGGTCTAAAAGCCATACCTTGTCCAGCATCTTGTAAGAACAAATCACCCTCTACCTCTCTTTCGTTTGCAACATCCAACATGGCAGGAGAAATATCCATACCAACCCAAGTATGACCTTCTTCTTCTAAAATCTCTCCACTTAATCCAGATCCACATCCGATATCAAGTAAATATTTAGGTCCTTCTGTCAAATTTAATAATTCAAGTGCACGATAAGCCATCTCGGCTTGAATTGCTGTAATACGAGAACTAAAAAAAAAAAAAAAAAAAAAAATGTTATGTCAGTTTAACTATTGTTTGTGCCCTGTCAACTTTATATCTAAATATCTTTACTTGTCTGTATATTTTCTAGCTTCGTCGTCACCATAGAACTAAAAGATACAAAGAAAAAAAAAATAAGTATAACCAATACTTTTGTTATTAACTTCTTTCGGGTACCTACAATTTCTGGTGGAGCAATATGTTCAGGACGTGACATTGCTTTTAAAAAAGAAGAGTAGTGTAAAGAACAAAAGAAAGAAAAAAAAAAAAAAAAAAAAAAAAAAAAAGAGGATTGTGACTATTGTCCTGCGAGAAAGAGAGTACGGTCGGTCCCAATCAAAGAAGGTGGCTTTGATCTGTCATTGGGTACCTTGTATAAACTAGGGTCAGTCTGGGCTAAAAAAGAATACAAAAAGTTCCCTTTTTATTTTATTTTTTTACTTACCTTTAACATAATGTTGCATTTACTTGGTGTCAATTTACCTGATAGAAAGATTGTCAGGTAAGGAGGAGGAAAAAATAAAAATTCATTATTATTATTCCTTTACTCAGTAATAACCATATTTTTCCTATTTTTTTCAGTACAGCACTTCAATACTTTTATGGTATTGGTGAACCCACAGCAGTTAAATTATGTCAAAAATTGTCCATTCCCGAAACTACAAAAGTAGTTGAATTAAGTGAATCTCAAGTGAATGAATTAACAAACACCTTAGCCAATATGACTATTGAGACCGATTTAAAAAGACAAGTGAGAGAACAAGTCATGCATCATCGTAATATTAACAATTATACTGGAAGAAGACATGCCATGAGTTTACCTGTTCGTGGACAAAGAACTAGAAATAACGCAAAGAACGCAAAGAAGTTGAACGGTAGATGGGTTCAACGTAGAGGTTTTTCAATGTAAAGTATATTACAATATATATATAAAAAAAAAAAAATACGAGACTTATATTATATCTTAGGTGGACACAAATGCAACAAGGACCTTTAAACAACTTTTTGGAAAAGTTCAACATGTAATAATAATTAATAGAATAAAAAAAAAAGAAAAAAAGGGAAAATGTATGTAATATTGTAGATATTTGTAATGTGCAACTGTATAATTGATGCAAAAATATAAAGAAAAAAAGGGGGTATTTTTTTTTTTTTTTTTTTTTTTTTTTTTTGGTTTTAATTTGTGTGAGTGAGTATAAATGTTAGTCTTGTTGGGTACCATTACAAGTTATAAATCGAACAAGGTTTTTCCAAAAACCACGTTCTTTGTGTTTATGTGGTTTTGAGGGATCATTGAGGGGTACGTAAGCAGGTGTAGTAGGCATATCGGTAGTAGATTTGTTAACTGCAACTGGAGTTTTTATCCTTTTACTATTTTGTTGCTTTGGTTGTTGATGATGATGCGTATTTGATCTTCTATTACGAGCTTCTCTGAGTTGCTTAAAACGATTCTAAATAGAATAAATTATTTAAATTTCTCTCCCTTTCTCTCTCCTATTATTAATATTACCTCCCATCCTTTGCCATCATTTAATAAAACCCAATCATAAACACTGTCATCTTTTTCGCCTTGTCGTTCTAATACTTTATCAAACAATTCTCTTAAAAAGTCATAATCTGGCGTTTCTTCGAAACCTAATTTACGAACATATTGAAGATAAATCCCAAATTCTTCTGGAAATGAACCACATAAATCTTTTACTGAAGTAGATTGTTTTTTTTCACCGATTTTTTCATATTTTTGTTTATTTGTTGCTGCTTTTAATCCTTGCCACGGTAAGGAGCCTCTTAAAAAGTACATAAATACATGACCTAGAGCTTCTAAATCATCTCGTCTTGATTGTTCTAAAAGGAGATGGTATATAAAAAAAACAAGTTTTTCATGAGTGAATTGAAGCATACATAATACAAAAAAAAAAAACTCCTTTCATATATATATATATATATATTTACCTCTTCCTAAATGCGTATTAATACTCATGTATCTTGCAGTGCCAGATAAACTCCTGCGTTCCCTATATGGAATATGCTTTTTTGTCTTTGGATCACGGTATAATTTGGCCATACCATAATCAACTAAAAAGACCATATTGGCATACTTTGTTCCCGGTCTACCAATTAAGAAATTATCAGGTTTTATATCTCTATAAATCAAGTTACGTTCATGAACACTTTGAACACGGGATATCTAAATATATCATTTGAGCTTTAAAAAAAAAAAATTGCTAAATCAAGATTTTTTTTTTTTTTTTTTTACCATTTGTTTTGCCACCATGGCAACTGTCTTTATTGATAATTTACGAGAACACATATCAAATAAATCTTCAAGACTAGGACCTAATAAATCAATAACTAATACATTGTGAAGTCCTTCATGTCCAAAGTAATAAGCACTTGGTACACCAGCTTATTTAAATAGACAAGTTAGTTTTAAAATCTTATTGTTGTTCTCCTCAACACCTTTTTTTTTTTTTTTTTTTTTTTTTTCTCCCTCTTTTTTTTTAAAAAAAAAATAATAATAATAATAGTTTATATTTACAAGTGCCAGCTAATATTTTATAAGTTCGATATTCGTCTCTTAATTGAGGTACTTCAGACTTTCTTGGTTCAAATTTGATGGCAACTGATTGGTTGTTTAATAAATTTAAACCTTCATAGATGACTCCAAAACTGCCTTCGCCCAACTTTTTGCCGACTTGGTAATGACTTCCAACGATGGTGCTAGCTGTAGAGCTATTACTATGACTACTTGACTTATCTGCTTGTTGTGTCTTTTCCATCTTTTTTATTTATTTATTTATTTATTTTTTAAAAAAAAAAAAAGAAAGAGAAAAAAATTATGAGAGAGAAAAAAGAAAAAGAAACAAACTTTTGCTTTTTTTTTTTTTTTTTTTTTTTTTTTTTACACTACACACACACGAGTAGAGGAGTTCCAAATCCACTTTCTTTATTTTATTTGAAAGGGATTTTGTTTAAATGAGTCAGACAAAAAGGAGAAATGATACGGATTTGTTACATTTGAAAATACGCGGGAAAAAACAATAAAGATCGACCTATAGGAAATATAAAGAAAAAAGAAGCAAGTTAAAAAGAGAAGCTGTCAAAAACGTTTTCTTTCTTTTTTTTTTTTTTTTAATTCCGGGAATTTTTTTTTTTTTTCTATTATGTATTGGAAAAAAGTAGGTTATTTATTGGGAGCAATTGTTACTGTAAGTCAAGCCAAATTACACAGGTATGAGTTTAATATTACATCGGGCCAAGTCAATCCAGACTGTTCTGTAGGTGTTGAGACGCCACATATCAATGGACAATTTCCTGGGCCGCCCATTTACGTACAAACAGGAGATGAACTTGAAATTACAGTAAGAAATAAAATGACTGCATTGAATACAACAATTCACTATCATGGTATTCGACAACTTGGATCTGCCGATTCAGACGGAGTACCAGGCGTCACACAAGATCCAATTCTGCCTGGTGATTACTACGTTCAGCGGTTCAAGGTAACACAACAAGCAGGTACTTATTTTTATCATGCTCACGTTGGTCTGCAAGATGACTCCGTTCAAGGTTCATTCATTGTATATGAATCAGATACGGCTAACCCTAAAAAAGTTCCCGACCATGCATTATTACAAGCTGGTCCATATCGTTACAAGAAAGACTTGATACTTCAATTATCTGAATGGTGGCATGAACCTTTAGTGAAAAGACAAAGTTATTATACTACAAGTAATTTCGCTTTTGATCGTGGATCGGATAGTATTTTGATGAATGGTAGGACAGTTTTTAACGCAACAGAATCTACCAAAGAAAGCTGTCGAGGCTATACTACATTTGATGTGGAACCCAATAGTACGTATCGGTTACGAGTCATCGGTGCAAATTCTTTTCGTACATTAGCTTTGGCCATTAAAGAACATAATATGACCATGATGGAAGTCGATGGTGGACTCATTTATCCGTATCAAACTTCCTACCTTGAGGTCACACCAGGCCAAAGGTTTTCTGTCTTGCTTAAAACTGGAGATCATCCTCCTGGGACTACATTTGCGATTGGTACAAGCTATCTTTGGCGTCAACGTGGTCGAGGTGTTACAGAAAATGGTTTCGGCTATATTCGGTATGTTGAACATGCAAATGCAACAGATGAAAATAGTACGCTCATGTTTAAGCCGGTTATCAAGTATGCTCAAAAAATGGATCCTCTCGAAAGTCGTTTCAAGTCTTTATCTCGTGCTATTAATGCTGCTCGGGAATTGAATCAATCTATAAGAAATAATCGAGGTGTAAATAACAAGGAATCCACTAGTGACAAGATAGCCGGTAAACACAATGATCATCATAAAAAAGAGCATAAGTATTACGATCACGAAGAAGAAGAAGAAGAGGAGGAGGAGGAGGAGGAGGAAGATAGTGATTACGATGAAGAGGATGATGACGACGAAGACGAAGACGAAGATGAAGAAGATAATGAAGATGAAAAGGACAATCAACAAACTAAAGAGGATGATGAGCAAAATGAAGAATATACTGATCAATATATAGAGAACTATGAGCGATATGATAAGTATGATGGAGAGTATGGCGGACAATATGAAGAGTATGATGAGCAATATGACGAGTATGATGAGCAATATGACGAGTATGATGAAGATTATGAAGATTACGTCTATGGTAGAGGTGATGAGAAGGAATTTCATCATAAAGTACAGCCTGGCAATGCCCCAACTTTAGGTACTGGTGTCAATATAATCGAGCAAAACAAGAGTTTACAGGATACAACTCCTTGGGGTACAGAAACGAACAGCACGAAACAAAAAATTAGCAACAAACATCCTGACGGTATTACTGTCAACAATAGCACTGGAGGTCAACCTAGCACCAATGTTGGTAAAAGTGATCCAAAGGAAAAGACCTATATTGATTTGCCCGTGTTTCCACAATTTGATGAACCTGATTGGGTATGGCGCAATTTGAGACCTTTAGAAGAACGTGACCCTATTCTGGATGAAGAAGATGTGCGTACAATTCTATTCCATACTACTACAAAAAAAACAGCTGACAATATCTCTCACTATGTTATCAATCATCGCCTTGCACCTGTAAGACGTCAAACACTTGTAAATTCATTCGCAAAAATTGAGAACCAAACTTACACTGGTGCTATGGATCAATACAATGAAGCCTTGGGTACTTATCGTTTAGAACATAACGAAATTGTGGATTTTGTCTTTCAAAATACAAAGAATGGTGGTGGTGGTTGTCTCTTACATCCTTGGCATACACACGGACATTCTCATTTTGTAATTGCGTCAGGAGCTGGTACTTATGTTCATGAAACGGACGAAGGTATTCGTAACTTTGAATATCCTTTGCTTAAAGATACTACAGTTGCCTATCCTTCCGTACCTACAAACGATACAGATGGTTGTGGTTGGACTAAAGTTCGAATTATCGCTGTAAGTTATATAATCACTAAATAATCGAATTTTCTAACATCACTTTTTTTTTTTATTATTATTATTATTATGTAGGATAATCCTGGTTTCTGGGCAGTTCATTGTCATATTACAACGCACATGATCCAGGGAAAAATGATTGTTTTAGAAGAAGCGCCTGAACTTATTTCAAAATATAACTTATATCCACGTATCCATTAAATAATATAATAAATAATTCCGTATTAAAAAAGACTACTTTTTTTTTTATTTTATTTTTTTTATACAAAATCTAAGTTTAAAAATCTAATCCTCTTCCATAGCATCATCATTCTTATTCTTTTTTTGTTTGGCTTGTTCACCAATAGCTATTAAGAAAGATTCGACACTGTTACCAGCAGAAGGATCTAATCCAAGTTGAGATAATAAAGGACCTAATTGACCTGTAGCAAGTGCAGCACTTAAACTCTGTAAAGCTTGACTGAATTGAGGACTTCTCACCACTTGACGTACTTCTTCTACAGATCTTTCGGATTCTTCAGGTAAAAAGGGGAATAAAGAAGCACAGATTTCAGGGTCGTTTAAAAGTGGTGTCAAGGATTGAGAAGTTAAGACATCACTTAATGAAATAGGTGTCGCTCCTTCTATATATATACATATATATTTCACATCAATATACAAAATCGTTCTATTACATCAATTACACCCTCATAAAAAAAAAAACTTACCATTAGGTCGAATATTAGCAAGAATTTGTCGAAGTTGGTCCAATTGTTCGTTTGATTGTTCTGGTTGGTTCGTATTAGAAGCGGGAGTCTCAGTAACAGGAGTGACATCAGCGGCAGGAACAGCAGCAGCAGCAGGTGTACTGGTAGGTGGGGCAGGTGCTGCTGTCACAGTACGAGGTGCGGGAGGTGTGTTAGCTTCAGGTTCATCTTGTGAACCAATATTCCTATTTTAAATAAAATCGTTTTTAGTTCTTTCTCTCTCTCTCTCTCTCTCTCTCTCTCTCTCTCTCTTTCTCTCTTTTTCATTGTTGTATTTAAAAGCTCAACTTACTCGTTCATACTATTAAGAAATTGTAACAAGTTCTCAGGAGTCAAATTGGGATCTTTAAAAAGGGAGAGTTAGGGTTTCGATACAGGACATATATTTTATTTTTTTATTTTTACCTTGACTTTCAGCATCGTTTAAAAGACGCATTAATTCGTCATGAGAAGCAGATTCGTCTAATTCAGAAGAAATATTCATACCTGCTTCAGGATCACGAATTAACTCATTGACACGTTCAACCAACTCATTATCTTTTTCTTCATTCTTATTTTGCATCCAATAAAAATGAGTTTCGTTGGAGGTTTTGAACTTTAAGATATATACACGACCTGTTGTACATTCCTCAACTCGCTTGAACTCGGCCTCGTCAGAGAAAATAATCATATCCTAACAATAAAATTAGTTTATTTCCACAATAGTTACTTTTTGGGTTTGCTTACGTCTTCAGGAGTACTATTGTTTTTACGTTCTTTCCAATACAAGTGTAATAATTGATCATCACCCTATTATAAAGAGTATAAGTATATACGCGTAACAACAAGATCAATACTTTTGTGTTGCCATCTATTTATTTACCTGATCCATATAAAGTTTACTGATAGACTTTTTAGTTACAAAGTTTTTTTTTTTTAGATATATTTTTTGCTTACCCTTTTCTAGTATCTGGCTTGATCCAGGAGCCTTCTACAATACATTTTCCGGCGTTAAACTCGACAAGATAAGAAGCTGTAGGTGCAGTTGGGAATAAGCTCATTTTAGAAATAAAAGCGAATAAAAAAAAAAAAAAAAAGGTTTAACAAATGCTCTTTTTTAATCCATAGAAATGACGTATTTTTTTTTTTTTTTTTAGTTTTGGGAGATGATCTTATTGGTTGAAAGATATCTTCTATTGCCTTCAATTTTTTAAATATGAAGTCCCGGTCTTAATTATTCTCTTCCCAAGTATAAAACCTGACAAAAGTAGGAAGCCAGAGGATCCAGCAGCAGCTTTCGTTCTAACATGACGCACCATTGAAGTGCCGCGATAAAAAAAAAGCATGCTTTTGGTCTTTGAAGTTCCTGACTGTGGTGTAGATGAGTTTATGTGATGCCTTTGAGCTTTATGCGTTAACCAAAGGCTTCATAGAGCTAATATTGTACTTATAATTTATCAACTGTATCAGTTCAAGTTTAGTTGTAAATAAAAACAAATATTTTTCTAATTGATTTTTGCAATGAATTAAAGATATATATAAAAGAAAAAAAAAAAAAGCCTACTGCGTGGTTAACTAGGATAAACGTCAAGACACATAAATAATAATAGTAAAAAAAAAAAAGAAAGCCTACATAGCTGTATTGTTGGGGGAAATCTTAAGGGGAAACTTATTGATGGTACATAAAGACAAGGCACTTTAACAAAAAAGAATGATTTTATTTATGTATATCACAACATGTCAAAGGAAATTAAGTTTAATCTGGACTTTTTGTTTATTGCCTTTTTTTTTTTTCTTACAACAGAGATGGTGTCTTTCCAGTAAGTAAAATGTCATATAGCAAAAGTTCCTACGAGTGTTTCAATTTGGATATCACTTGTCTAAATTTAAAAGAAATAGTAATTTGTGAAATATATCGCCCTCATGAAGATATAAGAGGGATTTTTTAGCCTCATTCATAACTAAAAACTTTCTGCTTTTTATCCATTATATAATAATTATTTTATTTAATAAGAAAAGGTTTTCTTAACACATGGGGGGGGGGAGGGTTTATATCTGCAATACATCTTTAGAGACGTCTGTCTCGGTTGGTTCGGCTACAATCTCGGTTATAAGGATTGTAGCGACTACTGATACTGTTGCTCTTTCGATCACGACGATTGTGATCATCACCACTCTTACAGGGGGATCTTCTTCGACCATCTCTACTGCTTCGATCTTCCCTGTTACTTTGGTCTTCTCTGTTACTTCGTTCATCGTGACTACTTCTGTTACCTCTACTACTTCTATCGTCTCTACTACCTCTGTCATATCTGCTGTTTCTGTCATATCTACTATTTCGGTCATATCTACTACTTTTGTCATATCTACTATTTCTTTCATATCTACTACTTTTGTCATGTCTACTACTTCTGTCATCTCTATTACTTCGATTATGAGAATGATGACTGCGGCTATTTCTTCTAGAAGAGCTTGATGACTTTTGCGAGCTTAGATCTATATGACTACTACTACTACTATTACCATTATGGCTTTGAGTTGCAGTTGAACCAGAAGTACTTGTTTTTGTTGCACTTGGTTTTGTTGTGGTTGTAGAACTTGATGCTACTAATTTCTCATATACGTTCATAATTTCGTTATGTGAAACGTTCACACCAGGCCAGAACTTTGCTGTATATATCCATAGATCTCGTTTTAAGTTCGTGTCTCCTTTATGTTCTGTTGCCTGCTTATCAATAAATTGTCCAATTGGAGCTAGACACTCCTTGATAATATGTGCTTTACGCACTCCTTCTTCTTTGACAGAATCGTCACGAAGTCGAATCAAGTAATGCTTTACTGATCGCATTGTAGAGTAAAATGACTTTTCATCGTAGTCTTCATATGATCGTACAGGCGTTTTATCATCTTTTTCAACTCGTTTATGGGAAGGTCTGGGTACATCATCTAAAGTGCGTGAAGATCTTTTTCTAGAAGAGAAGGATGTGGCTGATGAGCTATGCTCAGGTATACTGCCATGTAAATCATTTTTCAATCTATCTTCTTCCGCTAAGATCTTCATCATTTGTTCTGCTCGTCTAACTAAGTGAATAGCTTTTGGCGTCTTCTTCTCATCTGAATCTTTTCCTCCAATGAAGAATTTATCGCTTAATCCAAGTGGTTTATCTGCTTGGATGGCAGACCAAGACCCAAACCCGTGCTCATGTACACCGACCAGTAGCATCGCATCTTCTTTATCACCCCAATTGCACGACCAGCCTTGCACCCGTTTAGCTCCAGTAGATACACGAAACTTATATTTGTCATTCACAGAGTTCAATCTTCTAGCGAGAATCTTCATATCATGATGCCTTTGAAATATTTGGCCTGCATTGACACTTTGAACATCATGCCATGTAAATAATATAGCTTTCTGTTTGGTATGTCGCAATTCACGTAACAAGACCTCTTCAGATACTTCAACACCTTTAAGTGAGCTATCATTAGCTTCAGCTTGTTTACGAACCTTTGCTCTACATTCTTGAATTAGGTCATAGTATAAATTCAAGATGGTATCTTTATCCTTTTGGCCAAGATCGAAATCTGAAACTGCATCATCATATCTGGCTTCGAGATCACCGTACTTTAATACGGCTCTTGTGATGGCTCTTCTGTCACGTTCAGATAATTCATTCGGGATACCAGAGGCAGCTTGTCTTCTTCTAGAAGAACCTTGACCTGGGACAGCTGTCTTTCTTCTTCTTTTACCTAATTGTGTACTTCCATCTTCCTCTTCCTCTTCTTCTTCATTCATATGCTCATCATACACAATTCTTCTTTTTGCTGCACGATCGTATAGTACAGTTTGTTGATCTTCAACCTTTTGTTGTTCCTGTGCTACTTTTTCAATTTCTTCGGATGGTATAATATCTTCCCATCTAAGATCATTTGCAGTACCACCATAGTCCGTAATTTTAAACTGGGCCAAGAAATCATCGGACCCTAAAGCACTGTCATCTGCATTCTCTGTCTCGGTTTGTTCAGCTCTCGCTAAAATATCATCTAAATCCATATCGTCCAACTTTTCGTTGTTATCAGAGGTTTGAAACATATTTTGTGCACCAAACTTGAGAATAGCACTTAATTCGTCTTTATTGAATGGTAAATCCTTATTTTTACCTGTTGCTGTCTTGAGTGATTGGGATGCAGCAATATTTTGTTCTTGTTCAGTTAATTGACCCGAGGTATCCATTCGTTTAATGATACAGTATTCGAGGACCATCTTTCGTTTGGCACGTTCAATGATATCCTCTTCCATGGTTTCCTTGGTAACGAATCGATAAACATTAACTGATTTGGTTTGACCAATACGATGTGCACGAGACATGGCTTGTAAATCATTCTGTGGGTTCCAATCACTATCAAAGATAATGACAGTATCTGCCGTAGTTAAATTAATACCCATACCACCAGCACGTGTAGACAAGATGAAAGCAAAATCTGGACTATTTGGAGCATTATAATGCTCAATTGCCTTATTTCTGTCTTCTGGCTTCATGGAACCATCTAATCTTTGAAAGGTATGCCCACGTAGCGTCATATATTCAGAAAGGATATCCAACATCATGACCAATTGAGAAAAGATCAAGACACGATGACCATTCGATTTCAAGCGAGTTAATAATTTATCCAGCAGTACCATTTTTCCACTGTTCTCGATTAAACCTTTCAAACGTGTGACTCTACTCATTGACATTTCTTCTGTGTTTGGAAAAAGATAAGGATGGTTACTGGCTTTTTTCAATTCGATTGCAATATTTAACCATTGTTTCTTATTTTCTCCACTTCCATTTAATAAATCAAAGTTTTTTGTCAAGATATGCTTATAGTATTCCTTTTGTAAGTTGCTCATTTCCACACGCAATATACGTTCGGATTTATTAGGTAATGACTTTTCTACATCCTTTTCAATCGACGTAACATGATTCGTTTAATACTATCGTGTAGTGATGAAATCTTTTCTTCTTGATGAACATCTTCTACATCAATTTCTGTGTATTCAGTCATATCCATTTTTGGGTTAAGGAAACTAACCAAAGCTAATAATTCTTTGACATTATTTTGAAGTGGTGTACCAGTAATTAATAATCGATTAGCAGTTTGGAAGCTACTGAGTGCTTCATATAATTGTGACTCTGAGTTCTTTAATCGATGGGCTTCATCCCACTGCTAGATATTTCCAACGAATACCTTGTAAGAAATCTTTATCTTTTCAATACAATTTCATAGGTAGTGATCAATACATTAAATTTGAAGTGATTCGTTCCTTTCACATAAAATTCATTGTCTCGAATGACTTCACGTGCTTGAGGGTTACCTAAATAACATAATACGTTCATTTGAGGTGCCCATTGTTTAAATTCTTGCATCCAATTATCTGATGTAGAAAGTGGTACTACAACCAAGAAAGGACCATAGACATTACAGGTATTATAAAGTGCATTTAAAAAACTAATGGTTTGAACCGTCTTTCCTAAACCCATTTCATCTGCCAAAATACCATTTTCATCACGACTCCAAAGCCAATACATCCAATTGACACCATGTAATTGATAGTCACGTAATTCACACCATTAATATAGGCAGGTTTTTTTTGAATGCTTTGAATTCAGGTCTCTTTTGTTTCGGGTATGTCATGGATCGATGTGGTATAAGCGTGTTTTCTTCACGTTCCAAATATTCATCGATTTTAACCTGATATTCATCTGAAATTGCTTCTTCTTCTTCCCAAGTACATTCATCATAATGAAGTCTTCTCCATTTTACAAGGTATTCAATAGTTCCTGGACTACCTCTTCGAGAAATTACTCGCTCAACTGTCTTCCAATCGTTGATTTCATCGACGACGTGAGATATTCAATATCTTGTTGTTCGATCTCTTCTTTTGTTGTCTCATCATGTTGTCGAATATAGGCTTCTTCTTCAATACGATTGCGAATGTATTTTCTACTTTACGAAATCCTTTGACTGATTTCAAGTAAGAAATTCCCATGTATTGTGAATATGTGACAAGATTTCCATTTAATTAATACAAGTTTGTTCTGGGTCATCTGAGTCATCTATTTCATTAATAAGTATAGTATTTTTTTTTTTTAAAAGAAAAAGTAATTACCTGCTGCACTTTCTTTTTTGCGTGATCAAGTACACTTTCAATTATTTCTTCTTCTGATCAGTACTGGGTTGGTATATGCATCATTTGTTTCATCATCAGAGACTCCCACATCTCTGTATCATCTTCATTGTAATTTTTGTCTTACGACTACGAGTAGAGTGACGTGCATAATCACTTGGAGAAATATTACCTACAAAAGAAAAAAAAAAGTTAGTATCAATTCTCTTTCTCTCTGTTATAAAACAATTCATATATATTTACCTTGTTGTTGTGTTTGACGACGGGCTAAACGATTACGTCTAGTATTTTTCTTTGGCACACTTCCCCAATTATCATCTGAGTTATCATCACTCTCATCTTCTTCATGATTTGAAATATCTGTCACATTATAATCTAAAAAAGCAAAAAGATTATTTAATATTGTTGTTGTAAGCACAGATTTCAAAAAAAAAAAAAAAAAAAAAATACTTTACGACTGCTATTTTTTCTTGTTCTAGTAGTTGAATGATAAGTGGAAGGTGGTGGTGAATTGCCATAATTATCGTCAGAACCACTTTCATTTACATCTTCATCTGTAGTAAATGTTGCCTCTTCTGAATCATCACCAACCTAATCATAAAATATATAAATTAGTTGTATTAAATAAACAACTAATAAAGAAAAAAACTTACAGTTGAAATAGATTTATCTTTTTGTCTATTTGATCGACGCAAACAATATAAGTCTGGGTCATAATAACTATCTTGTTGTTGTTGATGAGGATGATGTTGTTCATGTTCCATATCATGGTCTTCATCCATATCTTCGTCTTCTTCTGGTAAATTTTGCTCATTACTGCTTAAATCATCTCCAGAGAATCCAAAAGGTGAAGGAGAACTTTGTGGGGATAATAAGTTCTCATCATCAGTTGTAAAGGGTTGAGGTGGATCAGAATAACTAACAGAATGTGTCTGTTCAATATCTGAATAGTCTTCTTGTTCAGATTCTGAATCAGTAAAGATAGCGTTACTATGGGTACGAGTCATAATAAAAGCTGTATGTATAATGTATGTATGTTTTCCTATTTTAAATTTTATGAATACGCGTTTTTATTTTATTTTTTAAATAAGGTTTAGATAGATATTTATATACATTTTTTTTTTTTTTTTTTTTTTTTTTTTTTTTTTTTTTTTTTTTTTTTTTTTTTTTTACCTTTTTTTTTTTTCTTTTAAGAAAAGCAATGTGTTCGTGAATATATAAAAAACCGTGATATAAATAAAAACCTTTTCTTTTTTAAATATTATTATATGTACGTTGTAAAAAAAAAAAGGAAATGTAGAAAGGTTTTTTTTAAAAGAATGTAATGTACAATATAAAAAAAAAAAAAAAAAGGAAAGGAAAGAAAGAAAGAAAAAAACAAAGTGAGATGACTGTTTTTTTTATTTACTTTTTTTTTTTCGAAAAAATATTTTCGTTCAGTAGGGGTTGTTTAAAAAAACTCAGAATTTTATTCTTAATTGATACTTTCTCCACATTATCCAAGGTACTAGTGTCACAATGAACATGTAGATTGTATTTATCAGCATAGCTGTAATATCATTAGCATAGATTGTTCTATAACTTAAGTTTATACTGCCTGTCAATATATTGGCCTAATAAAGAAAAAAAAAAAGTTATTTTAAAGTGTGTGGTTTTAAGAGACTGTTCCATTCTATTTACCAATAAGAACGTAAATAATCCATTTGTGTTAATTGCATCTAACAGAGCTGGTCCTCTTCCTTTCACTCTTTGTCTCCATTCAACTACCACAAGTGCTGAAATCAACGATAAATTGAACGCAATCACCCAAAGTACATAGGGTAAATTAGCCTGCAGAAAGAAAAGAAAGAGATAATTATTAAAAAACCAAAAAAAAAAAAAATAAAAATAAACTTTACCATTCTACGTGATACATAGTAACCAGGGTATAAGTCTACCCACAACCCAAACAAGATCCACATCAAAGCACTATACATACTCAACTGAACACTCAACTGTTGAATGTCAGATTTATTCTGTACACCAAACCATCTGGATACTTTTGAGCTAGAGATATCCTTTTGAAATATAGTCAAAACCACACTCTAGACCCATCAAAAAAATCCCAAGATACCCAAAGAAACTACAGATCCCTTCTTTGTTAGCACTCACTAATCCAACGCGTGGTGCATTTAATATCCAATCTTGCAATCCATGACACAACACCACTTGAATAACAGAAACCAACATGCCTAGTACTGAAAACGATACAAATCTTCTACATGTTCCTACAAGTGTCACAAACGGTGGTAAAAACCCCAGGCGTGAAAAAGAAATTCCAATGAAGTCCATACTCTGAATTATGCTCTTGATAATTCACTCCCTTGGTTAAAACCCAATCGTGCAAATCCCAATACAAGTATAGGGAAACGCGGATCGAATGGATTTCATCATGGATTTTATAATACTTTCGTTTTTCTTATCATTCAAGTAGGCTCGAGATGCAACGATACCAGATGAAAACACAAATGATCCTACACCCACATCCATCTATTTTTTTTCTATCTTAGACTTTTTATAATCTCTATATATTTTATTTCTCTCTCTCTCTCTCTCTCTCTCTCTTACCAAGGAAGTACCAAATGTTTCGACTTTAGCAAATCGTCTTGGAAATACTTGAAAATCAACTGCTAAAATAGCTATGCAAGTAGATATCATTGTACCTGGCACGATACACTGTTAAAAAGACTTGGGTCCGCTCTCTTCTTTCTCTTTTTCTTTCTTCTCATCTTCTCCTTCTCGACCAAGGTAAAACCCATGGTTCCCATCCCAATCGTAACCCAAACAGCATAATCTGCAACAAAAGTTAAGCACGATAAAATGGGAACCACATAAATAAGAAATTGTGTAATGAACGAGTCTTCCTTAATATACTTGGTTTGTACTAAAGAGGTCCATAACATATGAGAACTCTATCTTTGAGAAAAGTTTATAAGTATCGCGTTTGTGTTTTAAAGAAAAAAAAAAAGAAACTTACCACAAGTGACGCACATACGACACTTATTTCATGGACACTTCCGCCTGTACAGTTAGCTACATGAGCTTCTTTTGCCAACTTGTACGACTCTTCACTAATCGTCATCTTTTTCAAGTAAAAGAAGTTAAAAAATAATTTTGGAATTCTGAAATTTAAATATGCTTCATTCGGAGCCTGCAGTAGCAGCAACTTTAGGGTTTTGCAAATGTCATAAAACAAAGTCGTACCAAAAAAAATCATATACAAAATATAGAAACGCTTCATTGCTACTGTATAACATAAATATCACATGTATGTTATTGTTGGAAACACAGTAGCAAGAATATCTTTGTGTATCAGCGCCATCTGAATCATGATCATATAAAGCGGTTTGTTAGTCAATCATGTATTTTACTTTGCATCATTGCTGCTACTTGCAAAAGTCTACAGAAAATATAGCTCTAATTATTACAGTTTAAAACTACATAGTTTTTTTTTTTTTTAGATTACATAATATTATATTTCTTTATACACGTTTATAGTCATTTGAACAGAAAAGCATACATATACTGCATCAAACACACATCCGTTATTTAAATTTCATATTTTGTATGCATGTTTACATATAAATCACGCAATTATTCAAGAAACACAATAAAAAGGTTAAATGAACATCATTACAACTCTTTAAATTAAAACGCGAAATAATAGAGTCCGTCCAAAATTCCCCCTTTTTTATTTGGGGTGTGATATAACTAATTTATTCATGCAAGAAAACAAAGTTGTTTACCTGTACCATTAAATCATTTTTACGTGCTGGCTATGTAGTATATAAGACAAAAAAAAGGGAGAATAATAAACCTAAAAAGAGAGTGTGTATCAAAGAAGCACGAAAACACAAACAGTTACAATATAATACGAATATAGGATAAAAGCAACAGGATAAACGCCTAAACCGAAGCTAAAACACGACAAAAACCGAGCCGATAAAAAAAGCGAAAAAATGATCAATGATTTTTTATATTAAAGTCGATGGTTGATTTGGGAATTATTTATAATGTATATATAGAGTTATCGTAACAACGTTCATTCATAATAATAAATATATAGAAGAGCAGCAAATACCTCTTTTTTTTTTTTTTTTTGGCTTATTCAATGATGATGTTATATACGTCTATAACACTAAAACCTTTTTAGTCTTTTCGAGTATACAAACACTCGATTTAAGTTCCGGGACCATATCAGTATAGAAACACAATTTTTAAACATTTCTTATTTCCTTCTTCCTCTCTCCACCCCCTTTATTTTATTTTTAATACAATCTAATTCAAAAAGATGGTAGCTCCTACGACAGGAGAACAGTTTATTAGAACATTAAGACATTACTTGGAAGCTAATCAAAACAGACTTTTATATTCATCTCCAACCATAATAGAAGAAGATGTAAAAGAACAGCAACAACAACAACAACAACAACCAACCGGTATATTTAAAGCCGTTTCCTCATTATGGTCCACACCTTCACGTCCAGCAGCAACAACAGCACATACAACAGCATTAGACCCAAGACCTACTTCTTTATACGGTTACCAAATTCCATACATGTCATTATTATCTGCCACAGCACCACATGCGACTTGTCTTTCCAACACACCTTATATGCCACCACGTTCTAGTCTCACCTTAGACTTTCAATATTTGTACTTTTTATTGGTTCAGTTTGAATACTTGGGTCTTGAAGAGACTCATCTTCCAGTTCCTCAGAACGGTTTAGTAGAAACAGAGACCACTAGCTCAGCAGGTCAAGCGCCTTCTATTGTTTCTTCAGTTGGTTCTATGATGTCTACACTTTCCTTATCGACAGGATGGACCAGTTGGCAAAAAGATAGTAACCGTAAGCAAAATCAGCGTCCACTTCATGAAGACATTGTATACATTCACCGTTACTTTAGCAAGATATCGGCTCTCAAATTACACATGAATGGTGTCACAAAGACCACGATCAAAGGCTATGAGTCTCCTGTGACAATCCCACTACCATTACAAGCCTTTAAATCCCTTTCATTTTTAGAGCTTGTTCATATACCTCCCACTTTAATTTCAAATTGGTCAGATCTTAAATCTTCTTTAGTGAGTTTGGTAGTCAAACACGGTCAAGTAGATAATGCAGTTGATGTCATTGGTAATGATATCGAATGGTCTGGACTAAAGATGCTTTCATTGGTCGATAATAGTTTAACTACCTTAGATCAAGATCCTACTCATCTTATACGTTCTGTTACTCATCTTAACTTGTCTTCTAATTTACTTATTGATATACCGGCCGCTTTAGCTACCCTTTATAATCTCTATAGTCTCAACTTGTCTCATAATATGATCTCTTTTACAACTGGTATCAATACTGTCCTTGGAAATATACAAGAATTGGATTTGAGAGGAAATAGGTTAACTCTCTTGGCTGGATTAGATAGATTATACGCTTTAGAGAGATTGGATGTACGAGATAATAGGATTGAAGATGCTGCTGAAATTGGACGATTAACTGATTTACCAAATATAAAAGATATCTGGTAGAAGGAAACCCATTTACGCAAATACAGGTACAAAGTATATTTTTCTTTAAAAAAAAAAATGGCGAACTAATTTTTACGTGTTTCTCTATACATATATATAGACGGATTATAGAGTAGATATATTTAATTTGTTTCAAAAGACGGATCACGAAATCGAATTAGACGGTACAAAACCTACATTTTCAGAACGTCGTCGAATTCATCACAACACACACGAACCTCACATCGCAACGCCTTCTGCAATAGTAGAAGGGCCATCAAATCCATCTAAATGGCCAAGCGCAGTTCATCAAGATCAACCTGCCTCCGCCTCTAATGAAAGCAACCATATTCCAAAAGCCACTACAAAACTAGCAAGAGCTAAAACAAAAGGAAATAAACGTAATATTCGTTTAGGACGCGTAGAGAAAAAAATGAGGCTCCCATCTTATCCGATGACGAAGATAAATCAAGTAAATACGTGCATCGATTAGCTGAATTAGAAGACGCAGTTCAACAAGAGCAAGTGATGGCAAGACGTGCTGCTTCTGTACGTTCAAGACGTAGTAAAAAAGCTGCGCATGAAGATGAAGGGCCTACTGAATCAACAAGCGATACCACAAGAAGAGCTTCGGATGCGTTTAGAAGAAAAATTGAGGCTATGCGAAAGGAAGCAGGTGTGGAGTGGCTTCGTGTTCTTCAAGAGATGGAAGTGGTTAAAAAGGGGCAACCTGTTACGCCTGATAAATAGTAGTAGTCATAGTAATAAATTTTTGTATTTTTTTGATATTTAATGTGTATGCTCTCTCGATCCAAATGTATGCGCGTGTCGTATGTAACCAACTGTAACTGAATAATAATAATAATAATAAAATCTTTATCTCAACACTTTACTGTTTCATTTTTTTTTTGTCCCCTGATTATTTACACATGAAACTTTTTGATTTTTATTTGTTTAAAGTTATCGATTTCTATAATCTATTTAGCTTCCTCAGCAGTAGCACGAGCTAAAAATAATAAAAAAAGGCATATTAGAATAAACATTACAAAATACATGTTTTTTTTAAAAAAAAAAAAAAACTTACTGTAGATAACTTGAGAGTGGTGACGAGAGATAGCTCTAATCAAACCTTGAGCTTCAAGTTCACGAATAGCAACACGAGCTAAAGAACCGTTCAACTTAAGACGATCGACAAGGACGGATTGAGAGATGAGCTTGTAGGTAGGAACTTCCTTGAACAAACGATCGTAAGTAGGCTTATCAAGGATAACAATGTTGTTAGCCTTATCCTTAAGCTTCTTGGCACCCCACTTCTTTTTAGCTTTCTTTCCACGGAGGAAGAGGTAGGCTTACCAACAACGTCTTTCTTAGCCTACATTGAAGTGAATTTAGCATTTCGATTTTTTTTTTTTATTGTATATTTTTTTTTTTTCTGTCATGCATCCCCAACGCTCTCTCTCTCTTTCTCTCTATTTTTTATTCCATCCATCCATCCATCCATTCATTCATCTTATTATCGTTTCGAGAGTCGTAGGGGTTGCATCGAGTTCTTTCTTCACATTACCATTTTGGATGTATTGAGGAAGATCTCAAAATTAGGCGACCCAAAAATATTTAGTTATACTTGTCTGGCGGGATCTTTTGACAGGGCATTAGTTGTCATTTTTTAATTCCAGCCCACTACTAAATTATACTTTTTTGCTGTCAGAGTTTTAGCTCATAAAGCTAATAGGAAAACTATTGCTTCACTTTAATCCTTAGATTCACTTGAGTCTTTCTGCCTTCTTCAATTCCTTATTCTTTATACTTTATATGTTGAAAGTAAATGGTGTAATTGATGATATACAGTAGCAGGTATAATTGTCAACTCGAAAACTATTTTTCCCATCTCGTAAAAACTTACGAAGGGTTAAAAAGCAAGCTTCTTTGACTACTGATTTTTTTTTCTTTTACTTT